>CM031373.1:65648567-66192122 GCA_018208015.1 Medicago ruthenica | reverse complement strand
ATATAAAATATTTGTGAGATCCATATACATGGCGACATGAGAGTCCATTGAAATCCCCCCCCACCATAGAGAATTTTTATTTTTTTAGCAAAAAGTGAATCGTAATGGTTGAAATCTAAACACATTAGAGAAAAAATTGAGACAATCTTCTCCACTTTTTTCCGGAGGCTTTGGATTGGAGATCAGATTGAGTGCTTATTAAGTATCATTATTAAAAAGTTATCACCTAAGTGATTATACACGTGATACCTATTCTAAATATTTAAAAGTGAGCATCTCTATTGTGGATGTTTTTTTAGCGAGTAGTTTACACATGAATTTATTTATATTGAAAATTTTATTCCCACCATTTTCTATGAGAATGTTTTTCTTCCACAACAATCTTAGATACCGAAAATAAAATATAATAAATTTGTAACAAACATTAAAAGCATATTTTTATATCATTTTATTTTCATGAATATAGAATTTTTTTTTGAAACAAACACACTGAAAACACATAGATAATTACTAACATTTCCCTGTATAAAAGAAAAGAGCTAAGAAAAAAAAAAGAGTAAATGGTCACTTTAGTCTTGACTCTGCACCTCGCTGTCAAAAAGATCTCTGACTCAGGATTAAATACAAAGTAATCCCTGAATGTGCACTTCCGTTATTAGTTTAGTCTTTAGTGTTAAAAACTTCTTTTAACTGATGAGGTGACAAATATTTTGTGCTGACAAGGTGCATGAGGTGTCACAGAGACTAAAGTGAAAGTAGAAAATTGTCACTTTAGTCCCTAAACCGAAAATCAATATCCCCAAATTGAATCTCAATTTTAGTCCCTATAACACCTTATGCACTTTGTCAGCACAAAACATCAGTCACCTTACTAGTTAACAAAAGTTTTTTACATCATAGACTAAACTGATAACAGAAGTGCATATTTAAAGACTACTTTATATTCAATCATGAGTTAAGTGCATATTTAAGACTACTTTATATTCAATCATGAGTTTGAGGTAACATCTAGGTAGGACTAAAGTGATCTGGTACTAAAAAAAATATTGGTACTAGTGAAGAGTTTTAAGTCAAAATAGGTGAAGGTACAAAAGAAACGCGTATATGCTCAAGGAGACATATAAAGAGAAAAGTGCTGTGTCACTCATTAATTAATAATCATAAAGCCGAGACCAGCATGATTTTAAAAGTGAGACCAGGATAGAGCCGAACGAAGCTTCCTGGAACTTACCACGAAATATCACTTGCTATTTTCTCATATTATAAATGAATGATGATGATAGCCTATCAAAATTAACTCTGAAATTTTTAGTCTCTCTCTGCTACTGCATCATAAACAGATAATTAATTACCTTTGCCTTTTTTTTTGCTATCTTCCTCTTGTGATTAAGGCAGCGCAGCAGTTGTAATGGCTATGCAACTAACTATAGGTGCTTCTTCTTCTTCTTCTTTGGAGGTGGCTTCGAAATTTTTTGATGTTTTTATTAGCTTTCGTGGTGAGGATACTCGTAAAAAATTCACAAGCCATCTTAACGAAGCTTTGAAAAAGAGCGGCGTTAGGACATTTATAGACGACAACGAGCTTAAAAAAGGAGATGAGATCTCATCAGCACTGATCAAAGCCATTGAGGAATCAGATGCATCTATAGTCATATTCTCCAAAGACTATGCTTCTTCAAAATGGTGCTTGAATGAACTCGTCAAGATTTTAGAATGCAAGAAAGATAATGGACAGATTGTGATACCGATTTTCTACGAAATAGATCCATCACATGTGAGGAATCAGATTGGGAGTTATGGACAAGCCTTTTCAAAGCATAAGCAAAATTTGCAGCACAGCAAAGACAAGTTGCAGAAATGGAAAGATGCTCTCACCGAAGCCGCCACTTTATCTGGGTGGGACTCCAAAAATTCAAGGTAAATAAAATGAACTATCCATCTAATTTATTCATGTCATTACTTGTCTATAATATTGTAACAACTATGCATATTGAAGTAATATAAATGGGAACATAAACCCTGCTGGTACTTTGTGTAATCATGTTGACGACAAGTTTTGTATAATTCCCCTCAAATACAATAAATTTTATATAATTATTATAGTATTATCAGCACAACAAGAATGTTGACTTTCTTTTCGTTTCCATTCATATGGTAGGAATGAATCAGACTTCATTAAGGACATCGTCAAAGATGTTTTGAAACAACTGAATCACAAACACCCATTTGAAGTCAATAACAAACTTGTTGGAATTGAAAAAAAGTATGAAGAGATTGAATCATTAAAGAATATTGGGTCAAATGATGTTAGAACCCTTGGATTATGGGGAATGGGGGGCATAGGAAAGACCACTCTAGCAAAAAGTTTATATGCTAAACATTGTTCTCAATTCGAATACCACTGTTTCCTCGAAAATGTAAGGGAAGTATCAACTAGGTGTGGACTCAATGTTGCACGTAACATGCTTTTTTCTACATTGTTGAATCTTGGTCTTGATGCGCCTTATGTAGAAACTCCAATTTTAAAAAAAAAATTCGACGTGAAAAATGTTTCATTGTGTTGGATGATGTAGCAACCTTGGAACAAGCAGAAAATCTTAACATAGGTTTGGGACCGGGTAGTAGAGTCATTGTCACAACAAGAGATAGGCAGATATGCAGTCAATTTGATGAATGTGAGGTATATGAGGTCAAGGAATTGAATGAAGATGAATCTCTTCAACTATTCAGCTGTAATGCATTTCGAGAAAAACATGCTAAAGTTGGATACGAAGAGCTCTCAAAAAGTGCAATTGGCTATTGCAGAGGCAATCCTCTCGCTTTAAAAGTTTTAGGTGCAAATCTTCGTACAAAAAGCAAAGAAGCATGGGAAAGTGAATTGGAAAAGATAAAAGAGATTCCTTATGCGGGAATTCATGATGTGTTACAATTGAGTTTCTATGACTTAGATCGTACTCAACGGGACATATTTCTAGACATTGCATGCTTCTACCGAGAAATAAATGATTTTTGTTATAGTCGGCAAGAATACATAATAGATCTATTTAATGCTTGCAAATTTCATCCGGCAACTGGGATAGAAGTCCTTATGCATAAAGCACTCATAACTTTTGGACATTATGATGAAATCAAAATGCATGATTTGTTAGTAGAAATGGGACGAGAGATTGTTAAGCAAGAATCTCCTAAAGACCCTGGAAGAAGAAGTCGATTGTGGGATCCCGAGGAAATTTATCAAGTATTTAAATACAACAAGGTAAGTGGAAGACTTAATTACTTCTATATGAAAATGCATCTATATATTTGATTATGAAATATAAGCAAGATAAATATGTATGACAACCATTGCTAATTATTATTCTAAATTTTGTTTTTAGGGAACTGATGCTGTTGAAGTTATACTATTCAATACATCTGAAATTGAGGAGGACCTATCCTTGAGCTCCAAATCTTTTGAATGCATGATCAACTTAAGATTTCTCCATATCACCAATGAATGCAACAAATTGCATCTCCCTGAAGGTCTTGAGTGGTTGTTTGATAAATTGAGACACCTTCATTGGGAATCATTTCCACTTGAGTCTTTGCCATCAACCTTTTGTGCCGAAAGGCTTGTAGAACTTAGCTTGACCCATAGCAAGCTTAAAAAGCTTTGGTATGGAATTCAGGTACAGATTTATTAATATATACTTGTTATTGTTAGTTTGTAGAGGTGCCTTAGTATAAGCTCATTCAGATAGTCGTGCCACAACTAAGCTCTGTTCTATATATGCTTATTTATGTTTATATTCTCTGTTAGTTAATAATCATGAGTGAATTTTAATGATTTTTGAACATGTGATGTTTCTTTCTTCCTACAGAAGCTTGACAATTTAACGATCATTAATCTTGATAAATCTGAAGACCTGATTGAGATTCCGGACTTATCAAGAGCACCAAATCTTAAAATATTATCTCTTGCTTATTGTGTGAGTCTCCGTCAACTCCATCCATCCATTTTCACTGCCCCCAAGCTTAGAGAACTATATTTAAGAGGTTGCAAAAAGATTGAAAGCCTGAAAACTAACATTCATTCAAAATCTCTCCAAAAACTGGATCTCTATGATTGTTCATCTCTCGTGGAATTTTATGTGACATCAGAAGAAATGACATGGTTGTGGTTATGTGGCACCGCTATACATGAATTTCCGTCATCGATGTGGCGTAATAGCAAACTGACTGATCTCGATTTAATGGAATGTAAGAAGCTTAACATTGTTGGGAAGAAGCTATCAAATGATCCAGGATTAGAGTCTCTTACACATTTGAACCTTTCAGGATGCACACAAATCGATACATTGAATCTAGGGTACATCCTTGATGGTGCACGATCTTTACAATCACTCGATCTGAGTAATTGTTGCAACTTAGAAGCTCTCCCCGACAACATCCAAAACTGTTTAATGTTGGAAAGGCTTTATTTAGATGATTGTAGAAACCTTAAGTCCTTAACAAAGCTTCCTGCATCCTTGCGACTATTGAATGCCATCAACTGCATTTATATGGACACTAACTCCATTCAAAGAGAAATGCTTGAGAAAATGCTATACACACCCCGCATCAACTACCAGAATAGTCTATATCTTTCCTGTTTTCTTCCAGGTGCCGAAGTACCATGCGAGTTTGATTTCTACACAACGGAGGTTTCAATAGTTCTTCCTCCTATCCCAAAATATGGCTTTTGTTGTTTCGTCTTTTGCATCATTCTCTCTGAGGGATTAAATCTTACTTACCCCGAAAGAGTTTGTTGTACTATCTATGATCACGGAAAAGAAGTCAACAAATGGTCTCTAAGTTTTGGGACATTTATTTCAGATCATGTATTACTAATCGGTTGGTCTGGAAATGACTGTTTGGCTAATGATGATTACAACCTTTCATTTGAAGTCAAAGTCAAAGTCAAACATTATGTTGATGACGGGGAACAGTGGTCAACTAAGGAGATAAAGGGTTGTGGGGTCTTACCTGTATATGGCTTGGAACATAGTTTGGGGTTGGAAGGTAGTAGCAGAAGTAAAGTTGAAATTGTTGAATTACCATTCAATGCTCAAGTTTCTCATGAGTTTGATCAACATTCTGAATTTGAAGTTGATGAAAATGAAGATGCCCAACAACAACTTCTTATTACACCCAAAGAAAAGGAGGAAGACTTGAATGATAAATCTTCTTGTGATTGTTTAATAGGTACAAATTTTCACCCACTTCCTAATTATACATTCTATATTTATTTATTTTTAGTTTAATTTCACTTTTGACCTTCAAAATTTTGCCATTATGCAATTTTGACCCTACTTTTTTTTTTGAGTGATTTTGGTTTCTTTTGTTTCCCATTTGGTAGTCTCCCTTCCATTTTGTTTTTCAACTTTTACATTGAGGTGACATCATTTAATTATGCGTCACTCAAATTTTACATTTTCCATCTTTATGGTTAAAAATGCCAAAAAATTTGAAATCCTAATTAAAGATTTCATTCACTCTAACGTGTAATTTTAAAACAGTCACTCTAGTTATTAGAGTTTGGTGTTAAGTCAATATATAATGCCAACTCGGCACAAACTTTGGAACAAATTGACAGGAAGACTACAAAATTACAAAGGAGAAAAACCACTATTGGTCAAATTGCTAAAAATAATTGAGGTTGAAACTAAACCTTTATTTTGTAAAACAAAAATAAATAATTTAATCCTTGAAATAAATAAATTGATTCTTTGAAAAATACTTGTGATATATTCCGGAAAACTATGTCAGATAAAGGGCAATAACATTGTGTTGAAACATTTCATTGGATAGGTCTTTTGCTGAAGCACCTACTGGAAGAGTCAAAACGTCTATTTCTCTCTGTTTCTCAAGCAAAAGGATAAAGACAATATCATAGCTTTCATTGAGCAGCATCCCTTGATGCAGTGAGTTGGTAACATAAAGTTGTATGCATGTAATAAATTCATCTTTTCAATATGTAAGTACATCGATAAATACTGTTAGAGGCTCTACCTTTGTAAAAACCTTCCTAATTTTATTCAGTTCTTTTGTGTCTTGCTTTTGTTGGTAAGTATTAATCAATAATGATTGTGTTTTTATTCATGGTATAGTTATGCATTATGATGTTGCAAGTTGTGACATTTGGCCATTTATTTCTTTTTTAATTAAGGGTTAATTAAGTAAATGGTCCCTTTAAATATTTAGAATTTTGTTTTTAGTCCCTACAAAATAAAATCACACATTTTAGTCCGTGTGACATTTTCTTTCAGCATTTTAGGGACCAAAAATGTTGACAGAATTTTTTTACAGGGACTAAAAATGCTGATGAAATTTTTTACCGAAACTAAAAATGCTAACGAAAAATTTTATAGGGACTAAAAAGTGCGATTTTATTTTGCAGAGACTAAAAATGAAAATCTTAATATTTATAGAGACCATTTATTTAATTAACTATCAACCAAATTAGTGTTATGCATTACAACAATAAATGAGCTAAAGTTTTGAAGGACTTTATTTATTTTCTGGTGCGAATTTGGGATTACTACGATCTTAATGTGTGACTGTGAGATATGCATGAATAACTTCAAGGTGATGAGGAATACAAAATAAATAAACTATCAGTTTTCTTTTCTGTTCAAATAAAAAACTATTAATTCATACTAGTATCCTTTTATCATACACATTTCTGCGAAGAACCATATCATCCTTTCAAAGAATAATTTTTCTTAAAAGATCCAAAAATCAAAGAAAGTGACATGTTTATACTACTGAAATTGTCAAGGTACCAGTTTACAACATGTTTCTATTCTAGTGTTGAACCTCATAATTGTACTAGAAAGATAAACATGAGCTAATAATGTTAGAATAATGGTGAGGCATGCGTTACTCTCTCATGATTTGAGGTAATTTACCCCTCATGATATCAACCAATTAAATTGAGCAATATGTACTCTATTAAGTATTAACTAAATCAAACATGGAAAAAAAATTTACATAGAATTTTTGCTGTTTGCATATCTACCACATATTCAATTAATGTGTTTTTATCTTTCCAATCAAAAAATTTAATGAGATATTTTATTTCCACATTTCAATTGTTTAGACAAATTTTGTTCTTCTTTTTTCTTTACTGTTTATTTTGTTTCAAATTTTTATTTTTCTACAAATTTGATGTGGTTAAGTAGCTCATCTAGTTTAAGTTAAGAGTTAAGTAGTCGCTGGTTCTGTGTTTAAGTCGAGACAAAAACATCAAATATTAATCTAATGATTAATGATTATCATTAAAAAATAGTTTCACCTTGACACGTTGCTTTTGGGAGACATGTCAAAACCGTAGAGAATAAGAATGGGAATAATGATTAAATATATTTCCTTTTAGTTAACCATTGTCATACCCCATTTTTTGACTTATATTTTTTATATGTTTTATTTGTTATTATCTCATTATTTATTTTCACCTTTTATTATTTTTATTATTGCTATAATATTTTATTATCATCATCATTATCCTTAATATTATTAATGTTATTGTTATTTTATTTTTCTTTAATAATATCATTATTATTTTATTACTATTAGTTTTTTTATCTTTTAATATTATTAAGTTTTATTTATTATCATCATTTTTATTATTATTATTGTCATTTACTATTTTATTTTCATCATCAATTGCATTTTGCATTTATCATTATCATTATTATTTATTTTTTACTCATTTTTCACCTTTTTATTTTTTAATACAAAAATCAAAAAAAGTGGAGTTCGCAGTGCGAAATCACCTTCGCACTGCGACCTCTGCGAAATTTTCTGCAGATTTTTATACTTTGATTTATCCTTTTTGCTTTCAACTACAATTGTTATTAGTAGCATTATTATTTGTATTATTGCTGTTTTGTGACTGATTTGGTGCAGCAAGGCAAGATTTAATATGTGACATTAAAGGTAAAAGGAAAGAAGGATTTTCTTCCAACCTCTCATGTGATCAAACAAATTGGCTATCCTTGGTCAGCTTTTGTCCCCCCAAATTGACCCCTCACCCAACCTAAGCTTGCCAGCCAGCTGCTTGATCCATTTCCTTCCCTTTTTCCCTGCCAAAACCAGTCAATCACAAGTGGTTTTTGTTGCAAAGAGGCTGTTTGATGTGCCCTGTTTTGACTTGAATTTCTCCTCCCACACATAAGCCCACATGCTCATTTTGCTTCCCCCAATCTCCCTGTACATGGCAGTACACGTTTTGATTGCTTGACCTTCCAAGATTGCAAGGATTGATCCCAAGAATCATCCCTTTTGCAGCTGCCCTGTTTTACAGTTTTTACCATCATTACCTTCTAGAATCAATGGCATTTGTGGCTGAGATCAGTCAAGACCTTGCCCCTTGGCACAAGGCAAAGCAAGTTCTATCCTTTAGCATTAAATGCAAAGTGTTCTAGCCTGAATTTAGCCCAAATCAGCTAGTGTTTTAGGATTTTGTTCATCATTGTTCATCATTACAAAGATTTGCATTTTGGCCTATAAAAGGAATGCCAAGGCCCAAGGATTTAACACACAGAACAACCAGTTGAAATCACAAAAAACAGACCAATTCAGAGAGCCAATACACACGAAATCCACACAAAAATCCCTTGCATTGCAGCACAAAAATCAGTCCATCACCAAACAATTAGAACTTTGTTCATAACCTCTCACAAAGCAAGCAAGACACTTCCAATCTTGTTCAAGCATTGCTAGGAGTTCTGTAAGTCTCCTATAATCCTTCTTTTTTATTGTGTTTGCTGTTTGCATATCTTGCTTTGTCCAATTTCACTTTGTGAACAAAAACCCCTTTTGAAACTCAAAAAGGACCTCAAAGGGGCCAAACTTTAAAACTGTGATTTTCCACCTTTTTTCTTCTATTTTGTCAAGCTTTTTAACCTCCTTTAGGTTCTGAATCTTGCTTAGGAGCAGTTTCTGAACTTCTGTTCAGAAACAGCTTCTGAGTTTGAAAATTCGTATACTTCGCAGAGCAAAGTATTGCTCGCACTGCGAACACACCAGAACCTGACTTCGCAGAGCCAAGTTCTGGTTGCTCTGCGAAGTATATGAAACTCAGAACATGAATCAGGCATTCAAATGTCAAATTTTTGGGATTCTAGCCCTTGATTCAGAACCTAAAGAGGGTTAAAACCATTTTGGTCCAAATCCAATTCAAGATCATGCACAACTTTGAAGACTTCACAAGTTCGTGCGACAAATTTTGAATAACTTGTGAAACCAGTTATGTTCTTTAATATTTTCAAAACCAAGTTTGAGCAACAAGCTAAGTTCGTACATTTCAAAACAAACTTGAACAACCATGTTGTTCATGATTTTCAATCCAAACGCAAACTTAAGCCTAGCTTGCTCATTCTTTTTAAAAACCAAGCTCGAATCGAGCCGAACTTGTGAACTTTCCAATCTTGTGCATGTTTTATAATTGTGTTTGTCATTCAAACTTGAACCAAACTCGTTCTTGAGTTTCAATAACTTAAGCAACAAGTAACGTTCATGATTTTTAATAAGATCGAACAACAAATTTGTTCGTGTTTTCTTTTCTTTTACAACTTTCCTTTTAAAGCTTTGGTTCCCTTTGAGGTTTCTCCGAGTAACAAAACCAAACTTGAATGAAACGGGAATGGCTTGACGTATGTCTCCCCAAACCTCGGTTGCACGAATGCGTGACGTATGTCTCGTCGCTCGGGCAATCGTCATTCCACCCTTGACGCGTCTAGCACGCTAAACCTTCCCTTGGCCCTCTTGTGGCCATTTTTATCCTTTTCTTGGCCCTCGTGGTCAATCCGAGCCTTTCGCGCCTTTGCGCGTTTATTTTAAACCTTTTTACGCCTTGCGCGAATTTTTCGCCTCCGTGCGTTTGTCTTTTATTTATTCCTTTTAAAACATTCACGCCTTGCGCGAGTTTATCGCCTAGCGTCCATCTTTCACCATTTTAAAACTTTGTACGTCTTCGTACGTTTTTAAAACCTTTGTTCAAGTATGAGTGGAAAACTTTTTTTATCAAATCATTTACTTTTATGCATTGTCGTCAGTGGCCAGTTCGGCAACAACCCGAGCAGCTGACATTTACTTTTATTTTCTTGTCGTCAATGGCCAGTTCGGCAGCAACCCGAACAGTTGACATTTACTTTCATTACTTTTCCCTTTTTCAAACTTTTTCGCTCGGACGCGATCAAATCTTTTTTAACTAAAACGAACCAACATACAAACGTTTTCTACCAAAGAACTACATACGCTTTGAATTCTCCGACTACCGGGAGATACGTAGGAGCAAGATCGACATCTTGTCAAGCCCATTAATAAAAAACTTGTTTTTCCCTTTCGTTTGTTTTTATCTCTTTCTTCATCCCGCATTATGTTTTTATATATCTCCTTTTATACTTGTATAAACACGTAAGTAAAACATCGAAGCATTTTAAGCCTAAACCGACTAAGAGGTTCCCATTGAGTACAACGGATGTGAGGGGTGCTAATACCTTCCCCTCGCATAATCGACTTTCGAACCTAAAATCTTTTCTCAAGGTAATTTAGAACTTTTTTCCTTTTTCCCCGAAAAATTAAAAGTTCAGTCGTAATTTAGAATTAGTGATTCAATGCTAGTCAATAGCTTGACATCCAAAATTCAACGCGACAACCATCTTACGAGACATAGATTAAATAATCAAACGAACCAAAGCACAAAACTCTCGTCAACGTAATAGAATGAAGGATTTGATTCCTCTCATACCATTTTATCTTATGCATCCATTTACTCCACCTGTTTCTCTCTCTCTCTCTCTCTCTCTCTCTCTTTGTTTTTTTTTCTTATGTGAGTCAATCAACTATTGGATTAGGAAAAAGAAGGATGGCTGAATAAAAAGGGTAGGAGACGATTCACTTCCTATAATGAACCATAAATAAGTGATGTTTTATTTCAATAAAATAAATAAGTGTTGTTGAAATGTAGGTGGTGTCTAGGGTGAACCGTCAACTAAGTAGTTCACCGGTGGACCACTTTTATATACCATCAAGATATATTTAAAGGTCTAGATGAGATAGAAAAGAAAATGAGAACACGTGCATCTTTACTCACACAATCCCTTTCCTCACCTTCTCTTTTTTTTTCTCTCCCATCACTCTCAATTTTATCATCAGATTCAAATCCGTCAACCAAAGTTCGAGCCACCACTGAAACTGCCCTAACCAACCGAGTCTGAATCCTCTAGTAAAATATTTTTCTCCTTCCCTTCTTCAACAGTCACAACCTTTGGTTAAAGGTAAAAAATCATAGATAAAACACTCGAGGGGAAAAAGGATTTTCAATTGGGTCTCTTTTGCTCAAATAATGGCTGAAATTTAATTCCTTCAAATAAAATGACCGAGATTCAAGAATCGTTTAATTATTTTTCCACCGAAGCTATTGTTTCTATGTTCTATTCTTTTTACGAAAGTTTTCATATTCTTTGTGAAAATATAATTTGATGTTTATCATCAAATACATGTGATTCAATATAAAGCAACAATGAATCATTATAAATCAAACAATTAATATATGAACAATATAACTAGTTGAGAAATGGAAATTGAACGATTACTATATGAACAACATATGACCGATTTTCTCTCTCTGTTACGAAACTTAGTTCTGTTGTTTTTCTTTTAAAAAAACTAAATTCAACTAGGTTTGGTAAATCTTACTTGCAAACAATGTGAAAAACACGTTTCAGAGAAAAGCCCCATTTTCGATTGCAGAAAATGAAGCCATGAACATCCAAGAGAGAAGAGATTTGGTAGGGAAGAGAGAGCGGATGCAACGTACAAAGATCCAGTGCGGTGATGAATAACTAAACCGTGTGGGTCTATTTAATCTAAAGGTTAAAATTAGTGGTACACCAGTGAGGGACTTAATTGAGCCCTCACCCTAGAATCCACCTGAAATGTAATGCTATAAAATTATTTGTGAGATCCATATATAATTTTTATCTTGAGTATAAGCTAGGTTAAAAACTATCCTGATATGATTAGAAGATCATTCCTTATTTATTATCATGATATTCTGTTATTTTTAAAATATTGTCATTTTTAAAATAATGATATCATGTATTTGCTATTATAATTAATTACATGCCATTTTTACAATATTTAATTAATTATGAGAGTAATTTTTTCATTTAATTATAATGATATCTTGTTTGTTATCATGTGCGCATCAAACACATGATAAGATTAATGCTTATCATATCCATATCATATCATCTCTCTATCCAGCTTCATATCATATCATGTCTCTATCTTATCCTGACCATCAAACGGACACTTAATATCACTTTTTTTTGTAATACTTTTAATGTCACATTTATCACCTATATTTACGTATGGATTAAAGTGAAATACTTTTAATGAGAAGTATTACTAGTGTTAGTATCATGTTGGAGGTTTGAATCATCGACTTTCTTACCATTCTACTCTTTAACTTGACGAAATTTCTCAAACCCCTGCCTCAATAATAACAAGATCTAGTAGCATGTTCAATTAACATATCAAGTTAAATGCATGTATCTGACCTTTCAATGTTTCACTTTGATGCGGTTAAGTAGCTCATCTAGTTTAAGTTAAGGGTTAGTCGCTGGTTATGTGTTTCAGTCGAGACAAAAACGTCAAATATTAATCTAATGATTAACGATTATGATTAAAAAATAGTTTCACCTTGACACATTGCTTTTGGGAGACATGTCAAAACCGTAAAGAATAAGAATGAGAATAATGATTAAATATATTCCCTTTTAGTTAAGCATCTTACGAGACATAGATTAAATAATCAAACGAACCAAAGCACAAAACTCTCGTCAACGTAATAGAATGAAGGATTTGATTCCTCTCATACCATTTATCTCATGTTGTTGGTGTTGCACTAATCTCAACTATTCACTCCACCTCTCTCTCTATTTTTTTTTTTTTCCTATGTGAGTCAATCAACTATTGGATTAGGAAAAAGAGGGATGACTGGATAAAACGGGTAAGAGACGATTCAATTCCTAGAATGAACCATAAATAAGTGATGTTTTTTTTTTCTTCAATAAAATAAATAAGTGTTGTTAAAATGTAATGATATAAAATTATTTGTGAGATCCATATACATGCGACATGAGAGTCCATTGAAATCCCCACCATCCATAGAGAATTTTTATGTTTTTTAGCAAAAAGTGAATCTTAATGGTTGAAATCTAAACACATTAGAGAAAAAATTGAGACAATCTTCTCCCACTTTTTTTCCGGAGGTTTTGGATTGGAGATCAGATTGAGTGCTTATTAAGTATCATTATTAAAAAGTTATAAATAAGTGATTATACACGTGAGACCTATTTAAATATTTAAAAGTGAGCATCTCTATTGTGGATGTTTTTTTAGCGAGTAGTTACACATGAATTTATTTATATTGAAAATTTTATTCCCACCATTTTCTATGAGAATGTTTTCTTCCACAACAATCTTAGATACCGAAAATAAAATATAATAAATTTGTAACAAACATTAAAATGCATATTTTTATCATTTTATTTTCATGAATATAGAATTTTTTTTTGAAACAAACCCTGAAAACACATAGATAATTACTAACATTTCCCTGTATAAAAGAAAAGAGCTAAGAAAAAAAAAAGAGTAAATGGTCACTTTAGTCTTGACTCTGCACCTCGCTGTCAAAAAGATCTCTGACTCAGGATTAAATACAAAGTAATCCCTGAATGTGCACTTCCGTTATTAGTTTAGTCCTTAGTGTTAAAAACTTCTTTTAACTGATGAGGTGACAAATATTTTGTGCTGACAAGATGCATGAGGTGTCACGTGATCTCCTACAATTGGTTGGACTAAAGTGATCTGGTACTAAAAAAAGGGAAATTCTTGTTTACCCATCAATAAAAGGTGGGTAATACTACCCATGTTGAGTTGGTCCAATCAAAACAATGTATTTATATAACATTAAAAATAATAGAAAACAAACAAATAACTTTGATTGGTGCCAACTCAGCATGGGTTGTGTTACCCACCTTTTATTGATGGGTACCCAAGTTATCACCCTAAAAAAAATATTGGCACTAGTGAAGACTTTTAAGTCAAAATAGGTGAAGGTACAAAAGAAACGCGTATATGCCAAGGAGACATATAAAGAGAAAAGTACTGTGTCACTCATTAATAAATAATCATAAAGCCGAGACCAGCATGATTTTAAAAGTGAGACCAGGATAGAGCCGAACGAAGCTTCCTGGAACTTACCACGAAATATCACTTGCTATTTTCTCATATTATAAATGAATGATGATGATAGCCTATCAAAATTAACTCTGAAATTTTTAGTCTCTCTCTGCTACTGCATCATAAACAGGTAATTTATTACCTTTGCCTTTTTTTTGCTATCTTCCTCTTGTGATTAAGGCAGCGCAGCAGTTGTAATGGCTATGCAACTAACTATAGGTGCTTCTTCTTCTTCTTCTTTGGAGGTGGCTTCGAAAAAATTTGATGTTTTTATTAGCTTTCGTGGTGAGGATACTCGTAAAAAATTCACAAGCCATCTTAACGAAGCTTTGAAAAAGAGCGGCGTTAGGACATTTATAGACGACAACGAGCTTAAAAAAGGAGATGAGATCTCATCAGCACTGATCAAAGCCATTGAGGAGTCAGATGCATCTATAGTCATATTCTCAAAAGACTATGCTTCTTCAAAATGGTGCTTGAATGAACTCGTCAAGATTCTAGAATGCAAGAAAGATAATGGACAGATTGTGATACCGATTTTCTACGAAATAGATCCATCACATGTGAGGAATCAGATTGGGAGTTATGGACAAGCCTTTTCAAAGCATAAGCAAAATTTGCAGCACAGCAAAGACAAGTTGCAGAAATGGAAAGATGCTCTCACCGAAGCCGCCACTTTATCTGGGTGGGACTCCAAAAATTCAAGGTAAATAAAATGAACTATCCATCTAATTTATTCATGTCATTACTTGTCTATAATATTGTAACAACTATGCATATTGAAGTAATATAAATGGGAACATAAACCCTGCTGGTACTTTGTGTACTCAATTGGAAGTTTATGTTTTGAGTTGAGGGAGACAAAATGGAAGGATTGGATGGATTTGAATTTGGATGATACAAAACAATTTGTTAATCCATTAACAATTTATTAAAAATTCTTTTAAAAAATTCAATCTAATCCATCCATTTATAAACTTGATCCAATCCATCAATTATTAGATTTTCAATAGATCAATATTCATTGGATTCATCTATTAAAGTTTATTATTATTATTATTATTATTACTTTTTTAACAAGTTTTTTTTTTAATTTTAAAAGTATTTTTTTTTAAAATAGGTTTTCTTTACATTAATATTTTTTTTGTTTTTGAAAAGTACATTATTATTTTGTTAATGAATTAGTGCATCAAAACTTCAGCTCAAAATAGTTTTTTAATTTGTCAAGTCCTAAAACAATTTTTTTAATAAGAATTAGAAAATATTGAAATAGTTTTTTATTACGAAAAGTTGCATAAATCAGCTGTCAACGATATGTTTTATTATATTGTAAAAAAACAATGTTTTATTATAATTTATTTAAATGTTTTATATCAAAAAAAATATTTATTAAACAAGTGGTGGTCATCCGGGGTTAACTTGTGGCCACCAACCACAACTGAGATTCGGCTACACACGATGGTTCACAACGACGCTCATGCGTTGATTGGTGGTGCTTCGACGTTGACCTCATCTTATTATAATTTTATATTAAAATTTAGGTTAAGTTTTTATTTATTATTTCAATTTTTTTATTTCATTTTTTTTGAAGAAGTCAAGTTTTTATTTATTGAAGTAAATTAATTTTTTTTTGGGTCTAACATGTTTACAAAACCGGTTTGTAAGGTAAGAAATGTCTTCTTTTTACAAACTGTTATGAGAGTCTTATCTATCTAATATGATACTTGAGTTTTTCCTAGTAGATGAATCATGAGTCTTATCTATCTAATGACTTGAGTTTTTCCTATTAGATGAATCAAATTGCCACCCTTAACTTGTACAATTGTACTTTTAAATACTATGCACATAAAACCATCTTCGGTAATTTGCTTTGGAAATTCATTGCCTAGAAATAGAAATAGAACATTAATTTCCTTCTTTCTTCCTCAATCATGTTGACGACAAGTTTTGTATAATTCCCCTCAAATACAATAAATTTTATATAATTATTATAGTATTATCAGCACAACAAGAATGTTGACTTTCTTTCCGTTTCCATTCATATGGTAGGAATGAATCAGACTTCATTAAGGACATCGTCAAAGATGTTTTGAAACAACTGAATCACAAACACCCATTTGAAGTCAATAACATACTTGTTGGAATTGAAAAAAAGTATGAAGAGATTGAATCGTTAAAGAATATTGGGTCAAATGATGTCAGAACCCTTGGATTATGGGGAATGGGGGGCATAGGAAAGACCACTCTAGCAAAAAGTTTATATGCTAAACATTGTTCTCAATTCGAATACCATTGTTTCCTCGAAAATGTAAGGGAAGTATCAACTAGGTGTGGACTCAATGTTGCACGTAACATGCTTTTTTCTACATTGTTGAATCTTGGTCTTGATGCGCCTTATGTAGAAACTCCAATTCTAAAAAAAAAAATTCGACGTGAAAAATGTTTCATTGTGTTGGATGATGTAGCAACCTTGGAACAAGCAGAAAATCTTAACATAGGTTTGGGACCGGGTAGTAGAGTCATTGTCACAACAAGAGATAGGCAGATATGTAGTCAATTTGATGAATGTGAGGTATATGAGGTCAAGGAATTGAATGAAGATGAATCTCTTCAACTATTCAGCTGTAATGCATTTCGAGAAAAACATGCTAAAGTTGGATACGAAGAGCTCTCAAAAAGTGCAATTGGCTATTGCAGAGGCAATCCTCTCGCTTTAAAAGTTTTAGGTGCAAATCTTCGTACAAAAAGCAAAGAAGCATGGGAAAGTGAATTGGAAAAGATAAAAGAGATTCCTTATGCGGGAATTCATGATGTGTTACAATTGAGTTTCTATGACTTAGATCGTACTCAACGGGACATATTTCTAGACATTGCATGCTTCTACCGAGAAATAAATGATTTTTTTGGTTATAGTCAGCAAGAATACATAATAGATCTATTTAATGCTTGCAAATTTCATCCGGCAACTGCGATAGAAGTTCTTCTGCATAAAGCACTCATAACTTTTGGACATCGTGATCGAATCGAAATGCATGATTTGTTAGTAGAAATGGGACGAGAGATTGTTAAGCAAGAATCTCCTAAAGACCCTGGAAGAAGAAGTCGATTGTGGGATCCCGAGGAAATTTATCAAGTATTTAAATACAACAAGGTAAGTGGAAGACTTAATTACTTCTATATGAAAATGCATCTATATATTTGATTATGAAATATAAGCAAGATAAATATGTATGACAACCATTGCTAATTATTATTCTAAATTTTGTTTTTAGGGAACTGATGCTGTTGAAGTTATACTATTCGATACATCTGAAATTGAGGAGGACCTATCCTTGAGCTCCAAATCTTTTGAAAGCATGATCAACTTAAGATTTCTTCATATCACCAATGAATGCAACAAATTGCATCTCCCTGAAGGTCTGGAGTGGTTGTTTGATAAATTGAGACACCTTCATTGGGAATCATTTCCACTTGAGTCTTTGCCATCAACCTTTTGTGCCGAAAGGCTTGTAAAACTTAGCTTGACCCATAGCAAGCTTAAAAAGCTTTGGTATGGAATTCAGGTACAGATTTATTAATATATACTTGTTATTGTTAGTTTGTAGAGGTGCCTTAGTATAAGCTCATTCAGATAGTCGTGCCACAACTAAGCTCTGTTCAATATATGCTTATTTATGTTTATTCTCTGTTAGTTAATAATCATGAGTGAATTTTAATGATTTTTGAACAATGTGATGTTTCTTTCTTCCTACAGAAGCTTTACAATTTAACGATCATTAATCTTGATAAATCTGAAGACCTGATTGAGATTCCGGACTTATCAAGAGCACCAAATCTTAAAACATTATCTCTTGCTTATTGTGTGAGTCTCCGTCAACTCCATCCATCCATTTTCACTGCCCCCAAGCTTAGAGAACTATATTTAAGAGGTTGCAAAAAGATTGAAAGCCTGAAAACTAACATTCATTCAAAATCTCTGCAAAGACTGGATCTTTATGATTGTTCATCTCTCGTGGAATTTTCTGTGACATCAGAAGAAATGACACTGTTGTCGTTACGTGGCACCGCTATACATGAATTTCCGTCATCGATGTGGCCTAATAGCAAACTGACTGGTCTCGATCTAATGGAATGTAAGAAGGTTAACATTGTTGGGAAGAAGCTATCAAATGATCCAGGATTAGAGTCTCTTACACATTTGAACCTTTCAGGATGCACACAAATCGATACATTGAATCTAGGGTACATCCTTGATGGTGCACGATCTTTACAATCACTAGATCTGCGTAATTGTTGCAACTTAGAAGCTCTCCCCGACAACATCCAAAACTGTTTAATGTTGGAATGGCTTTATTTAGATGATTGTAGAAACCTTAAGTCCTTACCAAAGCTTCCAGCATCCTTGCGAGTATTGAATGTCATCAACTGCACTTATATGGACACTAACTCCATTCAAAGAGAAATGCTTGAGAAAATGTTATACACACTCCGCATCAACAACTACGAGTATGGACCAAATCATATCTGTTTCCTTCCAGGTGCCGAAGTACCATGCGAGTTTGATTTCTACACAACGGAGGCTTCAATAGTTCTTCCTCCTATCCCAAAATATGGCTTGTGTTTCGTCTTTTGCATCATTCTCTCTGAGGGATTAATTCTTACTGACAACCACATAGTTTGTTGTACTATCTATGATCACGGAAAAGAAGTTAACAATTGGTTTCTAAGTTCTCAGGCATTTATTTCAGATCATGTATTGCTAATCAGTTGGTCTGGAAATAAATGTTTGGCTAATGATGATTACAACCTTTCATTTGAAGTCAAATTCAAACATTATGTTGATGACGGGGAACAGTGGTCAACTAAGGAGATAAAGGGTTGTGGGGTCTTACCTGTATATGGCTTGGAACATAGTTTGGGGTTGGAAGGTAGTAGCAGAAGTAAAGTTGAAATTGTTGAATTACCATTCAATGCTCAAGTTTCTCATGAGTTTGATCAACATTCTGAATTTGAAGTTGATGAAAATGAAGATGCCCAACAACAACTTCTTATTCCACCCAAAGAAAAGGAGGAAGACTTGAATGATAAATTTTCTTGTGATTGTTTAATAGGTACAAATTTTCACCCACTTCCTAATTATACATACTATATTTATTTATTTTTAGTTTAATTTCACTTTTGACCTTCAAAATTTTGCCATTCTGCAATTTTGACCCTACTTTTTTTTTGAGTGATTTTGGTTTCTTTTGTTTCCCATTTGGTAGTCTCCCTTCCATTTTTTTTTTCAACTTTTACATTGAGGTGACATCATTTAATTATGCGTCACTCAAATTTTACATTTTCCATCTTTATGGTTAAAAATGCCAAAAAAATGGAAATTCTAATTAAAGATTTCATTCACTGTGTAATTTTAAAACAGTCACTCTAGTTTCCTTAAATAAAAAGAGTCACTCTAGTTATTAGAGTTTGGTGTTAAGTCAATATATAATGCCAACTCGGCACAAACTTTGGAGCAAATTGACAGGAAGACTACAAAATTACAAAAGGAGAAAAACCACTATTGGTCAAATTGCTAAAAATAATTGAGGTTGAAACTAAACCTTTATTTTGTAAAACAAAAATAAATAATTTAATCCTTGAAATAAATAAATTGATTCTTTGAAAAATACTTGTGATATATTCTGGAAAACTATGTCAGATAAAGGGCAATAACATTGTGTTGAAACATTTCATTGGATAGGTCTTTTGCTGAAGCACCTACTGGAAGAGTCAAAACGTCTATTTCTCTCTGTTTCTCAAGCAAAAGGATAAAGACAATATCATAGCTTTCATTGAGCAGCATCCCTTGATGCAGTGAGTTGGTAACATAAAGTTGTATGCATGTAATAAATTCATCTTTTCAATATGTAAGTACATCGATAAATACTGTTAGAGGCTCTACCTTTGTAAAAACCTTCCTAATTTTATTCAGTTCTTTTGTGTCTTGCTTTTGTTGGTAAGTATTAATCAATAATGATTGTGTTTTTATTCATGGTATAGTTATGCATTATGATGTTGCAAGTTGTGACATTTGGCCATTTATTTCTTTTTTAATTAAGGGTTAATTAAGTAAATGGTCCCTTTAAATATTTAGAATTTTGTTTTTAGTCCCTACAAAATAAAATCACACTTTTTAGTCCGTGTGACATTTTCTTTCAGCATTTTAGGGACCAAAAATGTTGACAGAATTTTTTTACAGGGACTAAAAATGCTGATGAAATTTTTTACAGAAACTAAAAATGCTAACGAAAAATTTTATAGGGACTAAAAAGTGCGATTTTATTTTGCAGAGACTAAAAATGAAAATCTTAATATTTATAGAGACCATTTATTTAATTAACCCTTTAATTAACTATCAACCAAATTAGTGTTATGCATTACAACAATAAATGAGCTAAAGTTTTGAAGGACTTTATTTATTTTCTGGTGCGAATTTGGGATTACTACGATCTTAATGTGTGACTGTGAGATATGCATGAATAACTTCAAGGTGATGAGGAATACAAAATAAATAAACTATCAGTTTTCTTTTCTGTTCAAATAAAAAACTATTAATTCATACTAGTATCCTTTTATCATAAACATTTCTGCGAAGAACCATATCATCCTTTCAAAGAATAATTTTTCTTAAAAGATCCAAAAATCAAAGAAAGTGACATGTTTATACTACTGAAATTGTCAAGGTACCAGTTTACAACATGTTTCTATTCTAGTGTTGAACCTCATAATTGTACTAGAAAGATAAACATGAGCTAATAATGTTAGAATAATGGTGAGGCATGTGTTACACTCTCATGATTTGAGGTAATTTACCCCTCATGATATCAACCAATTAAATTGAGCAATATGTACTCTATTAAGTATCAACTAAATCAAACATGGAAAAAAATTTACATAGAATTTTTGTTGTTTGCATATCTACCACATATTCAATTAATGTGTTTTTATCTTTCCAATCAAAAAATTTAATGAGATATTTTATTTCCACATTTCAATTGTTTAGACAAATTTTGTTCTTCTTTTTTCTTTACTGTTTATTTTGTTTCAAATTTTTATTTTTCTACAAATTTGATGCGGTTAAGTAGCTCATCTAGTTTAAGTTAAGAGTTAAGTAGTCGCTGGTTCTGTGTTTAAGTCGAGACAAAAACATCAAATATTAATCTAATGATTAATGATTATCATTAAAAAATAGTTTCACCTTGACACGTTGCTTTTGGGAGACATGTCAAAACCGTAGAGAATAAGAATGGGAATAATGATTAAATATATTTCCTTTTAGTTAACCATCTTACGAGACATAGATTAAATAATCAAACGAACCAAAGCACAAAACTCTCGTCAACGTAATAGAATGAAGGATTTGATTCCTCTCATACCATTTTATCTTATGTTGTTCCATTTACTCCACCTGTTTTCTCTCTCTCTCTCTCTCTTTGTTTTTTTTTCTTATGTGAGTCAATCAACTATTGGATTAGGAAAAAGAAGGATGGCTGAATAAAAAGGGTAGGAGACGATTCACTTCCTATAATGAACCATAAATAAGTGATGTTTTATTTCAATAAAATAAATAAGTGTTGTTGAAATGTAATGCTATAAAATTATTTGTGAGATCCATATATAATTTTTATCTTGAGTATAAGCTAGGTTAAAAACTATCCTGATATGATTAGAAGATCATTCCTTATTTATTATCATGATATTCAGTTATTTTTAAAATATTGTCATTTTTAAAATAATGATATCATGTATTTGCTATTATAATTAATTACATGCCATTTTTACAATATTTAATTAATTATGAGAGTAATTTTTTCAT
The DNA here is from genome assembly GCA_018208015.1 of Medicago ruthenica. Taxonomy (NCBI): domain Eukaryota; kingdom Viridiplantae; phylum Streptophyta; class Magnoliopsida; order Fabales; family Fabaceae; genus Medicago; species Medicago ruthenica. Next base: position 66,169,990 of record CM031373.1, on the reverse strand, counting down.
TTAATTATAATGATATCTTGTTTGTTATCATGTGCGCATCAAACACATGATAAGATTAATGCTTATCATATCCATATCATATTATCTCTCTATCCAGCTTCATATCATATCATGTCTCTATCTTATCCTGACCATCAAACGGACACTTAATATCACTTTTTTTTGTAATACTTTTAATGTCACATTTATCACCTATATTTACGTATGGATTAAAGTGAAATACTTTTAATGAGAAGTATTAATAGTGTTAGTATCATGTTGGAGGTTTGAATCATCGACTTTCTTACCATTCTACTCTTTAACTTGACGAAATTTCTCAAACCCCTGCCTCAATAATAACAAGATCTAGTAGCATGTTCAATTAACATATCAAGTTAAATGCATGTATCTGACCTTTCAATGTTTCACTTTGATGCGGTTAAGTAGCTCATCTAGTTTAAGTTAAGGGTTAAGTAGTCGCTGGTTATGTGTTTCAGTCGAGACAAAAACGTCAAATATTAATCTAATGATTAACGATTATGATTAAAAAATAGTTTCACCTTGACACATTGCTTTTGGGAGACATGTCAAAACCGTAAAGAATAAGAATGAGAATAATGATTAAATATATTCCCTTTTAGTTAAGCATCTTACGAGACATAGATTAAATAATCAAACGAACCAAAGCACAAAACTCTCGTCAACGTAATAGAATGAAGGATTTGATTCCTCTCATACCATTTATCTCATGTTGTTGGTGTTGCACTAATCTCAACTATTCACTCCACCTCTCTCTCTCTATTTTGTTTTTTTTTCCTATGTGAGTCAATCAACTATTGGATTAGGAAAAAGAGGGATGACCGGATAAAACGGGTAAGAGACGATTCAATTCCTAGAATGAACCATAAATAAGTGATGTTTTTTCTTCTTCAATAAAATAAATAAGTGTTGTTGAAATGTAATGATATAAAATTATTTGTGAGATCCATATACTTGCGACATGAGAGTCCATTGAAATCCCCACCATCCATAGAGAATTTTTATGTTTTTTAGCAAAAAGTGAATCTTAATGGTTGAAATCTAAACACATTAGAGAAAAAATTGAGACAATCTTCTCCCACTTTTTTTCCGGAGGTTTTGAATTGGAGATCAGATTGAATGGTTATTAAGTATCATTATTAAAAAATTATAAATAAGTGATTATACACGTGAGACCTATTTAAATATTTAAAAGTGAGCATCTCTATTGTGGATGTTTTTTTAGCGAGTAGTTACACATGAATTTATTTATATTGAAAATTTTATTCCCACCATTTTCTATGAGAATGTTTTCTTCCACAACAATCTTAGATACCGAAAATAAAATATAATAAATTTGTAACAAACATTAAAATGCATATTTTTATCATTTTATTTTCATGAATATAGAATTTTTTTTTTGAAACAAACACTGAAAACACATAGATAATTACTAACATTTCCCTGTATAAAAGAAAAGAGCTAAGAAAAAAAAAGAGTAAATGGTCACTTTAGTCTTGACTCTGCACCTCGCTGTCAAAAAGATCTCTGACTCAGGATTAAATACAAAATAATCCCTGAATGTGCACTTCCGTTATTAGTTTAGTCCTTAGTGTTAAAAACTTCTTTTAACTGATGAGGTGGCAAATATTTTGTGCTGACAAGGTGCATGAGGTGTCACAGAGACTAAAGTGAAAATAGAAAATGGTCACTTTGGTCCCTAAACCGAAAATCAATATCCCCAAATTGAATCTCAATTTTAGTCCCTGTGACACCTTATGCACATTGTCAGCACAAAACATCAGTCACCTTACTAGTTAACAAAAGTTTTTAACATCATAGACTAAACTGATAACAGAAATGCATATTTAAATACTACTTTATATTCAATCATGAGTTAAGTGCATATTTAAAGACTGCTTTATATTCAATCATGAGTTAAGAGGTAACATCTAGGTGGGACTAAAGGGATCTGGCACTAAAAAAAATATTGGTACTAGTGAAGACTTTCAAGTCAAAATAGGTGAAGGTACAAAAGAAACGCGTATATGCTCAAGTAGACATATAAAGAGAAAAGTACTGTGTCCCTCATTAATAAATAATCATAAAGCCGAGACCGGCATGATTTTAAAAGTGAGACCAGGATAGAGCCGAACGAAGCTTCATGGAACTTACCACGAAATATCACTTGCTATTTCCTCATATTATAAATGAATGATGATGATAGCCTATCAAAATTAACTCTGAAATTTTTAGTCTCTCTCTGCTACTGCATCATAAACAGGTAACTAATTACCTTTGCCTTTTTTTTTGCTATCTTCCTCTTGTGATTAAGGCAGCGCAGCAGTTGTAATGGCTATGCAACTAACTATAGGTTCTTCTTCTTCTTCTTCTTCTTCTTTGGAGGTGGCTTCGAAATTTTTTGATGTTTTTATTAGCTTTCGTGGTGAGGATACTCGTAGAAAATTCACAAGCCATCTTAACGAAGCTTTGAAAAAGAGCGGCGTTAGGACATTTATAGACGACAACGAGCTTAAAAAAGGAGATGAGATCTCATCAGCACTGATCAAAGCCATTGAGGAGTCGGATGCATCTATAGTCATATTCTCAAAAGACTATGCTTCTTCAAAATGGTGCTTGAATGAACTCGTCAAGATTCTAGAATGCAAGAAAGATAATGGACAGATTGTGATACCAATTTTCTACGAAATAGATCCATCACATGTGAGGAATCATATTGGGAGTTACAGGCAAGCCTTTGCAAAGCATGAGAAGAATTTGAAGCACAATAAAGACAAGCTGCAGAAATGGAAAGATGCTCTCACTGAAGCAGCCACTTTATCTGGGTGGGACTCTAAAAATTCAAGGTAATTAAAATGAACTATCCATCTAATTTATTCATGTCATTACTTGTCTATAATACAGTAACAAGTATGCATATTGAAGTAATATAAATGGGAACATAAACCCTGGTACTTTGTGTACTCAATTGGAAGTTTATGTTTTGAGTTGAGGGAGACAAAAATGGAAGGATCGGAAGGATATGAATTTGGATGATACAAAACAATTTGTTAATCCATTTATTAAAAATTCTTTTAAAAAATTCAATCTAATCCATCCATTTATAAACTTGATCCAATCCATCAATTATCAGATTTTTAATAGATCAATATTCATTTGATTCATCTATTAAAGTGTATTATTATTATTATTATTATTATTTTTAATAGATCAATATTTGATTCATCTATTAATTGTACTTTCAAATACTATGCACATAAAACCATCTTCGGTAATTTGCTTTGGAAATTCATTGCCTAGACATAGAAATAGAACATTAATTTCCTTCTTTCTTCCTCAATCATGTTGACGACAAGTTTTGTATAATTCCCCTCAAATACAATAAATTTTATATAATTATTATAGTATTATCAGCACAACAAGAATGTTGACTTTCTTTCCGTTTCCATTCATATGGTAGGAATGAATCAGACTTCATTAAGGACATCGTCAAAGATGTTTTGAAACAACTGAATCACAAACACCCATTTGAAGTCAATAACAAACTTGTTGGAATTGAAAAAAAGTATGAAGAGATTGAATCGTTAAAGAATATTGGGTCAAATGATGTTAGAACCCTTGGATTATGGGGAATGGGGGGCATAGGAAAGACCACTCTAGCAAAAAGTTTATATGCTAAACATTGTTCTCAATTCGAATACCATTGTTTCCTCGAAAATGTAAGGGAAGTATCAACTAGGTGTGGACTCAATGTTGCACGTAACATGCTTTTTTCTACATTGTTGAATCTTGGTCTTGATGCGCCTTATGTAGAAACTCCAATTCTAAAAAAAAAAATTCGACGTGAAAAATGTTTCATTGTGTTGGATGATGTAGCAACCTTGGAACAAGCAGAAAATCTTAACATAGGTTTGGGACCGGGTAGTAGAGTCATTGTCACAACAAGAGATAGGCAGATATGTAGTCAATTTGATGAATGTCAGGTATATGAGGTCAAGGAATTGAATGAAGATGAATCTCTTCAACTATTCAGCTGTAATGCATTTCGAGAAAAACATGCTAAAGTTGGATACGAAGAGCTCTCAAAAAGTGCAATTGGCTATTGCAGAGGCAATCCTCTCGCTTTAAAAGTTTTAGGTGCAAATCTTCGTACAAAAAGCAAAGAAGCATGGGAAAGTGAATTGGAAAAGATAAAAGAGATTCCTTATGCGGGAATTCATGATGTGTTACAATTGAGTTTCTATGACTTAGATCCTACTCAACGGGACATATTTCTAGACATTGCATGCTTCTACCGAGAAATAAATGATTTTGTTTGTTATAGTCGGCAAGAATACATAATAGATCTATTTAATGCTTGCAAATTTCATCCGGCAACTGGGATAGAAGTCCTTATGCATAAAGCACTCATAACTTTTGGAGATTATGATGAAATCGAAATGCATGATTTGTTAGTAGAAATGGGACGAGAGATTGTTAAGCAAGAATCTCCTAAAGACCCTGGAAGAAGAAGTCGATTGTGGGATCCCGAGGAAATTTATCAAGTATTTAAATACAACAAGGTAAGTGGAAGACTTAATTACTTCTATATGAAAATGCATCTATATATTTGATTATGAAATATAAGCAAGATAAATATGTATGACAACCATTTCTAATTATTATTCTAAATTTTGTTTTTAGGGAACTGATGCTGTTGAAGTTATACTATTCAATACTTCTGAAATTAAGGACCTATCCTTGAGCTCCAAATCTTTTGAAAGCATGATCAACTTAAGATTTCTTCATATCACCAATGAAGAATGCAACAAATTGCATCTCCCTGAAGGTCTTGAGTGGTTGTCTGATAAATTGAGACACCTTCATTGGGAATCATTTCCACTTGAGTCTTTGCCATCAACCTTTTGTGCCGAAAGGCTTGTAGAACTTAGCTTGACCCATAGCAAGCTTAAAAAGCTTTGGTATGGAATTCAGGTACAGATTTATTAATATATACTTGTTATTGTTAGTTTGTAGAGGTGTCTTAGTATAAGCTCATTCAGATAGTCGTGCCACAACTAAGCTCTGTTCTATATATGCTTATTTATGTTTATATTCTCTGTTAGTTAATAATCATGAGTGAATTTTAATGATTTTTGAACATGTGATGTTTCTTTCTTCCTACAGAAGCTTGACAATTTAACGATCATTAATCTTGATAAATCTGAAGACCTGATTGAGATTCCGGACTTATCAAGAGCACCAAATCTTAAAATATTATCTCTTGCTTGTTGTGTGAGTCTCCGTCAACTCCATCCATCCATTTTCACTTCCCCCAAGCTTAGACAACTATGTTTAACAGGTTGCAAAAAGATTGAAAGCCTGAAAACTAACATTCATTCAAAATCTCTGCAAAGACTGGATCTCTATTATTGTTCATCTCTCGTGGAATTTTCTGTGACATCAGAAGAAATGACACGGTTGTCGTTATATGGCACCGCTATACATGAATTTCCATCATCGATGTGGCGAAATAGCAAATTGACTGATCTCAATCTAATGGAATGTAAGGAGCTTAACATTGTTGGGAAGAAGCTATCAAATGATCCAGGATTAGAGTCTCTTACACATTTGAACCTTTCAGGATGCACACAAATCGATACATTGAATCTAGGGTACATCCTTGATGGCACACCATCTTTACAATCACTAGATCTGCGTAATTGTTGCAACTTAGAAGCTCTCCCCGACAACATCCAAAACTGTTTAATGTTGGAAAGGCTTTATTTAGATGATTGTAGAAACCTTAAGTCCTTACCAAAGCTTCCAGCATCCTTGCGAGTATTGAATGCCATCAACTGCACTTATCTGGACACTAACTCCATTCAAAGAGAAATGCTTGAGAAAATGTTATACACACTCCGCATCAACTACCAGAATAGTCTATATCTTTTCTGTTTTCTTCCAGGTGCCGAAGTTCCATGCGAGTTTAATTTCTACACAACGGAGGCTTCAACAGTTCTTCCTCCTATCCCAAAATATGGCTCGGGTTGTTTCGTCTTTTGCATCATTCTCTCTGAGGGATTAAATCTTACTTACCCCGAAAGAGTTTGTTGTACTATCTATGATCACGGAAAAGAAGTCAACAATTGGTCTCTAAGTTTTGGGACATTTATTTCAGATCATGTATTGCTAATCGGTTGGTCTGGAAATGACTGTTTGGCTAATGATGATTACAACCTTTCATTTGAAGTCAAAGTCAAACATTATGATGACGACGGGGTACAGTGGTCAACTAAGGAGATAAAGGGTTGTGGGGTCTTACCTGTATATGGCTTGGAACATAGTTTGGGGTTGGAAGGTAGTAGCAGAAGTAAAGTTGAAATTGTTGAATTACCATTCAATGCTCAAGTTTCTCATGAGTTTGATCAACATTCTGAATTTGAAGTTGATGAAAATGAAGATGCCCAACAACAACTTCTTATTCCACCCAAAGAAAAGGAGGAAGACTTGAATGATAAATTTTCTTGTGATTGTTTAATAGGTACAAATTTTCACCCACTTCCTAATTATACATACTATATTTATTTATTTTTAGTTTAATTACACTTTTGACCTTCAAAATTTTGCCATTCTGCAATTTTGACCCTACTTTTTTTTTTGATTGATTTTGGTTTCTTTTGTTTCCCATTTGGTAGTCTCCCTTCCATTTTTTTTTCAACTGTTACATTTAGGTGACATCATTTAATTATGCGTCACTCAAATTTTACATTTTCCATCTTTATGGTTAAAAATGCCAAAAAAATGGAAATTCTAATTAAAGATTTCATTCACTCTAACGTGTAATTTTAAAACAGTCACTCTAGTTTCCTTAAAAAAAAAAGTCACTCTAGTTATTAGAGTTTGGTGTTAAGTCAATATATAATGCCAACTCGGCACAAACTTTGGAGCAAATTGACAGGAAGACTACAAAATTACAAAAGGAGAAAAACCACTATTGGTCAAATTGCTAAAAATAATTGAGGTTGAAACTAAACCTTTATTTTGTAAAACAAAAATAAATAATTTAATCCTTGAAATAAATAAATTGATTCTTTGAAAAATACTTGTGATATATTCTGGAAAACTATGTCAGATAAAGGGCAATAACATTGTGTTGAAACATTTCATTGGATAGGTCTTTTGCTGAAGCACCTACTGGAAGAGTCAAAACGTCTATTTCTCTCTGTTTCTCAAGCAAAAGGATAAAGACAATATCATAGCTTTCATTGAGCAGCATCCCTTGATGCAGTGAGTTGGTAACATAAAGTTGTATGCATGTAATAAATTCATCTTTTCAATATGTAAGTACATCGATAAATACTGTTAGAGGCTCTACCTTTGTAAAAACCTTCCTCATTTTATTCAGTTCTTTTGTGTCTTGCTTTGTTGGTAAGTATTAATCAATAATGATTGTGTTTTTATTCATGGTATAGTTATGCATTATGATGTTGCAAGTTGTGACATTTGGCCATTTATTTCTTTTTTAATTAAGGGTTAATTAAGTAAATGGTCCCTTTAAATATTTAGAATTTTGTTTTTAGTCTCTACAAAATAAAATCACACTTTTCAGTCCGTGTGACATTTTCTTTCAGCATTTTAGGGACCAAAAATGTTGACAGAATTTTTTTACAGGGACTAAAAATGCTGATGAAATTTTTTACAGAGACTAAAAATGCTAACGGAAAATTTTATAGGGACTAAAAAGTGCGATTTTATTTTGCAGACTAAAAATGAAAATCTTAATATTTATAGAGACCATTTATTTAATTAACCCTTTAATTAACTATCAACCAAATTAGTGTTATGCATTACAACAATAAATGAGCTAAAGTTTTGAAGGACTTTATTTATTTTCTGGTGCGAATTTGGGATTACTACAATCTTAATGTGTGACTGTGAGATATGCATGAATAACTTCAAGGTGATGAGGAATACAAAATAAATAAACTATCAGTTTTCTTTTCTGTTCAAATAAAAAACTATTAATTCATACTAGTATCCTTTTATCATACACATTTCTGCGAAGAACCATATCATCCTTTCAAAGAATAATTTTTCTTAAAAGATCCAAAAATCAAAGAAAGTGACATGTTTATACAACTGAAATTGTCAAGGTACCAGTTTACAATATGTTTCTATTCTAGTGTTGAACCTCATAATTGTACTAGAAAGATAAACATGAGCTAATAATGTTAGAATAATGGTGAGGCATGCGTTACACTCTCATGATTTGAAGTAATTTACCCCTCATGATATCAACCAATTAAATTGAGCAATATGTACTCTATTAAGTATAAACTAAATCAAACATGGAAAAAAAATTTACATAGAATTTTTGTTGTTTGCATATCTACCACATATTCAATTAATGTGTTTTTATCTTTCCAATCAAAAAATTTAATGAGATATTTTATTTCCACATTTCAATTGTTTAGACAAATTTTGTTCTTCTTTTTTCTTTACTGTTTATTTTGTTTCAAATTTTTATTTTTCTACAAATTTGATGCGGTTAAGTAGCTCATCTAGTTTAAGTTAAGAGTTAAGTAGTCGCTGGTTCTGTGTTTAAGTCGAGACAAAAACATCAAATATTAATCTAATGATTAATGATTATCATTAAAAAATAGTTTCACCTTGACACGTTGCTTTTGGGAGACATGTCAAAACCGTAGAGAATAAGAATGGAAATAATGATTAAATAGATTTCCTTTTAGTTAACCATCTTACGAGACATAGATTAAATAATCAAACGAACCAAAGCACAAAACTCTCGTCAACGTAATAGAATGAAGGATTTGATTCCTCTCATACCATTTATCTTATGTTGTTGGTGCTGCACTAATCTCAACCATTTACTCCACCTGTTTTCTCTCTCTCTCTCTCTCTCTCTCTCTCTCTCTCTCTCTCTCTCTCTCTCTCTCTCTTTGTTTTTTTTTTCTTATGTGAGTCAATCAACTATTGGATTAGGAAAAAGAAGGATGGCTGAATAAAAAGGGTAGGAGACGATTCACTTCCTATAATGAACCATAAATAAGTGATGTTTTTTTTTTCAATAAAATAAATAAGTGTTGTTGAAATGTAATGCTATAAAATTATTTGTGAGATCCATATACAATTTTTTTTTTGGAATGGATCCTCTCGTGCAACATGAGAGGCCATTGAAATCCCCACCATCCATTGCAAATGAAAGAGAATTTCTTCTTTTTTTTTTAGCAAAAAGTGAATCTTAATGGTTGAAATCTAAACACATGAGAGAAAAAATTTAGACAATCTTCTCCCATTTTTTTTCGGGAGGTTTTGGATTGGAGATCAGATTGAGTGCTTATTTAGTATCATTATTAAAAAAATTATAAATAAGTGATTGTACATGTGAGATCCATTTAAATATTTAAATGTGAGTATCTTTATTGTGGATGTTTTTAGCAAGTAGTTACACATAAATTTATTTCTATTGAAAATTTTATTCCCACCATTTTCTATGAGAATGTTTTCTTCCACAACAATCTTAGATACCGAAAAAAAAAATCAAAGTCACAAATATATAAAAATCAAAGTCCAACAAAATTTTATAATCGTCCTTATTAAAAACTCATGATCTCCTTAATTTTATGTACATAATGGTCATTTTGCAAAATTTAATTTATTTATTTTAAAAAAAATTAATTATGGATAATGGTCAGCACAACTCACAATTGTAACCAATTTCCAAAGATAACTATGAAACTAATTTATTTGTTTTTTAAAATATTAATTACGGATAATGGTCATCACAAGGGTAATAATTTTTTTTTTTGTAAAAAAAAACAGAAAAATTTCATAATTGTCCATATTAAGGTATCGTTTGGCCTGACTTTTTTTACAGTCTAAAAGTTACTTTAAAACAAAGTTAAAATTAAGGGTTTTAAGAAAGAAGTTAAAGTTGTTTGGTTACTTTATTTTTTTAGTTTTAAAGCTCCTTCCATTCAATTTTATGCATTCTAAAAAAAGTACTTTTTTAATAAGTACTTAATAGATATTGTGTTTGGCCTACCTTCTCCTTAAAATTGTAGAGAAGTAGAAAAAAAAGTCGGGACAAACGGTACCTAAAATATGATATCCTTGATTTCACGTGCATAATGGTCGTTTTGAAAAATTTAATTTATTTGTTTTTTAAAAAATTAATTACGAATAATGGTCATCACAAGTGTAACCAATATCCACGGATAACTATGAAACTAATTTATTTATTTTTTTAAAATTAATTACGGATAATGATTGTAACATCCCGCTTAAATGTAACTTTTATCAGTATTAGAGGAGATATGAGTGAGTAGGGGCAAAATTGTAATTATGAGGGAAGGGCTTTATATAGGGGGGGAATGATATTTCTTCATTTTCCTCATTTCCTTCTCTCACTTAAAGATCAGAGCTTTCTCTCCCTCTCTCTCTAGAATTCGGTCAGCATCAGCAACCTTAATCTACCAGCTTTCTTCCCTAATTTCTTGAGTTGAAGACAAGCAAGCAACCTTGGGAGGCTTGGAGCAAGAGAAAGCAAAGGAAACCAAGTCAAGAGGAGGAATTCCGAAGCTAGGGTTTTGGAAAAAGGAAGATTGACAAGATCTGCAAGTATTAGGTGAGTTCCTTAGTACAGCTTATCCCTTTTGGGTCATATTGTGTTAGAATCACAACTTAATTTCTAAGGCTCAAGGAAAAAGGAAAGTTTTTCCCCTTTTGATACATATGCTTAATTCGTGCTTAATCCTTGAACCCAACACGTTTTTATAGTTTAAAACGAGTCCCTGACATGTTTCAAAGATCACTTGGCAGTTGGGTACCAAGATTTTGAGGTTAAAACACAAGTTTCAGGATTCTGAGTTCTGCTACGATCGTAGAGCGACCAGGACTTTGCTCTGCGAAGCTTCAGACTTCAGACGCAGAACGAAGCTTCAGACTCAGAATTACTGTTCAAACTCAGAATTACTGTTCAAACTCAGAACGAAGCTTCAGACTCAGAACTACTGTTCAGACTCAGACGCACCCTTCAGACTCAGATGCACCCTTCAGACGCACCCTTCAGACACAGACACACCCTTCAGACGCAATCTTCAGACTCTGAAGGATCAGACGCAAGGGTTCACAGAGCGAAGCTAAGGGTCGCAAAGCGAAGTGGTCCAGAATGATTTTTTATTAACAAACAGTTGTATCAAGCCATGATCTTTGAGATGCATTGGAACATAGTTACTTATGAACCTTCAAGGATTAACCTAGGATAAACATATGTATCATACAGAGTAATGGGTAGTTTTCCCACAGGATTTTAGGAAGAGGAACAGGAATTATTATAGATGGGATAGTAAGCCCATAAGTATGACATATGATAACGATATGTCTAGAACCTATAATAGGTTAGCAGGAATATAAAGGTGTTGGTTATTTGAAGGTTGGCTGAATGTTTGCTAAAATCATTTTGTACAAGCAAAGCGTCCTCAAAAGCTATTTCGTGTCTTCAGAAGCTGAAAATTGGTTTTCAGAAGTTTCAGAAGCTGATATGTTCATCAGACGCAGAACTGGCCTTCAGACACATAACTGGTCATCAGACGCTGAACTGGTCATCGGACGCACTGTTCAGACGTTGACTTTTGTTGACCTTCAGAAGCTGCTTTCAGATGTTGACTTCTGTTGACCTTCAGAAGCTGCCTTTCAGAAGCTGATTCTCTGCGTTCTTTTTTGTTAATTCTTCCTGCGTACCTTTTGAAGATTTGTTGAAGATTTATCAAGGCTGATGTTTCCAGAAGGCTGATTATTTCGTGTGAAGATCTTTCTTGCAGATTTGTTTATTTTATTGATGAATATATTTTCAAAGGAATCTTTGCAAAATATATCTCAGAAATATATTTGCTTCTATGAGCTTCTAAAGTATTTCAGAACTATATCAATTGAAGAATATTGTGTTCAGAATTATGTTGCTGCTGAAGACTATTTAAAGAGGACATTGCTATTGGAGTTCGTACGTATCAAAAACCAGAAATTAGAGTTTTTGAGTTTTTGAGTCTGTAAGCTATTGCTTTATTTTGTACCACTCATCTGTTTAGAGTTGGTTGTTTTGTTTTAGTTTGTTTTCACTTAAAGTTTTTAAGCACAAGTGATGTTTTTGTTGTTTTGAAGAGTGTCTTCATCGTACTTGAGTTTATTGAAGAGTTGTTAATCACTGGGCTGTGGTTACTTGGTTGGGAAGTAAGTAGGGTTCTTATACCTAGGTGTTCCTGGGTAGAAGTCTAGACAGGTAGAGATTAAGTTACAAGACTGGGAACAGGGGCTGTGTCTTGAGTCTTAGAATTAACTCTACTTAGTGGATTTCCTTCCTGGATTGGTATCCTCCAGACGTAGGTGTTGTTTATCACCGAACTGGGTTAACAAATACTCTGTGTTATTTACGTTCTGTCCTGTTTATTTCTGCTTCTGAACTTTTGATTTCATACTCTGTTTTACGGGTTCAGACTCAGACCTGCCAGAATTTCAATTGGCATCAGAGCAGGCACCCTGCCTGTTATTGGGTGAGCTCCAGGGAAGTTTTTTCTGGCAAGAATGGACAAGGAAGGAGGATTTGTTAACAGGCCACCTCTGTTGGATGGTTCCAACTATGAATATTGGAAGTCTCGTATGTGTGCTTTACTTAAATCCATAGACAGCAGGACCTGGAAAGCAGTGCTGAAGGGTTGGGAACATCCAGTTGTGTTGGACATAGATGGTAAGAAGACTGCTGTGCTGAAACCAGAGGAAGAATGGTCAAAGGATGAAGATGAATTGGCTCTTGGAAACTCCAAAGCTCTGAATGCACTATTCAATGGAGTGGACAAGAACATGTTCAGACTGATCAAGCAGTGTACCATAGCCAAGGATGCCTGGGAGATACTCAAGACCACTCATGAAGGCACTTCAAAGGTTAAGCTATCCAGACTTCAACTACTCACCACAAAATTTGAAAACTTGAAGATGTTGGAGGATGAGAACATTCAAGACTTCTATATGAATGTCTTGGATATGGCTAATTCTTTTGATTCTCTTGGAGAGAAGATGTCTGATGAGAAGATTGTTAGAAAAATACTCAGGTCACTTCCTAAAAGATTTGACATGAAAATGACAGCTATTGAGGAAGCTCATGACATCTCCAATATGAAGGTTGAAGAGTTAATTGGATCCTTGCTGAATTTGAAACAACTTTCTGTAACCGTACTGAGAAGAAAGGGAAAGAAGTTGCTTTTGCAGTTAATTCAGAAGCTGAGGATCAACAAGAGTTTGATGAGGATGATGAAGGCTTATCAGAAGCACTTGGGGTGCTGGGGAGACAGTTTAATAAGATTCTGAAGCATGTTGACAGAAGATCCAAGTCAAAAGGTCAGAACATCATATTCAACAACAGTAAGCCTCAAAGTGATTTGAAGAAGACCAAGACTGATGAAAAGAGCAATCAATCAAAGGGTGTTCAGTGCTTTGAATGTGAAGGTTATGGTCATATCAAGTCAGAATGTCCTACTTATCTCAAGAAGCAGAAGAAAAGCCTGGCTGTTTCCTGGTCAGATGAAGATTCAGAAGAAGAAGTAGAGAGTGAATCTGCTAAGTATGTTGTTGCCCTAACTGGAAGAGACAAGTCTGATGTTAAGGTTAATGCCTCAGAAGCTCTTTCAAAGTCTGAAGCATTTTTAGAGTCTGAGACATTATCAGAGTCTGAAACACTATCAGAGTCTGAAGCAGAGTCTGAAGTTCCATCAGAGTCTGAAGCCAGAGTTGAAAAATCATCTTATGAAGAACTGGCTGACAATTACAAAAACTTATACATCAGAAGTGTAGAAGTTTGCAAGCAACTAGTGGATCAGAAGAAGACAATCTGCCAACTAAATGCTGAGAAAAGTGAACTGTTAGTACAAAATTCTAATCTCAAAGATGAGGTAACCCAACTGAATTCTCAGCTTGAAAACATGAAAAAGCAAGTCAGAATGATGAATACTGCTACTGATGTGCTGGAGGAGATATTGGAGAATCAGAAACAAGGGAAACAAAATGGCATAGGATTTGTTGATAAGACTTTGAACCTCAAACAAAAAAATCCTGCTAAAAGGTTTGTTCCTGCTGCTGAAACTTATGATCCAATGATAGGCACATCTAAGAAGGAACATCACAAGCAACCTCAGAAGTCTAAAGGAAAGAGGAGAACTCATCCATGGGTTTGTCATCATTGTGGAAAGAAGGGGCACGTCAAACCATTCTGTTTCAAGCTATATGGTTATCCTGAGCATTTTCAGTACAGAAAAGTGGAACCTGTTGCAAACAGAATCAATGTCAAGAAGGAATGGAGACCCAAATGTAATAATGTTGGTCTAATATCATCTAGGAAAGACTGGTACTTTGACAGTGGATGCTCTAGACACATGACTGGAGTTAGTCAATTTCTTGAAAATATAAGACCTCACACCAGTGGATATGTGGCTTTTGGTGGTGGAGCTAGAGGAGAAATTCTTGGAATTGGAGATTTGGTCAGTGATGGGCTACCAAGGTTAGACAATGTGCTGTTAGTTAAAGGATTAACTTCCAATTTGATTAGTATAAGCCAGCTGTGTGATCAAGGGATGGAAGTGAACTTCAACAAGACCGAGTGTCTGGTAACTGATGGGAAAAGAGAAGTGCTAATGAGAGGTAAGAGATCTAAGAAGGACAATTGTTATTTGTGGGTACCTGAAGAAGAAGTCAGACTCTGTCACCAGAAACTTGGGCACTTAAACATGAAGGGTGTGAAGAAAGTCAAGTCTGTGGAACCCAAAATTAAGATCAATGAAGACAAAGTTTGTGGTGAGTGTCAAAATGGAAAACAAATCAAGATGTCTCACAGGGAGCTGCAACATCTTAAACTTCACATGGATCTCTGGATGTCTATGCTAGATAAAAGCCTAGGTGGGAAGAAGAATGTCTCTGTTTGTAATTTTTCAAGAGTTTGTCTGCATAAGGAGTTATAGCAATTACAGATTGCTGAGGGTGAGCAAGCTGGAAGTGAGGGAGATGAAGATGTTGGAGATGTTGAGTTTGATACTGAGTCTGATACAATCTGTGTTAAACATTCAGTTTTTGTTCCCTATGTGAAGTCTGTGTTTTGTCAAGATTATTTGGCTAAAAAGGGGGAGAAAAACTTGTGTTTGGTTTCAGAATGTAGCTGTTCAGAATGTACTAAGTTTCAAAGTTCAGAGTTTGTTTTGTTCAGAATTCAGTTTTGTCAGAAGTTGATAGTATTATTCAGAATTCAGAAGCAATACAACAAGAGCTGTGAAGATGTGTTTGAGGGGGAGTCCCTAGCTCAGGAGGAGTGTTTCAGTGTAGAGTTCCTGAGCTGTGTACTGGTTAAGTTTCAGAAGCACTATTTCAGAGTTTACTGCAGTTCAGAATTGAGGGGGAGAGCTGTTTGTGATGTGCTGAGCTTCAGGGGGAGTTTCCTGGGTGCTTCCTATTAGAAGCTGGTGTGTTTGTGCTTCAGGGGGAGTTTACTTGTGTTCTTCAGAAACTGAGAAGTTGTGTGTGTGCTTCAGGATGTGGTGTGATATTTCAGAAGCTGAAGCTGTTTGGTTTAACATAGCATTTTATCCGCTGCTGACTCTGGTGCTATGTTTAAATATCTATAGTTCTTCATGGTTGAGTACTTGTGTTGAGTGAAGAACTTGTCTTTGTGAAGAATTTGATTTTAGCCAAAAATTTGCCAAAGGGGGAGATTGTTGGTTATTTGAAGGTTGGCTAAATGTTTGCTAAAATCATTTTGTACAAGCAAAGCGTCCTCAGAAGCTATTTTGTGTCTTCAGAAGCTGGAAATTGGTTTTCAGAAGTTTCAGAAGTTGATACTGTTCATCAGACGCAGAACTGGCCTTCAGACGCAGAACTGGTCATCAGACGCAGAACTGTTCATCAGACGCTGAACTGGTCATCAGACGCACTGTTTAGACGTTGACTTCTGTTGACCTTCAGAAGCTGCCTTTCAGAAGCTGATTCTCTGCGTTCTTTTTTGTTAATTCTTCCTGCGTATCTTTTGAAGATTTGTTGAAGATTTATTAAGGCTGATGTTTCCAGAAGGCTGATTATTTCATGTGAAGATCTTTCTTGCAGATTTGTTTATTTTATTGATGAATATATTTTCAAAAGAATCTTTGCAAAATATATCTCAGAAATATATTTGCTTCTATGAGCTTCTAAAGTATTTCAGAACTATATCAATTGAAGAATATTGTGTTCAAAATTATGTTGCTGCTGAAAACTATTTAAAGAGGACATTGCTATTGGAGTTCGTACGTATCAAAAACCAGAAATTAGAGTTTTAGAGTTTTTGAGTCTGTAAGCTATTGCTTTATTTTGTACCACTCATCTGTTTAGAGTTGGTTGTTTTGTTTTAGTTTGTTTTCACTTAAAGCTTTTAAGCACAAGTGATGTTTTTGTTGTTTTGAAGAGTGTCTTCATCGTACTTGAGTTTATTGAAGAGTTGTTAATCACTGGGCTGTGGTTACTTGGTTGGGAAGTAAGTAGGGTTCTTATACCTAGCTGTTCCTGGGTAGAAGTCTAGATAGGTAGAGATTAAGTGACAAGACTGGGAACAGGGGATGTGTCTTGAGTCTTAGAATTAACTCTACTTAGTGGATTTCCTTCCTAGATTGGTATCCTCCAGACGTAGGTGTTGTTTATCACCGAACTGGGTTAACAAATACTCTGTGTTATTAACTTTCTGTCCTGTTTATTTCTGCTTCTGAACTTTTGATTTCATACTCTGTTTTACGGGTTCAGACTCAGACCTGCCAGAATTTCAAGAGGTATTCAGATTAAAGTACAAGAGTACTAGGAATGTTTCTCAACATTCAAGGATTCAGATAAGAATAGTATCAGGTAAGTCAAGGGTTAGATTTTCAGTATACCCTTAACAAGGCAGGTTATAGTGTACCTTAGTCAGTGGTACCAGGTTTTCCCCAGGTTCAGGTACATTTATATGTACATCAGGGCATGTCTCAGCTGTTCACGTCAGAGTGACACTGAGGATATACGCAACAGTTCAGGATAGGACGTACCCTTGGTAGTGGTACAAAGCTAGTTATCAGGAATTATACAGGTTATGTGTGTGTGTGTGTATATATATATATATATATATATATATATATATATATATATATATATATATATGATGACATGTCGTGGCACAGGTACGCTTCAGATTTATTCTGGATAGGCCAGCCCATTAGGGAGCCTACATGACGACTCACACACACACACACACACACACACACACACACACACACACACACACACACATATATATATATATATATGTTCAGGAAATTATCAGGAATATCAGGATAATATATTATTATATTATATCAGGAAAAACTTAATTAATTAATTACCAGGTTAAACTTTGTGTCTTCTGTGCTCTCGTAAGGTAGAGACCACAGGGCGTTCCAGTACAGCTGGAATGGGCAGGAACCTTCCGCGAGGATAACCACACATAAGTTCAATTATAGTAATCGTGTGTCTTCTGTGCTCTCGTCAGGTAGAGACCACATGGGGTTTCAGTACAGCTGGAACGGGCAGGAATCTTCCGCGAGGATAACCACACACGCAGGCAGGAGGAGTCCGGTGATTAGCCTCAGATAGGAATTTCCACCGGTTATCAGGGGAATGTGCTCCGGGGTTACTCCACTCGGGGGCATTCCGTAAAATCAACTCAGATAATAATGTTTGTTACATGCTAACATCTAACATAATAATATCAGGAAAATACTTTATTATGTTATCAGGTAGGAAATAGTTATCAGGCAGTTATCAGGTATCAGGTTTCAGGCAGTGATCCTAGGTTCCCCTTGATCATTAGATTAGCAGAACGTAGTCCAGATTTCATGACTACACCGTTTAGCAGGAACAGGCAGGTTTAACCTTATATGGGTTGAGTTAGAGCTCGGTGATCATAGGTTTTCCCCAAGATTGCCGACAGTAGTGCATGGCGACCCTAAGTTTCCCTGTGGTTGCCAACAGTAGGTTGGGTGGAGCTCACTGAGACATTATGTCTCATCCCAATCCTTCTGGTGCAGGTTTACAGGTAAGCAAGAGCTTCGTGATGAAGTGCATCAGGGAGACGCTGGATGGAGTGCAGTTGCTCGTCATGTACTAGCTCAGGAGTTTATCAGACATTTGTATAAGTATATATAGCGGTACTTGATTGTTTGTATAAACGAGCAAACTTGTTTTCCTTCAGTTGTATTGAATTGTTTTATTGAAAACCTTGATGTATCCAGTATCAGTTTAATGCACATGCTAATATTCTAGATAAAATTAGTATGTGTGTTACAATTGGTATCAGAGCAGGTCGATTCAGACTGTGCCTTGGGTCATTAAAGATTCAATAAGAGTAGTGGGACCATTGGGTTCCGGATATTGTTCTAAATGTCACATCTAGTTGAGCCTGATCAACTCAATCTAGTATATGACAGTTAGGAAAAATATCTGAGAGCTGAATGTGACCGTGGAGGAATGAAGCATATGAAG
This sequence comes from Medicago ruthenica, assembly GCA_018208015.1. Lineage (NCBI taxonomy): Eukaryota > Viridiplantae > Streptophyta > Magnoliopsida > Fabales > Fabaceae > Medicago > Medicago ruthenica. The sequence continues at coordinate 66,151,417 of CM031373.1, read as the reverse complement.
AGCGATGATTAAGATGTTATATTTTAAGACAGGAATTGGCAAAGAAGTATTCAATGCCGAAGGATGGTCATCTAGCAGTAAATTAATTAAGCCTGTTAATGGCAAAGTTTCAGGAATATAAGAGATATTTAAGGATATTTAAGAGCAAGGTGAAGTACCTTAACCTAGTTGGTTGCGTCGTTGAGCGATGCCTTCTCCGAGGAGACGTGAAGAATAAGGAATTGTGGAATACTCTAATGAATGATTTGGAACCTTAACGGGAACCGTAGTTTTTAAAAGTTAAAGTGAAGTGTAGACTAAAGTATTAATTCCGGGTACAGAGTTAAAGAATTGCAGTACCAGACCTAGAAACTCGGAATGAGTAATTATCAGTTAATTATTGGAAGCTCTAGACTCCCAACAAGGATATTGTGTGTAAGAATCGAAGGACTTGCGCACTTGGACCGGATGAGATTCTAATATCCAAACAGTTAAGAGACTTAGTTATGGATTAAACGAATTATTTGGACAAATGAAGCTAACCTCAAATGTGGTCATCGAGCGTGAAGCGCAAGCAAGTTTAACTCCATCAGATCAGCCGCATCTCCCGAACCTTAAGTGTCAGAATTGTGAATTGAGAAGAGAAGATGTTATGCAACCTAAGAACCAAGATTGAATCATATATTGCTGGATTTAGTGAACTGATGGATGAACAATATCGAACTTCCTTGATTGGATGAAGAGGGCAAATTTAAGTTAACGCTGGATTATAGTAGACCGGTATTCGAGGATTAATCGGGATTCTAACCGAGACTTATTTTGAGGCCTAAGTATCAGGAAAATCGTCGCTAGTACGCAAGTTAAAGTCGTGGTTAATGTTAAGGAGTTTTACGTTTTCTATTGATGGGCTTCCATACGTAAATCATTTGGAAAACTGAAAGAGGTCACCTTAGGTTGGTAAGCTGCCGAAGGTGTTAGTAGGTACCGATCTTGGATTGTTCATGCCATTTGAGGAAGACATGGTTGAGAAGACCTATGGAGGATTATTCAGATAATAAGATCAGGTTTTGAGTTATGAATGAGAACGAGGCCCGAGCCATCAGTGGGTTTATTATACGAAGGACGTGAATCTATAAGAGTATTCAGGAAATTAATTTGTGAGAGCAAGTGTGATGTTTACGCCTAAAGGAAACCATAAGTCAAGGGATGACCAGTTAGTAAGGTAAGTTGTACTTCGAAGCGATTTTCAGTATAAAGATAAATCTTGTTATCAGTATGAGGGCTTCAAAGAAAAGTTACAACACTTGGGTAAACAGGTAGTCCAAGTCACAAGTGAAGCAACGAGCCGTAAGATGGTTCTTCTATGGTAATTACAAAGTTATAAATGAGTTTGGCCAGGAGATTTAATTTGGTAACAGTGATGTATTACTCCTATTCCAAAACGAGAAGTTTAAAATCAGAGTTGCGCAGTGAAGGAACAATTTGAGAATGAGTTAACAAACAATTCTAAGCTGAAGCTTAGGGAATAAAAAGGCTTGTGAAGTCCTTGTAGGATGAATCGTAAGAAAGATACAGAGAGTTCAGTTCTTGCAACACAGAACAGCAGTAAACAGTGACGACTTGAACCTATCATAAGTTGTAACAAGAAATTTTAAAAGTTAAGCTCATGAATGCTTCAAACCTCGAAACTCATGAGAAATGGAATATCGAAGCAGATTGAGAATATACGGTAAGAAACAAGAAAGATGTGTTCCTAGCACATTATGTCTAACACAATGGAAGCCACCGCTAATATGGTAAATCTAGCTATTTTAGCTCAGTAACTTCAAGTGGACTTGAAGAGTAAGTTTAGCCAACGAGAATTATGCATGAGGTAACATCAGTAAAGGTTGCACTTGCGAGAGGATATTTTTGAATTTGAAGCATTGATAAGAAACGATAATGCAGTGGTATATGAGTTTATTCCACCCTGTACCCCGTTATGATAACATGTTGCATGCATCAGGTTATGTTTAGTATTATGTATACTTATCAGGCAGTGTTTATACTACTCAGATAGTAGCGTAACAGATTTTCAGTTATGTGACATGTATTAGTAACCGTGGTACGCAGTCAAGAATGTTTAAGTAGGAAGGTATTAATCAGAACAGGTTTGTTGATATTGAACATATCTTAGCTGAGGAGTTCGAAAATTCTTGAACTTAATGTTCACGGATAGAGGAAGAAGAACATTCTATGCAGGTCAAAAGTCACTCGTTGTCTACAGTAAAAGGCTATGTAAGTTCAGGTTATGAATAAAGGATTAAGAGATTAAGTATGCTATTTTGGCAGCGATCAACGTAGAGCTTTCTTTTTGAAAATGAGGAGTGTCCTTGAACGACATAAATTAAGAAGAATCTTGAAGGATGCAATCGTCAGAATCCTAGTAAGGAGGGAAAATTCCTAAGTCAATTGGATACGCGTTATCGTAGACCAGTTAAGGCGGAGCACGAGTAACCTATAAGATTTCTCGAGCCCTTAAGGATTCCTGTGATGGGAATGGAAGCAATGTTTATGGTTGTGATAAGTGTTACACCAAGGTGTCAAAAAGAAAAGAGAAAGGTACCAGAGGTAATGCCTTCTCCTTATATTTGTATAATGGAGATAGTTGCAGTAATCTTTACTTCCGGTGAGAATACTCAATATCAGATGTTTCAGGGTAAGGATGATTCTATATGAAGAATGGTATAATTATATATGTAGGACGCCGTTATACGAGGCGAAGGACAAGGATAAGAATTCAATGGAATTATTTGAGGAAAATAAGATTGACTGATGTCGTCAGGGTAAGACCATACAGACAATGAGGAAAACTTATGGTTTCAATAAGAGTATCCAATGCTTAATAGCCTTGAGATGGATTCACACGAAGTGTGTGAACAAAAGGCATCGTCAAGTGAGTCGGGTATTGGTTCAGATAACCGCACGCCCTTTTGTGCAATATGCATCAGGCCTTTCTGTTAGAGGAGAGATTATCAAATATTTTGACTTACAGAGTTGGAAACCATGGCTAAGGAACAGTTTTAACCAGTCTGGTTTAATCGAGGTGCATGCATAATCTACATGTCAGACCCTAGAGTAGCCATGGAATCCTGTTGATCTAGTTGAATGAAAGAATCAGTTAGTAGGGAGTATCTGGAGTAGCTAAGGCAGAGGTAGAAAGAATCTGTTTATTCATGATCTCAGGAGAATTCTAAATTTCGAGGACGAAATTTCTTTAAGGGGGGTAGAGTGTAACATCCCGCTTAAATGTAACTTTTATCAGTATCAGAGGAGATATGAGTGAGTAGGGGCAAAGTTGTAGGGCTTTATATAGAGGGATGAATGATATTTCTTCATTTTCCACATTTCCTTCTCTCACTTAAAGATCAGAGCTTTCTCTCCCTCTCTCTCTAGAATTCGGTCAGCATCAGCAACATTAATCTACCAACTTTCTTCCCTAATTTCTTGAGTTGAAGACAAGCAAGCAACCTTGGGAGGCTTGGAGCAAGAGAAAGCTAAGGAAACCAAGTCAAGAGGAGGAATTCCAAAGCTAGGGTTTTGGTAAAAGGAAGATTGGCAAAATCTGCAAGTATTAGGTGAGTTCCTTAGTACAGCTTATCCCTTTTGGGTCATATTGTGTGAGAATCACAACTTAATTTCTAAGGCTCAAGGAAAAAGGATAGTTTTTCCCCTTTTGATACATATGCTTAATTCGTGCTTAATCCTTGAACCCATCACGTTTTTATAGTTTAAAACAAGTCCCTGGCATGTTTCAAAGATCACTTGGTAGTTGGGTACCAAGATTTTGAGGTTAAAACACAAGTTTCAGGATTCTGAGTTCTGCTACGATCGCAGAGCGACCATGACTTTGCTCTACGAAGCTTCAGACGCAAAGTCAGACTTCAGACGCAGAACCAAGCTCCAGACTCAGAATTACTGTTCAGACTCAGAACAAAGCTTCAGACTCAGAACTACTGTTCAGACTCAGACGCACCCTTCAGACTCAGATGCACCCTTCAGACTCAGACGCACCCTTCAGACGCACTCTTCAGACTCTGAAGGATCAGACGCAAGGGTTCGCAGAGCGAAGCTAAGGGTCGCAAATCGAAGTGGTCCAGAATGACTTTTTATTAACAAACAGTTGTATCAAGCCCATGATCTTTGAGATGCCTTGGAAGAAAGTTACTTATGAACCTTCAAGGATTAACCTAGGATAAACATATGTATCATACAGAGTAATGGGTAGTTTTCCCATAGGATTTCAGGAAGAGGAACATGAATTATTATAGATGGGATAGTAAGCCCATAAGTATGACATATGATAAAGATATGTCTAGAACCTATAATAGGTTAGCAGGAATATAGAGGTATTCAGATTAAAGTACAGGAGTACTAGGAATGTTTCTCAACATTCAAGGATTCAGATAAGAATAGTATCAGGTAAGTCAAGGGTTAGATTTTCAGATTACCCTTAACCAGGCAGGTTATAGTGTACCTTAGTCAGTGGTACCAGGTTTTCCCCAGGTTCAGGTACATTTATATGTACATCAGGGCGTGTCTTAGTTGTTCACGTCAGAGTGACACTGAGGATATACGCAACAGTTCAGGATAGGACGTACCCTAGGTAGTGGTACAAAGCTAGTTATCAGGAATTATACAGGTTATATGTGTGTATATGTATATGTATGTATATATATATATATATATATATATATATATATATATATATATATATATATGATGATGATGACAAGTCGTGGCACAGGTACGCTTCAGATTTATTCTAGATAGGCCAGCCCATTAGGGAGCCTACATGACGACTCATATATATATATGTTCAGGAAATTATCAGGAATATCAGGATAATATATTATTATATTATATCAGGAAAAACTTAATTAATTAATTACCAGGTTAAACGTTGTGTCTTCTGTGCTCTCGTCAGGTAGAGACGACAGGGGGTTACAGTACAGGTGGAATGGGCAGGAACCTTCAACGAGGATAACCACACATAAGTTCAATTATGGTAATCGTGTGTCTTTTGTGCTCTCGCCAGGTAGAGACAACAGGGGGTTTCAGTACAGCTGGAACTGGCAGGAATCTTCCGCAAGGATAACCACACACGTAGGCAGGAGGAGTCCGGTGATTAGCCTCAGATAGGAATTTCCACCGGTTATCAGGGGAATGTGCTCCGGGGTTAATCCACTCGGGGGCATTCCGTAAAATCAACTCAGATAATAATGTTTGTTACACGCTAACATCTAACATAATAATATCAGGAAAATACTTTATTATGTTATCAGACAGGAAATAGTTATCAGGCAGTTATCACGTATCAGGTTTCAGGCAGTGATCCTAGGTTCCCCTCGATCACTAGATTAGCAGGACGTCGTCCAGATTTCATGACTACACAGTTTAGCAGGAACAGGCAGGTTTAACCTTATATGGGTTGAGTTAGAGCTCGACGATCATAGGTTTTCCCCAAGATTGCTGACAGTAGTGCATGGCAACCCTAGGTTTCCCTGTGGTTGCCAACAGTAGGTTGGGTGGAGCTCACTGAGACATTATGTCTCATCCCAATCCTTCTGGTGCAGGTTTATAGGTAAGCAAGAGGTTCGTGATGAAGTGCATCAGGGAGACGCTGGATGGAGTGCAGTTGCTCGTCATGTACCAGCTCAGGAGTTTATCTGACATTTGTATAAGTATATTTAGCAGTACTTGATTGTTTGTATAAACCAGCAAACTTGTATTCGTTCAGTTGTATTGTATTGTTTTATTGAAAACATTGATGTATCTAGTATCATTTTAATGCACATGCTAATATTCTAGATAAAATTAGTATGGGTGTTACAATGATCATATCTACGAACATAACAATATATAAAAATCGAAGTCCAGCAAAGTTTCATAATCGTCCTTTTTAAAACTCATGATCTCCTTAATTTTATGTGAATAATGGTCATTTTGCAAAATTTAATTTATTTGTTTTTAAAAAAATTAATTACGGATAATGGTCATAACAAGTGTAACCAATATCCACGGATAACTATGAGACTAATTTATTAGTTTTTTTAAAAATTAATTACGGATAATGACCATATCTACTAACAATATATAAAAATCGAAGTCCAACAAAATTTCATAATCATTCTTATTAAAACTCATGATCTCCTTAATTTTATAATTGTCTTGCAAACATTGAATGATGTTTTGCATTTAAATAAAAATTTATTTAATTGAAACACTACATTGATGTTTATATATTGAAAATATCATGAGTTTTCATTATTTTATTCATATCGATTTTCTCATATATGTATAAAAAATTTGTTTATGCATATATCAACATTTAAAATCTCCAACCAGAGCGGTGCAAACATTGAACAATGTTTTGCATATAAAATAAAAATTTAATTAATAGAAACATTGTATTAATGTTGATATTTTGAAAATAGTCACGAGATTTCAAAATTTTATCATATCGACTACCACATATCGGTACATAAAAAATTTCTTCTGCATATATAAGCATATAAAATCCTCGAAGAGTTCGGTTTAAATATTTAACGATGTTTTAAATATAAAATAAAAATTTATTTAATAGACACTCTACATTGTGTTGATATTTTGAAAATAGTCACGAGTTTCCCCAATTTTATCATATCGATTTTCTCATATATGTATATAAAATTTTATTCTGCAAATATAAACATTTAAAATCTGCAATGGGAGCGGTGCAAACATTGAACGGTGTTTTGCATATAAAATAAAAATTTAATTAATAGAAACACTGCATTAATGTTGATATTTTGAAAATAGTCACGAATTTTCAAAATTTTATCATATTGACTATCACATATCGGTACATAAAAATTTTCTTTTGCATATATAAACATATAAAATCCTCAACGAGTGCAGTTCAAATATAAAATAAAAATTTATTTAATAGACACAGTACATGTTAAGGTTGATATTTTGAAAATAGTCATAAGTTTCCCGATGACACTAGGTCGTACACATATTTTTAGTTTGTTTTTATTCCTTTTTGAGAAATGTTGGTTATTTAAAGGTTGGCTTCATTGTTTGGTAAAATCAAAATGCAAGCAATGCGTTTTCCAGATGTTATATAATGTCTTCAGAAGCTGGATATTGGTTTTAAGGAGGTTCAGAAGCTGAAAATTCCATTTTAGGAGGTTCAGAAGCTGAAATCCTGGTTGACTGTTCATCAGAAGTAGTTTTGGCCTTCAGACGCAGAAACTGTTCATCAGACGCTGGGAGGGTCTTCAGACGCACTGTTCAGACGTTGACCAGCGTTGACCTTCAGAAGCTGAGCTTCAGACGTTGACCAGCGTTGACCTTCAGAAGCTGTTTCCAGAAGCTGATTTTCTGCATTCTTTTGGATTAATTATGTGCGTATCTCTTGGAGATTTACTGAAGTTTTATTCAGGCTTATGTTTTCTAGAAGGCTGATTGATTTGGTGAAAATCTTAATAAAGATTGGCTACGTGTTTATGTTTGAATATATTTGCTGAAGAATCTTTGCAAGATAGAATTCAGAAATATATGTTTCCTTTTTTAGCCTTGCTGAATTTCAGAATTATATTTCAAAGAAGATTTGGTTCAGATTTATGAGTCCCTGCTGAAGATTATATAAAGGAAGACGTGTTGCTGCTTATTAATTGAATTGTGTCAAAAACCAGAAATTTGTTTTAGAGTTTTTGTGTTTGTGTAAGCTTAGGCTTTGAGTTGTACACCACTCATCTGAGTTGGTTTAGGTGTTTTGAGTTGTAAATCACTTAAAGCTTTTAAGCACAAGTGATGTTTTTGTTCTGTTGAAGAGTGTCTTCAATCTGTTTGTTTTTTGTTAAGTTTACAATCACTGGGCTGTGATTGCTTGGTTAGGAAGTAAGTGGTTTCTTATAGCTAGGTGGTCTCCTGGGTAGAAGTCTAGAAGGGTAGAGATTAAGTGATAAGACGAAGAACAGGGGCTGTTGAGTCTTAGAATTAATTCTACTTAGTAGATTTCCTTCCTGGATTGGTATCCCCCAGAGTAGGTGAAGTTTGCACCGAACTGGGTTAACAAACTCATTGTGTTTTTATCTTTCTGCACTTTATTTTTTCTGCTTCTGAACTTAATTTCTCATACTCTGTTTTAGTTCAGAACCAGTTAATTGCCAAGAATTTCAAGAAAGTTAGAGAGTCTTTTTCATGAATTACATGTTGAAATAATCAGAAGTTTTAAGAGGTCATATGGCTATGAAATGAGCATATTTTGCACAATTTGGAGAAGACATTGGAAGCTTCAGCTACTGGAAAAATCGTGCCACGATACAGGTCCATCGTGGAGCGTCAGAATTTGGTTGTTTCAATTCTAAAAAAAACGTGGCACGTTAGAACAGTAATCATGGCACGTTGGAACAGTAATCGTGGCCTGTTGGAACAGTAACAAAAATTTCTCTATAAAAGCCAAGCGCGAATTCAGAACAAGGGTTCGATTTTTAGGAGACTTTAGAGCATAGGAGGCCGCCAGAGACCTAGAAACACGCCGTGGATCTCACACCAACTCATAGTTGGTTCCGATTTATACGTCTGGACACGAGCATTAACTTCGAGTGAAGATTATTTTAATATTATGCCAACTATGGGTTAGAATTTAGACAACTCATAACCAAGTTATACCAGATACATGTTACATAAATATTTTATATATATATATATATATATGTGTGTGTGTGTGTGTGTGTGTGTGTGTGGACAAGTTGTGGCTCAGGCAAGCTTCATATTTATTCTGGATAGGTCAGCCCGCCAGGGAACCTTCATGACGACTCATACATATATGTATATATATAAAATGATAAGACTAAACTAGGATGTGTCTCTTGTTGTTCCCTCCAGTTGGAACATTGAGGGTCACATTTAAGTTAAGAGATTAATTTAAAAGGTAAGTTGTGTCTCCTGTGTTCTCGCCAGTTAGAACACAGGGGGTTCCCGCCAGTTGGAATGGGATACTTTCCGCGAGGATGGCCCGCACGACGACAAGAAGAGTCCGGTGTTAGCCTGATATGATAGGAGTTTCACCGGTCAACATGGGGTGTATCCGGGGTTTACTCCACTCGGGTCCATTCCATAAAATGAACCAAGATAATAATTGTATGTTCAACGCTAACCTTCTAACTTAAAACATGAAAACATATGAACATGAATATGAAAGACTTATGATAGTAAACAGATAGCGATCCTAGTTTTCCCCCTGATCGCTAAGTTATGCAAAACAGAACAGTAAACCTTGTTTAGGGTTGTCTAGAGACAGATGACAATCATAGGATCCCTGAGATCACCTACATCCTAGGATAGGTGGAACTCACTGAGACATCATGTCTCACCCCAATCCCTTTATTTATTTTCAGATAAGCAAGTTGTTCACAAGCAGAAGGATTCGTGCCGGAGATCAGCAGAAGGAAGCCGGATAATTTACATTTATATACACGATTCGTACCAGTCTCAGATAATTTCTATACGAAGCTAGTGTGTGTCAGAGGTGTATATATGTCATATGTCATGATTCATTGGACGTACGAACTTGTATTATGTATGTATTCATTTGAAAAGAAAATTCTTCTGTAATTTTTAAGTATCCAGTACTAAGTTTAATACGCATGCTAAATATTCTAGACAATTTAGTATGGGTGTTACAACAAATATAAGTACATAAATCTGTAATGGGTGCGGCGCAAACATTGAACAATCTTTTGCATATAAAATAAAAATTTATTTAATATAAACACTACATTAATTTTGATTTTGAAAATAGTCACAAGTTTTCAAAATTTTATCATATCAACTTTATCATATATCTACATAAAAATTTGTTTTCGTGTATATAAACAAATAAAATCCATAACTGGTGTGACTCAATTATTTAATAAATTTTTGTATATATAAGAGAAAAATATTTAATAGAAATATTACATTAATACTAATAATTTTTATTTAATATCTATAAACATTCTACAATATTAACGATCTAATTATTTTTTATATAATTATCGCAATGTTACGTGACCCGTGCGCGGTTCTTTTACTAGTAAATAGATAATAATAAAGTTGCATACCCTTTGATGTCATAACAAAGGACTATCTTGTTGACAATCAATTTTTTTTCTTACTTCTAACCCCAATTAATAAACCAAATTCAAGATGTTCTTTTGATGGTATCAACCACCTCCTTCAAGTTTGCCACTTTTCCATTGAATACTCGCTCTGTCTCAAAATAATTGTCTCTTTAATATTTTTTCCTTCTCAAAATAATTATCACTTTAGAGTATCAATGCAACATTTATTATTTTTTCCACTATTACTCTCTCCAATCACAATTATAAGCAAAAATTCACTTTTTAGATACATTGAATAATTAATGTATTTGATCATGATATAAATCAAATACATTAATTATTCAATGTATCTGAAAAGTTTATTTTTGCTTTTAATAGTGACCGGAGGAAGTATAACCTTATTTATTGAATTTCATCCAACTTAACTACTACACTAACTACAATTAATAAGGTTATATTAGTAAACGATACTAATTTTACCATTGAAATCAACACAATTAATCATTTCCTTAAAAATCATGCACAAACCTTAAACGACTATTATTTTGAGACAAATGGAGTAATATATTGTTGGTTTAAATAGATCATTGGTCCCTACACTTTCATCACATTTTGACATTAGTCCATGTATTTTTTTTGTTTGACATTGGTCCCTGTACTTTGTAAAATTTTTACAATTCATCCTTCTATCAAGTCCACGTTAAAAAAAATTAAAATTAATGATGTGCCACGTGGACCAATTATTACATGCCACATGGCACACTAAAAGTCAAAATTTTCAAAATTAAAATATTCCAATGTTTTGGTATTAGTCCATGCATTTTCAATACTTTTTAATATTGATCTCTACACTTTGTTATTGGTCCCTGAATCCTTTATTTTTTTTTTAAAGTCATCCAAAGATATTATCATGTTTTATTATTATTTTTATTGAGAATAATAATAAAAAAAATCCTTTTGAAGGAACGATTAAACTTTTATTGTATCATATCGTCTTCTTTCTGTAACATTCATCATTCTGGATTCTTCAATAATGATGAATCACCATTAAATGTATATAAAAATACAAATTTCTCACCACAATGGATTCTTCAATCACCATTATTTGTGCTATGATACTGGTCAGTCGTATGACAAGTAAGCAAACACAACAGTACGAAAACGAATTTTTTTTTTTAAAAAAATATATCATGAGAGTGGTCAGCAGTTAAACATGTAAATTTTAAATGAAGATGAATCTCTTCAACTATTTTGTTGGAATGTATTTCGAGAAAAACGAGCTCTCAAAAAATGCAGTTAATTAATGTGTTTGAATGAACTTGTTATTGTTAATTTGTAGAGCAACATTCGTATACAACTAGCTTATGTCCATCTATTCTATATATTTACTTCTCTTTTAGTTAAGTCTCGTGCATGATTATGAATGAGTTTTAATAATTTTTAAACAATGTGATGTTTCTTTCTTCCTCAGATTCTTGACAATTTAATGGTGACTGAGCTTGATAATTCCAAAGACCTGATTGAGATTCCAGATTTATCTAAGGCACCAAAACTTGATAATTCTTAACATTGTTGGAAAGAATTTATCAAATGATCCAGGATTGGAGTCTCTTACAAGTTTGAACCTTTCAGGATGCGCACAAATTGATACATTGAATTTGTGGTACAACCTTGATGGCCTGCAATCTTTAAAAGATCTCAATCTTTCCAAATTGGTGGAGATGGGGAATGAAAGTGGAGGTGGTCATTACAATCTTTCATTTGAGTTCAAATTCAAACATTATGTTGATGATAAAGTACAATGGTCAACTAAGGGGATGGTCCAAACAGTACTAGAGTTCAAATTGTTGAATTACAATCCATGGTTCAAGTCTTTGATGAGACTGATCAACCTTTGAAATTTGAAAATGAAGATGACCAACAACATTGTCTTATTCCCCCAAAGAAGAGGATGAGGAATTGAAAGATAAATCTTCTCGTGAATGCTCAAAATCTTTATTTTTTTAAAACAACAAATCCGAAGAATCAAAATGTATATTTCTTATGTTTCTCAAGCAAAATAACAAGACAATCGTAACTATAATTCAACAACTTCCCTTGACACAGTGGATTGGCAATATAAAGTTGTACACTTGTATTAAGCTCATAATTTCAATGAGAAAATGTGGCGTGCCTTCAACAAAGTATGAGATTGAAAAGTTCACCGGAGTGAACGATTTTGGTCTGTGGCGCTTGAAGATGAAAGCCCTACTGGTTCAGCAGGGTTGTTTAGAAGCTTTGAAGGGAGTCGCAGCCATGGATGCTGCGTTAACGGAGAAGGAGAAGACGGCCATGATAGAGAAAGCCCACAGCGCAATCTTGCTGAGCCTTGGTGATAAGGTTCTACGACAGGTATCAAAGGAGACGACGGCAGCAGGGTTATGGGTGAAACTTGAAAGTTTGTACATGACCAAATCGCTGGTAAATCGACTCTACCTGAAGCAGGCTCTGTATTCATTCAAGATGAGTGAAGACAAAGTGTTGGCTGAGCAGTTGGATATGTTCAACAAGCTGATTCTTGATCTGGAAAATATTGATGTAAAGATCGATGATGAAGATCAAGCGCTGTTGCTGTTGTGCGCTTTGCCCAGAACACATGCTCACTTCAAAGAAACTCTCTTGTATGGAAGGGAGTCCCTGACCTTTGAAGAAGTTCAATCAGCCCTGTATTCGAAGGACTTGAACGAACGAAAGGAGCATAAACCTTCGACTGTTGGTGAAGGTTTGGCCGTCAAGGGAAAATTCTTGCGAAAGGATGGTAAGTTCGACAAGAAGAAAGGTAAAAGTCAGCAGAAGTCTTACAGTGGCGAAGCATCTGGTATTCGATGCTATCATTGTAAGAAGGAGGGTCACACAAGAAAGGTGTGCCCTGAACGCCTGAAGGATCATGGAGGTAAGGATAATGGCAACGTAGCCATTGCACAAGATGATTTCGACTCATCTGATGTTCTTGTGGTTTCGAGCAGCGACTCAACGAAAGAGTGGATTATGGATTCAGGTTGTACTTGGCACATGACTCCAAACAAAGACGTGTTCGAGGAACTATGTGAGCAAGATGGTGGATCTGTATTGCTGGGAAACAACAAAGCTTGCAAGATTGCTGGTGTTGGATCTGTGAGATTCAAGCTCCATGATGAGTCAATAAGGTTATTGACTGAAGTTAGGTATGTACCTGATTTGAAGAGGAATTTGATTTCTCTTGGTGAATTCGACAAGAAAGGATATGTTTTCCAAGGAGAGAAAAGTATCCTTAGAGTCATGAAGGGGTCGAAGGAAGTCTTGAGAGGCGTGAAGAAACAAGGCTTGTATGCCCTTGAGGCTGAAGTTGTAAGTGGTTCGACAAATGTTGCATCCACGAAACCTTTGTCGAAGACAGAAATTTGGCACATGAGATTGGGCCATGTCAGTGAAAGGGGTCTGGTCGAACTAGGGAAACAAAATCTGCTTGGTGGAGACAAAGTCGAAAAGCTGAAGTTTTGTGAACCCTGTGTACTTGGAAAATCTTGTAGAGTGAAGTTCAACAAAGGTAAACAAAGAACACATGGATCCCTTGATTACATCCATGCTGATCTTTGGGGGCCTGCAAGGTGTCCATCACATTCAGGAGCGAGGTACTTTCTATCCATAGTTGATGATTATTCCAGAAAGTTATGGGTATTCATCCAGAAGACTAAGGATGAAACTTTTGAGAATTTCAAAAGTTGGAAGACTCTGGTCGAAAATCAAACTGGCAGGAAGGTTAAGAGGTTGAGAACCGACAATGGCCTTGAATTTTGCAATGAGGCGTTCGACAGTTTTTGTGCTGCCTCTGGTATTGCAAGGCACAGAACTACTGCAGGTACTCCACAACAAAACGGTTTGGCTGAAAGGTTTAATCGAACTATTTTGGAAAGAGTTAGATGCATGTTGACTAGTGCTGGGTTAAAGAAGGTGTTTTGGGCTGAGGCTGTTTCGACAGCAGCATATCTGATAAATAGATGTCCTTCGACTGCATTAGATATGAAGACACCTGAAGAAGTTTGGTCGGGACATCCACCAGATCTCGACAAACTGAGAGTATTTGGCTGCGTAGACTATGCTCACATTAGGCAAGACAAGGTCGAACCTAGAGCTCTAAAATGCATGTTCATGGGATACCCTGAAGGAGTCAAAGCTTATAGGCTATGGTGCCTAGAGCCAGGTCACAGGAGGTGTATCACCAGTCGAGATGTAGTTTTCAATGAAGCTGAAATGGCTTTCGAGAAAACTGATGATGTTGATCGAAGTGCAGAAATCTCTGTCGAAGAGCTGGAACATGGAGAGATTCCTGTTGAGGTGGAGCATGTTGATGCTGAATTGCGTATCCCAGATGAAGTCGAAGAAGAAGAAGATACTGAGGAAGTTGAGGAAACTGTTGATAACTACTTGTTGGCAAGAGATAGGCAGAGAAGAGTTATCAAGCCACCTCAGAGACTTGGATATGCAGATCTTATAGCTTATGCCTTAATCTCTGCAAGTGAGGTTCTAGATGAAGAACCTAGAGACTATAAGGAAGTTCTAATGAGTCGAAATAAGACTGAATGGCTGAAGGCCATGGATGATGAGATGAAATCTCTTCATGATAATAACACTTGGGAACTGATCAAGAAACCTGTTGGAGCAAGGTTAGTCAGCTGTAAATGGATTTTCAAAGTTAAGGAAGGAATCGAAGGAGTGGCGTCGAAAAGATACAAGGCAAGGTTGGTCGCTAGGGGTTTCACTCAGAAAGAAGGTGTCGATTTCAATGATGTGTTTTCTCCTGTTGTGAAGCACAGATCCATTCGAATGTTGCTTGCCATGGTGGCACAGTTCGACCTTGAACTGGAACAAATGGATGTAAAGACTGCATTCTTGTATGGTGATCTAGATGAAACAATCCTGATGAGGCAACCTGAAGGGTATGTCGAAAAGGGGAAGGAAGATTATGTGTGCAAACTACAGAGATCTTTATATGGACTGAAACAATCTCCTCGACAGTGGAATAGGAGGTTCGACAAGTTCATGGCACGGATAAGTTTCATTAGAAGTCAGTTCGACCACTGTGTTTACTTCAGATTTCGACCTGGTAATTCATTTGTTATTTTGTTACTTTATGTGGATGATATTCTCATAGCAAGCAACAATGTCGAAGATGTAATGAGGGTGAAGGCTGAACTCAATAAGGAATTCGACATGAAGGATCTGGGAGCTGCATCCAGGATTCTTGGGATTGACATTCGAAGAGATAGAAAGCAGTCGAAATTATGCCTATCTCAAGAGGCATATCTACGGAAGATTCTCTACAAGTTTGGTATGTCGAATTCGAAGCCTGCTGTGACTCCGACAAACCCTCAATTCAAGCTGAGTATAGATCAGTGTCCCAGTACTGATGACGAAAGAGCTTATATGAATAGCATTCCATATGCTAATATAGTAGGTTCTTTGATGTATGCTATGGTTTGTACTAGACCTGACATAGCATATGCAGTAAGTCTTGTAAGCAGGTACATGTCGAATCCTGGAAAGGCTCACTAGCAAGCATTGAAGTGGATTCTAAGGTACATAAATGGGTCTCTGAACAGAGTCCTGATTTATGGTGGAGCCTTGGGTGAAGATAGTAAAGCAGTAATCGAAGGATATGTCGACTCTGATTATGCAGGTTGTATGGATTCCAGAAAATCTATTTCTGGATATGTTTTCACTATGTTTGGCACGGCAATTAGTTGGAAAGCAACACTTCAGAAGGTTGTAGCATTGTCAACTACTGAAGCAGAGTATATTGCCCTCACTGAAGCTGTGAAAGAAGCATTGTGGCTTGAAGGTTTTGCTAAGGAGCTGAAACTTCAAGGTCGAACTATCACTGTTAAATGTGATAGTCAAAGTGCAATACATCTGTCGAAGAATTCAGCCTATCATGAGCGAACGAAGCACATTGATGTGAGGCTGCATTTCGTCAGAGGAGTAATCGAGCGTGGAGAAGTCCAAGTGCTGAAGGTTTCGACAGATCACAATGCTGCTGATATGATCACCAAGACATTGCCAAGTTGCAAGTTTTTCCACTGTATGCAGTTGGTAAAGCTGCATGAAGAAAGCTAGCTGGTTCGATTGATATTAGAGTTTGTTCCAAGGTGGAGATTTGTGAGATATTGGAACGAACTCTAGGGTAGCTTCTGGTTCGACAGGGATCGAAGCATGAGGTCGAAGACTGTTCGCATGCTGCTGTCGAAGTAGTGCATGTTGTAGTCGAAGTTGTTCTAACATGCATTAGTGGATATTGCTAGGTTTGTTAGCATATCGAATTGGGCCTGTTTGTTATGTCCAATTGTTTAAGTTAGCTTGTACCCTAAGTTAGCTTGTAATGGGTAATTGTGAAAAAGCCCATTAGTTAGTATGTTAGGTTTATTATAAATAGCATACTAGTCTCTCATCTTAGAAGTGACGGAAAACCCTAAGACGGCTAATCCTAATTTAGGGTGAGAGGGTTATTTGTTATTCTTGTAACGCTTGTAATCTTGTTTAAAGAGAAAGTAAAGAATAGCAGTTATAACCAATCCTTATTGTTCTTCTTGTTTTTCCCATTCTTTTCCGTTATACTTTGTTCTTGACATCGTTTTTCACAACACTTTTAATTCGGGATTTTTAACTATTGCAAAAATCTTCCTAATTTTATTCAGTTGTGTCTTGTTTCTTGGGAAAATAAAATTCAGGTGAGTCGGGTTTCGAAGGTTCAAGGAGCGCTTACAAATCATCCACTAAATGGAAATGAGTATAGGTTAGATAAGATTTTTTTTCTTTTAATTAAAGTATGCTAAGACTTTTTTAGATGCCTATTCAGTTAAAAAGATCATGCTACAGACCATAAGAAAAGTCTTTTAGGCCTACCATGTAGCTTATTTAAGTAAATAAGATAAAATTATACATTTCTTAACTTTTTCAATATAAGCTTATTAGGCTACATTAATTTTTGCATATTTAAATATACTATTAGAAACAACAATTGAAATATCATATCACATATAGTCAAATTTTTAAAAATGTTATGTTAAATATCGAAAGAGAGTTTAATCTTATTGGTCTATTAGTTGGTTAGTCAATTTAAACATATATAAACTTACTTATTTAAATGTGTTCGTATAAAATAGACTTTTAAACATGCTAACATGTCATATCAGGTTTCTGAAAGGTCAGACTTAGGCCTAAGAAATAAGTCTATGATAGTCCATATCCAACAACATTTTGAACTCCAACTTTGTGTTTGAGTAAGAATGTAAAAACCCACTCCAAGCAGCATGTATATGGCTTATCTTTTGTTGAGAGTTCAAGTGCTTGAGGGATTCATTGTCTGAGTAGAGAATAAACTCCTTACTAAACAAGTAGCGGCTCCAGTGTTATGCACGTCACAAACAAAGGCATAAAACTCCTTGTAATAAGTAGAGTACTTTAGTTCTTGTAAAAAAAAAAAAGTAGAGTACTTTAGTTTACCATTGTTAAGTTTCTCAATGAAGAAACTTTTAAGATGAAGAGAATATTATAGAAATTTCAAGAATACTACTAAATAAAGCCATAATAACCACTACTAAAAAACAAAAATTAGTGAGGGAAAACATGAAATCCCTCTCTAATTCCGTCACAAAATTTTGTGACCAAGGAATTTGTGAGAGATTTTATTTTTTCCGTCACTAATTTCCGTCACTAATTTTGCTTTTCCTAGTAGTGAACTAAGAACATCTTAATATCTCTAGAGCTTTCTAGCTCCATGAAATAGATACTAGTATCTCTAGAAATTTCTTGTAATGAAGTAGTAGATGCTTCGAGATCTTTCTATATGTAGAGCCTTACAAGAGTAGTATAAATAGGACTCACCAACAAGAGTTATGACATTCAAGCATTCAAGAAATAACAATTTTCTATGAGAAAATTAGAGAGTTTCTTTATTTCTCTGTCTTTCCTTCTATCCCTAAGCCACTATAGACCAGACTCAGGCCTTACAAAACTTAACTCGATCGATCTAGTCTATTTCCACTCCTACCACCAAAAGATCGTCAACAGTGAAAGTTAAACTCAAATTCTTACAATGTATGAGCCCAACTCTTTATCAATCAAACCAATCTTCATTGGCTGGTTTTGTGTCTTGCTTCCATTGGTATTAGTCATTCGTGAATTTGTTTTTTTTTTCAATATAAAAGGGCCTAAGCCCAAAAAAAGAAAACAAGTTACATATAAGCTACAACATTATCTTTTTATATATGTAACTTCTATTTGATTCATCCATAGAGGTTAGGCTTACCACAACTCAACTGTTCTATAATTACAATACAGAAGCACTAATTTTGCCTTTTATGTTATGTTTATCACTGAATTGCGACTTTTGGAAAAGTAAGGCATTTGGTCCAAAAAAATATTTCTCTTGATTCATGTTGTTGGCTTACCTCCATCTTCATATGTCCAGTGAGATCGTACGATCTTGATAGCCCAGGTACAAGCTTTAATTTAGAGTACAAAAGGTATATTTTCTCTGTGATTTTGATAAATTAAATAGTTGGTTTTATCATATTATGATTTTTTATATTTATTTACCATCGTACATTATATTGCCCTTAAGGTTGGAACTTGGACAATGTCGATAACACCATTTCCGATCTTTTGAGTCCACTGATTTTATCAAGCTCTCATGTTATTAATTCCAATCGAGGTATGGAGATTTAGCAAATTGTTGTCCTAAACCATTCAATAAAAGAACATATGATATTGATAGGGGCAAAATGATTGACTATTTCTATGAATGTTTCAGTGTTCAAGTTCAAGAAGTGTAAGCACAATACAGGGATTACAAGAAAAGAAACAATTCAAGGTATTGCAGTTAAGTTACTCCTATTTTTCATTTCTCTTTCCATTCTTCCAAGGTTAAAAGTTGAAACTAAACACAATCTGAGAGGTACATCTTTCAAATTCAATGAAATATTGTCTAATAGGATGTTTGCTGGTCCCATTGATTTCAGTAGTGTCTAAGATGATGTGAGAGTCGGTCTTCCATTGATGTGCCATATAGTGCCATATTGTAAAAAGCAATGGCTAAAAGGTGGAATCAAGTGTTCAATTGTTTATAAATTTCTTATAATAAACAAATTCAAAACATAAAATACATATATCCTAGAGTATTACAATTTTTTACCTTTACATGTGAACAAAAAACATACGCCCGCACATAGCACGGGTCAGAGACTAGTTAATATAAAAAACTCATAACCAATGGTTAAGTTACATGACACAAACAAGAAGATATAGAATACAAGTTCATCGTCTGGCTGTGCCTTATGTAGAAACCCCAATTTACGTAAATTACACAACCAACTTTTTTGTTCATTGTTGGAGCTTCGTCTGGCCGTGCCTTATGTAGAAACCCCAATTTTCATGAGAAAACTTGCATGTGAAAAATGCTTCATTGTGTTGGATGATGTGGCAACCTTAGAGCAAGTGGAAAATCTTAACGTATGTAATAATTGCCTGGGCCCGGTTAGTAGAGTCATTGTCACAACTACCCGAGAAGTGGATTGGAAAAGATGAAAAAGATTCTTTATAGGAGAATCCATGATGTGATAAAATTGAGTTTCGATGACTTAGATTGTACTCAACATTCTAGACATATTGCATGCTTTTCCTACTCCAAGAAGTTGTTAGAGATCGAGATTACCTAACAGTTCTATTGAATGCGAGCAATTTTTTTTGCAAGTGCTTCTATATAAAGCACTCATAACCTTTATACGTTATAATGAAATCGAAGTGCATGATTTGTTAGTAGAAAACTAAAAATGGAACGACAGATTGTTAAGCAAGAATCTCCTAACAACCCAAGAAGAAGTCGATTATGGGATCCCGAGGAAGTGTAAGATGTATTGAAGTATAACAAGGTAAGTGGAAGTGTGAATTACTTCTATATGAAAATGCATGTATATGTTTGATTACGAAATTTAAGCAAGATGGTAAATTTTGTTTACCAGGGAACTGAAGTTGTTAAAGTTATACAATTCGATATTTCTGATATTGGGGATATATACTTGAGCAGTTGAGGCCTGATTCCTTTAAAAGGATGACCAATTTAAAATATACCCATAATGTAAATATGCTATTGTGCACCTCCTTGAAGGTCTTGAGTAGTTGTCTGCCAAATTGAGGCACCTTCATTAGGAATCATTCCCACTTCAGTCATTGCCATCAACCTTTTGTGTGGAAAGGCTTGCACAACTTAGCATGTCACATAGCAAGATTAGAAAGCTTCGAGATGTAATTCAAGTACAAATTAATTAAAGTGTTTGTATATTCTTGTTATTGTAAATTTGTAAAGGTGCATTTCTATAAGCTCATTCAGATAGTCATGCCACAACTAAGCTCTGTTATATATATATATATATATATATATATATATATATATATATATATATATATATATATGCTTAATTATGTTTTGATTCTCTTTTATTTAAGACTCATGTATGATCATGAGTGAATTTTAACTATTTCAAAACAACGTGATGTTTCTTTCTTCCTACAAAAGCTTGACAAATTAATGATTATTAAGATTGATAACTCCAAAGATCTGATTGAGATCCTTGACTTATCCAGGGCACAAAATCTTGTTATGCATTATTATCGTGTCCCTCTTGAACACAACTGTAAGATTCTTTTGCTGAAGTTTTCCAATACTAATAAGCAAATTATTTCTAAGTCCATGCAAGTAGTAAACATTGGTTATCACTTGAGTCATACCACCAATGAGAAACTTTAGATTCCCTTTTCCCATTATTGACATCTTAGAATCATCTCCTAATTCACTGATTCTCTAAAACTATCATCAAAATCAAATAACCAGTCTTTTGTTCCTACCATATGATTTGAACAACCTAAATCTAAGAACCATACCTCATCTTTAGCATTTGTGTTCAAACACTTCTGAGCCATGAGAAGCATTTCACCGTCTTCAAATTCTGCAAAATTTGCATTTTCTTCCCATCAGTGGCGGAGCCACGTGTGGACAGGGTATGGCCATGGCCTACCCATTAATTATGTGAAATTACTATAATATCCTTGTGTTAATTTTAATACTACAGCCATGCCACTCCCACAGTCCCACTCTCAGACTCTCCCACTCTACTCCCACTCTCAGACTCTCATTAAATTTTCTCCAGAATCAGAAAAGAGAGAAGCGCGCATCTTTTCTCCCTCAGTCTCAGACTCTCAGTCCCTCGCCCACCACCAGCAATCAGCGGCGGCTGCGGCCCGGCTCCTACCTCCATCTCCTCTCTCAGTTTCAGTCTCAAAGCCTCCTACCTCCATCTCCTCTCTCTCTATCTGATTTTCATTTGTAAGTGTATCTCTGATTTTCATCTGTTTAGTAAATATATGCTTTGATTTTCTTTTGTTTGTTAATGAATTTGATTTTTGATTTGGTTTTCAATTTCAATTTTGCCATAACCCTAAAATTTATTGAACCGTTAGTCATCTAATTTAGGAACCGTTAGTCATCTGATTTAGTTTGCTTCAATTAAGTTTGCTTCAATTTAGTTTGCTTCAATTTAGTACTGATTTAGTCTGCTTCAATTTCAATTTCAATTTCTGTTTTGATTCAATTTCTGTTTGCTCAATTTCTGAACCATACTGTCATCTGATTCTTTATCTCTGTTTTGATTTTTGATTTCAATTTCAATTTGATTCAATTGTAGAATTGTTTCATTGTGATTGTTTCAATTTTTGTTTCTGTTTGCTTCAATTGATTCAATTTCTGTTTCTGTTTCTGTTTGCCAAATTGATTCAATTTCTGTTTGCTTCAATTTCTGAACCGTACTGTCATCTGATTCTTTATCTCTGTTTTGATTTTTGATTTCAATTTCAATTTGATTCATTTGTAGAATTGTTTCATTATGATTGTTTCAATTTCTGTTTCTGTTTGCTTCAATTGATTCAATTTCTGTTTCTATTTCTGTTTGCCAAATTGATTCAATTTCTGTTTGCTTCAATTGTAGAATTGTTTCATTATGATTCTTAACACTATTCTTACATCATTTTGATAAATTTGTTTCTTTGCCACAGAAAAGTCAAGATGAAGAGTCGAAAAATTGATTCATTTTTCAAGAGGAAGGCCACTAATATTGAAAGAGATGAAGTTATAATTTCTTCATCCGAACCTGAACAAGTTTGTGATAATCCAAGAATTGAAGAAAATGAGCCTCGTCCTTAAAAGGTTAATAGAGTTAACCCGGATGACATTGAGAATTCTTTAGAACGTGATCCTGGAAAGCTTATTCCAATTTGGCAATATCCACCAAATCAAAAGGATGCAATACGAAGAGCATATCTAAAATGGGGTCCTTATCAAATGAAATTACAAAACTATCCCTTGTCTGGTATCTAGAATCATCCAAGGCGGTTTCAAGTCACTCGGGAAGCGTAAAGTATCACTTTAGGTATGTTTTATATACAATATGATTTATATATTTTAGTTTGTTCTTATGACGGCCATCCCAAAGTTTTTGGTCTGGCTACGCCACTGCTTCCCATAGAGGACATTTGTTTTGATAGTGTCCCATCGTGTGACACTTATAGCATTCCACAAAATCCTTGTTGATTCTTCCTCTACCATGCCCTCTTAATCCTTAACACCCTCTTCCACGTCCATATCCTCTTCCACTATTTGAGACCTTCAAGGCTTGCTCTGTATCTGCTTCTTGACACTGTGATTTCATGCGTTGTTGTTGCACAAGCAAACTGCTTTGCAATTCATCAATGGAGAGTGTTATTACATCATTTGATTCTTCAATAGAGCATACCACGTAGTTGAACTTGCTTGTTAAAGATCTTTGGTGTCTCCCAAAACACTATGAGTATTTTAAGATGAAAAGACTGAGTGCAAGTATACACTATCCAATTTATAGTATAAAAAGATATCGATACGACAAAGACCGGGGAGGTATAGCTACCTATAGCTTTCTAGTAGAAAACTTGTTTGCAAGAAAATAAAACAAATCATTTGTCATAATAATAAAGTAAAAGTGAAAGTTTGGGAAAACTGTTGAAAAAACTTAGAAATTCTCAAATGTAAAAGCGTGGTTTAAATAACGAATTAGTTATGACAGAGCTTTGTTGCGGTGTATGCATTAAAAACAAGAAAGTACCGCTACAATACATATACATCCCCCAACTTAAGAATATTTCATTTGCATGCATTCAATTTTTATTTTTGTAATTTTTTAAAATTTTGGAAAACCCTTAAAATAAACTTGGAGATAAAAATTGTACAAATAAATTTCATAATTAAATTTAATATTCTATAAATGAGGTAATCATGATTTAACAAACAAATTATTGAGTAAAAATATAATATTTTTTACAAATTTTAAAATATATACAAATAACCTACTGTTGAAATGTAATGATTTAAAATTATTAGTGAGATTCATTTACTAATTTCTTTAGAAATACTGAGTTTAAGTGATTAAATACTAATTAAATATTACCTGTACAAATTTAATATTCTATAAATGAGATTCATTTACTAATTCCGGGAATGGATCCTCTGCAGTGACTGCAGGATCCAGTTAAATCCCAGCCTTTGAAAAAAATTTAATGCTTAAAAATATAAATATTAAAAAATTGAAATTAAGAGAGATAATATATTTAATGGTATAGATTCTACACTGTAGAAAACTGGAGAAAAACACACAGGAGAGAAACTTATCCACTTCCTGCATCGTTCGCATCACAGATCTATAACCGGTTTTAGTCGTATACTCTCTATTCCTTTAGTCTTCCAATCCAAGCAAATGTGTATCCACGTCATTAATTAGAATAGAACAATAGGACCGACAATATATCTTGCAGCACATTGTTGTTACTTGAATGAAATTTTTTGTTCGTATGTATAAAATTTTCTTACTTTATGATATGATGGGTGACATCTATTTTTTGTCTTGTGTCCATTTAGATGATAAAAATTGAATTAACCAACAAAAACGAATGCTAGCGACAAAATGACGATTGGAATAAATACTTAAACTAAACACAAGAAATTGTAAATTATAAACACGTATTCTGTCTAAAAATTTCTTCTAGTGTGTTGTGAGGATTCTCAATGCTAATACTAATGCAGTACATGCACTCATTCAATTAAAAATGTTAATTGTTCATGTTAATTATAGAAAAGAATAGGTCAAGTAAACAAACACTTTTCTCAGCGGAGAGTTCAAGAATAGGTTAATTGTTGTGCGTACAAACGTAATTTCCTATAACATTCAACGAAACAGTACTTGCTATTTCTTTAGTAAAAAAAAATGTGCTTTTTATTTCAGTCAGTTTTTTAAGATATATATATATTACACTACTGCTCCATATATAGTACTCGACCAAAGCATTACTAAATGCCAACATCCATAATTTGAACTTGAACTCCTGGTTGCTAATTCATTGACTTTGAACTGCCCACATCCATCATTATTCAGCCTCGCAAGGTAATTTAGCTTTGCCTTTTCTTCTTGTTCTTCTTCCTTTTATTATTCGTTTCTTTTATTATAGTTATCACTTCTTATTATTATAATTACAAGAAGCTGGTTTAATCGGGACTGTCTTTTCATTTCCCCCATTTTTCACTTCTTATTTTTCATCCTGTTCTTTTACTGATGGTTAAAGCATAAATACTACAAAAAAAATTATGTATTGATCTTGAGTGATCACAATGATTATATTCGTCCATCAGCAATCGTCGAGATGCGATAGGAGGGTACCTACAAAGAATTTGACGCTTAAGTCAATATGAGAGCAATGAGTTAGGTAAAAATTAGGTAAATAATGTGTACCTTGCATTGAATGAGAGCTGCTACAGAGCAGCGTGTCATCAATGTTGAGCTCTATCCGATACATGTGGTTGAATCGTTAGAGAGTGAATGACTCTTGGTTAGCGTTGGAAGCATATGAGGAACAAGATAGATCCATGGTCTATTATTCTATGGGTTTTACTTTTCTCATCTTATTTACTTCTCACGCGCCCTATAATTTTTACAAAAATGTCCCTAAAAGTTGAATAAATTTTTTAGAGGAACTAAAACGAAAGTTAACATGTTTATAAGGACCAAAACATATTTAAGTATAAAAACACTTTGTACATATGGAGAGTCAATTTTATGGGCACCGATTTCTCACCATGTTGATTTTATTTTATTTCAAATATGTGTGAAATCGGTTTGAGGGGTATCAACTTCTCACCTTCTTTCAACTTCAACTATATATATTTATATATTTATGAAAATAACATATAACGTAAATTACTTAACTAACCCAATTTAATTAACACAACTAAGAAAAATGGTTTCTGCGTGGTCGTAATAGTGAGAAGATAATGATTTACCTCACTCCAAATTCATTTTATTTTTCTCTTTTCACTATTTATATTTATATTTTTTGAAAAAAATTATTATCTTCTCTCTCTCATTTTCTCTTTTCTGACTTTTTTTTTACTCTTTTTTTCATTTTTTTCACTCACTTTGACTCTATTTTATTTTACTCTTATATGAAAAATACTAGAAAAATGTTTGTCATTGATAAATAAAAAATTTAAGATAAGTATTTGCCATTGATAAATATGAAAAAGAAACATGGGATATATTTGTCACTCATACATAAAAAAAGGATAAATATTTGTCAATCACACGTATAAAATAAACACATGTACAAGCAAAATATTTATCACTTATACATAAAAAATACACGGAACAAATGTTTGGCACTTATACATAAAAACATGTAGGACAAATAACTGTCATTGATTTTTTTAAAGGAAAATATTGTCATTGATAAATATAAAAAAACACATGACACATATTTTTCATTAATAACTAAAAAATTGGATATTGTCATTGATATATAGAAAAATTAGATTAATATTTTTCAACGATAAAGAAAAATGAAACAGGAGACATATAACTATCACTAAAACTTAAAAATATGAAACAAATATTTGTCATTCATAATTAAAATTAATTATACAATTTATATACGAGACAAATGTTTATCACTAACTAATAAGTTAGATTCATTGATTTTTTTATATCTTCTAAAAACATACGAGGATAATTATATATAAAACATGAGACATTAACTTTAATAAAACAATTTGTCAAAATAAAACATTAATAAAACCAAGTTTATTAATTTAATAAACTTTACATGACAGTGTACAATAACTTCAATTATCTCTTATTTGTATTTAATATAAATTTCTAAAAGCTTACTTCTATGCTTATACCTTAATATAACATTGATTTATCAAACAAAAATCAGTGTACCCATGCAAATGCACAAGTATTTTACGGGTTTTAACTTTATTTCCCATTTTTTTCTTTACAAGTTTAAACATAATTTATTTTTGAGTTTAACATTGTGATTAGTTAAGTGCAGCACTTGAAGTTTCACATAATGGCTATGCTGAAAATTGTTGAAGCTTCTTCTATGGTGGTGTTGCCGAAATTTTTTGATGTTTTTATTAGTTTTCGTGGTGAGGATACTCGTAGAAACTTTACAGGCCATCTTTATGATGCTCTGAGCAAGAAAGTTATAACATTTATGGACGACAATGATATTGAAAAAGGAGATGAGATATCATCATCGTTGATCAAAGCCATTGATGAGTCATACACATCTATAGTCATCTTTTCAAAAGACTATGCTTCTTCAAAATGGTGCCTGGATGAACTCGTCAAAATTCTAGAATGCAAAAAAGATTTGGGACATGTTGTGATACCTGTTTT
Organism: Medicago ruthenica; assembly: GCA_018208015.1. Classification (NCBI taxonomy): domain Eukaryota; kingdom Viridiplantae; phylum Streptophyta; class Magnoliopsida; order Fabales; family Fabaceae; genus Medicago; species Medicago ruthenica. The sequence goes on along the minus strand of CM031373.1, from coordinate 66,124,479 downwards.
CTACGGAATAAATCCATCGGATGTGAGATTTCAGCTTGGGAGTTTCGGGGAAGCTTTTATAAAACACGAACAAGATTTGCAACATAGTAGAAACAACTTGCACAAATGGAAAGATGCTCTAACTGGGCAAGCTTTTATAAAACGAGAGCAAGATTTAGAGCACAGTAAAGACAAGTTGCAAAATGGAAAGACGCTCTTTTTGAAGCAGCCAACTTAGTTGGTTGGGACTATGAAAATTACAGGCAAGTAAAATAAATTATCTACATAATGTATATTCATGTCATGACTTGTCCGTTTTCAAATTTCTAATAAAAACTACTTCATATCATATCCATCTTTTCTTTTTTGTTGGGTCAAGAGGGTTTCCCAGGGATCATCGACATTGAACCAAGTGCAACCACATAAATGAGAGAGAAACCTTACTTAACCTAAAACTTAAGATTTTTGTTTTATGAGTCTTCTCATTTGTTATGATTATATGAATAGTATGATGCATTCAATATGAACCTCTCAAAATTGTTCAAAGGTGGACCTTTTACTATTTTTTTTAGTAAAAATAAAATTTATAATAATGATAATAATAAACGGAGAATAAAAATAATATTTTATTAGAATTAACTATAAGTAGCAAGGTCTGTGATTTGGACCGGATCTCTATTAGATCCATATGAATAATATATTACTTCATCCTTCACAAAATGAGTGACTTAGTTGACTATGTGCATTATTCATATGACATATTTTGACCGTATTTTCAAGTGTCCTTTATGGGAGGGAATTTGGTTTTGTTTAAATCAGCAACTCAGGGAGGGATGGAGAGAGCATTGGGTATGAAGAAAAAATGGTGGGAAGCATCCTTCTGATCAGTGAGGAGGTGGTTGGCAAATATGGTGGCAGCTAGGAGAAAAGTTTGGTTAAGGGTATATGGGATCCCTCTGCAGGTGTGGGAAGAGAGTTTTTTCAAGACCTTGGGCTCAAGATTTGGAGTATTCTTGGACTTTGATGAAAGCACAATGGAGAGAAGAAGATTTGATATGGCCAGGATCTGTGTCAGTACCTCTAAGATGAAGATGATAAATGATGAAGTAAACATTAGTGTGGTGGGGCTGTTTTTAAACTGTGGGTGGTGGAGGAAAGCAGCTTCACGGCTGTTGATAGGGTGTCTGACGGCAGTAGCTGGGTGGAAGAGGAGTTTTCCGGTGAAGGGGGCGGAGGTGATGGCGTGGAGGAGGATTTTTGTGTTGACAGTGATGGATCTTTAGACTCTAAGGAATCCATACAAGTAGGGGGGAAAGGCTAGGTACTTTGCAGTTGTCAAACTCTGCTGTAATCAGAAAAGAGGATGTGGCTGAAGGGATTTTGTTGGGATCTCAACAAAAAAGTCCTCTTTTGGACGAAAGTTTTTTTAATCTTCCATTGGTTGAAAGACAAGTGGAGGATGAAGAGGTTTGCCTAGGCGCGTGGCAGTTTAGGGAGCGTGCAGATTTTGTGGGGAGCGCAGGTGGGGACCACTAGGCTGTAGAGGTAGGGCCAACAGACGGAGTTATAGCTGTTTGTACGCGGGTTGGGCAGTTTGAGGGGAGTGCAGATTTTGTGGGGAGTGCAGGTGGGGACCACTTGGGGCCAGCTGAGGGAGGTAAAGTAGATTAGGTGTGTTGGGCCAATTCATGTTGGGCCTAACCAAGAAAAGGTTTTTTATGCTGAACCTTTATTCCTGCAAATGTGTGTGTGGGGGGTGGGGGGGCTAACAGCACACAGAAGGGAGGACAAATACACACGTTAGGTTCCGTTCCGAAGACTCTAACCTTTCAGAATACAGTGATTCAGTGGATGATTTAGGAGAAGATCAAAGATTGAGGAAGCAGACACGCAAAGAAAAACAAAGGAAGAAACAAGGTAGTAATAACTTGAACCAACTTTGTGCTCCAAAATTTGTTCAATTGGCGGAATATTCTAGAGTCCGTAAAAGTGGAGGTAGGCGTTTGGGGAGGGATAAGCGAAGTTCAGTACTCAGCCAGCAGTCTTCGGAGGAAAGCTTAGCGGATGATTTTTGTCAATCGGAAAAAAATTTTGGGGGAGAAGTTTCGGGTGAAGTTGCGGGACAGCGGGATGTGAAAAATTCAGGATTGAATTTTTTATTAGTAGATAACCAGCCGGAAGTTCAGGAAGTTCCCTCGACATTGGATGAAAACTCTATTTTGAAGGCAATGGCGACAACAAAGATTTTTGTGATACAAAAGGAAATAGGTTTTTCCTTCACCATGGAGGAGGGGCCGATTAATGATAGGTTGGTGCATATGGAAGATTTGGATGTGAATAAGAAAAGATTGAGGGAGAGGGTTAATGTGGATCAATGATTATTACAACCTTTAATATTAGAGGGTTGGGAGGAGGGGCAAAGAGAAGTATCATTCGGAGTTGGTTAGAAACCATAAAGTGGAGTTTTTGGCAATCCAAGAAACGAAGATGGAGAATATTACGCCGGAGTTATGCTATAGCATTTGAGGAAATGAAGATTGTGAGTGGGCTTTTCTTCCTTCAATAGGTAACAGCCGAGGTATTCTTTCAATTTGGTATAAAACCCAAGCAAAACTTAACTTTTCTTTTGTTGGCGAGGACTATGTGGGAGTGTGTTTGGATTGGGGTCCCCTAAAGAAAAAATGTTTTATTGTTAATGTTTATGCGAAATGTAATTTGGTGGCTAAGAAAAGATTATGGGATAATCTCATTGAAGTGAAAAGAGGATTGGGGGATGGGGCTTGGTGTATTTTAGGAGACTTTAATTCGGTTAGTAGTCAGGAGGAAAGGCGGGGTGTGAATTTAGAAGCTTCCTCAACACAAGTTTTAGATATGAGGTTCTTTAACACTTTTTTGAGTGGTATAGAGTTGGAGGATCTAAATATCTTGGGCCGATGTTTTACTTGGTTTCATCCGAATGGTATCAAGATGAGTAGGATCGATAGAGTTCTCATTTCGGAAGAGTGGAAATTGTGGTGTGGTAGCTCGACGCTTTGGGTGCTCCCTAAAGATGTTTCGGATCATTGTCTGTTCGTGTTAAAGGAGGGGGGTTGGGATTGGGGTCCGAAGCCGTTTAGATTCAATAACTATTTGTTGGAAAATAGGAGTTTTAAAAGGGTGGTAGAGGAGTGTTGGAGGAACCAAACTGTGAGTGGGTGGATGGGCTTTGTGTTGAAAGAAAAATTGAAAGGGCTAAAAAACCAATTGAAAGATTGGCATAAGTTAGAATATGGTGCTATGGAGGAGAGGGTGTCGTCGTTAGTGGATGAGATAAGGATTCTTGATGAGAAAGGGGAGACGGATACCCTTGTTGACCTTGAGGTTCAAAGGCGGAAAGAGATGTTCTCAAAATTATGGAGGATTATAAAAGCGAAAAATGTGTCGGTTATTCAACGATCGAGAGCGAAGTGGTTGAAGGAGGGTGATGCGAACTCTAAATTTTTTCATAGAAGTGTCAAGATGAGGTCTAGTAGGAATGCTATTAAGGCTCTTAAGGTGAATGATGTGTGGGTGCAATCTCCGAGTGAGGTGAGAAAGGAGGTGGTGGAGTACTTTACTAACCACGTGTCGTCTTCAAATTGGGAACGCTCGAAATTGGATGGAGTGCCTTTTGAAACGGTTTCAGAGGATGAAAATTGTGCTTTAGCAGCGCCGTTTACCATGGAGGAGATAGAATCGGCAGTGAAGGATAGTGATGGGAATAAAAGTCCGGGGCCGGATGGTTTTAATTTTGCTTTTGTCAAGGAATTTTGGTACCTTTTGAAAAATGAGGTGCATATTTTGTTTGATCAATTCCACGCCAATGAAGTAATTCCAAGGGGCTGTCTAGCATATTTTGTGACTTTAATTCCGAAAGTGTCTTCACCGTTGTCTTTGAAGGATTTTTGCCCAATTTCCTTTTTGGGTACTCTTTACAAATTGCTTTCAAAGGTGATAGCGAGGAGGTTGACCGTGGTGATGGAAACAATTATTTCTAAGTCTCAATCGGCGTTTTTAAAAGGGCGTAATTTGGTGGATGGTGTGATGGTGGTGAATGAAATTGTAGATTTTGCTAAGCGAACAAAAGGCCAAGTGTTGATTCTTAAAGTTGATTTTGAGAAGGCTTATGATTCGGTTTATTCGGGATTTTTGGAATATATGATGGGTATAGTTGGATTGTGTCAAAAGTGGGTGGCTTGGATGAAAGTGTGTGTGTTTGGAGGGAGTATGTCTATTCTTGTCAATGGAACACCGACGGAGGAGATAGATATTCAAAGAGGGCTTAAACAAGGAGATCCCCTTGCCCCTTTTTTGTTTCTCTTGGTGGCGGAGGGCTTTAGTGGGTTGATGGAAAATGTGGTTAGGCTTAATTTGTTCAAGAATTTTAGCTTCTGGCAAAATGGTTTGATTGTTTCTCATCTCCAATATGCGGATGATACTCTTTGTATTGGGGAGGCAACATTGGATAATCTTTGGACGTTGAAGGCGGTGTTGAGAGGTCGAAATGGCGTCAGGTCTAAAAGTTAATTTTTTTCAAAAGTTGTGTGATTGGGGTAAATGTGCCTCGGGACTTTATGGATATGGCGTGCAACTTTTTGAATTGTGGTGAAGGGTGTGTTCCGTTTCGTTATTTTGGCTTACCGGTGGGGGCAAATCCTAAAAGTCTCTCCACTTGGGAACCTTTGCTTGATAATTTGACCCAGAAATTACATTTGTGGGGGAATAAATTTATAAGTCTTGGTGGGCGAATTGTTCTTTTAAATTCGGTGCTAAATTCTCTACCGATCTTTTATTTATCCTTTTTGAAGATGCTGGTAAAAGTGTGGAAGAAGGTAGTTAAAATCCAAAGGGAGTTTATTTGGGGTGGGACAAGGGGAGAACGAAAGATTTGTTGGGTGAAGTGGAAAACAATTTGCAAACCAAAATGTAACGGAGGGCTAGGAGTTAGGGATGTGAGGGTAGTTAACCTTAGTCTTTTGGCAAAATGGAGGTGGAGGTTGCTCCAAAACGATGTCACCTTGTGGAAGGAGGTTTTGGTTGAGAAATATGGTAACCAAGTGGGGGGTTTGATGGATGGTAGTGAGGTTTGCCATCGATTTTCATCTAATTGGTGGAAGGATTTAGTGAAATTAGAAGAGGGTGTCAGTATTAATTGGTTTAATTCGGAGCTTTTTAGGAAAGTGGGTGATGAGAGAACTACTAGTTTTTGGAAGATGCCATGGAGGGGAGAAACTCCGTTTTATCGTAAATACCCAAGACTTTTTGCTATCTCAAATTCTAAAGACGGTTGTGTGGGGGATTTTAGGAGGACGGCGGAGATGGGAGGGGGTTGGACGTTTTCATGGCGGAGGAATCTCTTTGTGTGGGAGGAGGAACTTCTTATTAGTTTGATGGAGGATTTGGAGGGTTTTAGTGGGTCGGAGGACATGGATGGGTGGGTATGGAAAACGGAGGAGTGTGGAGTGTTCTCGGTGAAGTCGTCTTACAAGAAGTTGGAAAAATTGATGGTTTGGGAGGAGGGTAGGACTACTCAAGAGTTGGAGGCGATTTGGAAAAGTCTGGCGCCGTCAATGGTTGCGGCCTTCTCTTGGAAGCTTCTTCACAATCGCATTCCGACTCGTCTTAATCTAGATGCAATGTTTTACCTCCGGAGGCATCTACAGCGTGTGTCTTGTGTGGCCACGGGGAAGAATCTTGTAATCATCTTTTCCTACATTGCGAGGTCACTAGCTCGATATGGCAAGCGGTAATGAATTGGTTGGATATTTCTTTTATCTCTCCTCCTAATTTGTTGATTCATTGGGATTGTTGGAGTATGGAAGGAAGGAATAAGAAGACTCGTAAAGGATTATGGCTTATTTGGCATACTACTTTGTGGGTTGTTTGGCAAATAAGAAATAACAAAATCTTCAAGAATGAGGTTTGTGGTATTGAGGAAATTGTGGAAAAGATCAAAATGCTCTCTTGGCGATGGAGTTTAACGAGACTTAAGATTTCTTCTTGTATGTTTTACGAGTGGTGTTGGAACCCGAACGACTGCCTTCGCCGTTAGGAAAGAGTCGAAGGGTCAGCGGTTAGGACTGTTGAGTCTGGAGGTTGCTGTCAAGTTTTCTGCAGTGCTGGCTGCTGTTTTTTTGGCTTCTGCTGTTTTTGTGTTCTGGGCTTCGGGGGTGCTGGTAGCATTGAGGAAGTCTTTTGGCTTTTGATTGAGGCCCAACTGTTTTTGGCAGATTGGGTTTTTTTCTAGGTGTGGGCTGATTGCCTTTTTGTAAAGCCCTCTATGTTTTGGCAGCTGTTGTGTGAGGTTCTGTTTTTAGTTTTCGGGGGGTGCGTTGTCTGCTCTCTCGCTTTCTTGTATTTTCTAGCAAGTCTAGCGCTTCTTGTGCAGACTTTTGCTTTAATAAAATTTTGCTGGTTCAAAAAAAAAAAAAACCTATGTTGACCATAACTTTTATTTGATTACTATCTGCACAACAAGAATGTTAACCTTCTTTCCCTCTCATTCATATGATAGGATTGAATCTAACTTCATTCAGCTCATCGTCAAAGATGTTTCTAAAAAAGTTAATACGAAACTTGTTGAAATTGAGAAAAAGTATGAAGAGAAATCGTCACTGAAGGGCAGCATAGGAAAGACCACTCTAGCTGCTAAAGCTATAAACAGTGTAGAAAAAGCTATGTCTTTGTCCATTTCTTGCTCTGCCACCAAGCCAAATTTTAAGGTCAACACCAAAATCAAAATTCAACGACAGATACCAAATATTTCAGCAGCATTGCCGAGGTCATGTGGACCAAAAGACTCATCAGATCATGAGAATGAGTTGCTTGAAAAACGTTCCAAGTTGGATAAAGGGTCTCCCATTATTATCATTGAAGCTCCAAAGATGATCAAAACTGCATCTAATTCGGTTTATTGCCACAATTTTGGCTTATACAAACGTGGTGATGTTGGAAGGTATTTTGCCTCATCTTTTAATTTTTCATCATTTTTTTTGGTTTCAAATTTTATGCAGTAGCAATTAATTGATTACGTAAAATCAAAAAGTATATCCAATTAATTAATCTTTAAAAAAAAATGATGTGAAATTCCATCTTTGTTTTGAGCATAATCAAATGAATAAAATTGCAATGATGTAATTAATTATATATATCACATTTGGTGCAGAATTGTTTCAAAAAAGCAAGAAGATGTGTGGGCAGTGCGGCGCAGCATTGGAACTTATATTATTGATGGCAAATATTTCAAGCCCTTAGATATGGCTGAGTATAGCTAGCTGAATAACCATACATAAATTGTGGACTTTGTTTGCCAACAACTAGATGGTACTATTGATAGAGCATGCAATTAGAATTAAAAAGATAATTTAGAAGTTTAAGTTATATGTTGGATTTATAATATTTAAGCTTTTGTTTTATTTGATATTTAGTTGGATCTTTAATCTTTAGGCCTTTTATTTCATTATCCAGTAATCTTTAGGCCTTTTAACCAAAATGAATGAAGAAAAGTTTCTTTAATTTTCTAGATTGTTCTTTTTAGTTTAGAACTAGAACCCTAATTTTTATTTTCCATAGTTATAGAAGATTAACAGAGCTTATCGCATATCTTTTTTTTATGAATAGAGCTAATCAAACATACTACCTCCTTTCTTATTTATAAGCCTATTTTGTCATTTTCACTTATGTTAAAAAAAAGTTAGTATTTTTAATGTGTGTATATATATTTTGTGTATAAATGTTACTAAACTAAGTAGATGACTTCTGGTATATACACTTGGAAGTTAGTTAATTCAGGTTTGTCAAATGTAGTTAAGTTTTGTAGTAACTGTTTTGTGCAGCTAGAGTTTGTAACCAACGTAGGACTTGTATAGTTTATATAAGGCTAAATTACATTCTGGGTCCTTTAAGTTTGCTGTTTGTAACAGATTAGTCCTTTAAGTTATTTTTGTAACAGATTAGTCCTTTAAGTTTGCTGTTTGTAACAGATTAGTCCTTTAAGTTATTTTTGTAACAGATTAGTCCTTTAAGTTTTCTGTTTGTAACAGATTAGTCCTTCTGTTTAACAGCAAACAACAAACTTAAAGAACTAATATGTTACAAACAGAAAACTTAAAGGACTAATGTGTTACAAAAATAACTTAAAGGACTAATCTGTTACAAACAGCAAACTTAAAGGACTAATCTATTACAAAAATAACTTAAAGGACTAATCTGTTACAAACAGCAAACTTAAAGGACCCAGAATGTAATTTAGCCTTTATATAAATAAGCTTCTCTACATCTATGTGTTGTAATCCATTCTCATTTATTTCAATAGTAAAAAGCATATCCAAAAATTTTCTTGTTTTCAATCTCAAATTACAAAGTATATTGTATGCTCCAACAATTGGTATCGTGAGCTCGGTTCGGCCGTGACAAGAAGATGTGCAATATGTAGTACCCCAATTTTGTCCTAAGCCTTTTCAAAAAAAATCAAAAAAAGAGAAAAGTCAAAAAGTCAACAAAAAGTCAACATTGCTGAAATGAGGACTTCGCAGAGCAAAGTCCCCTTCGCAGAGCGAAGTCTTTCAGAAATGAGGACTTCGCAGAGCAAAGTCTACTTCGCAGAGCGAAGTCTGCGAATTTTTTGCAGATTTTCAGATTTTTGATTTTTCTGTTTTCCTTTTCTTTTATTGCTATTCCAGTCATTATCTATTATTATTATCATATATTATTAGTATGATTAATGCTGGATTTGACCAAGAAATTAGAGAAAACATGTGACATTTGAAAAGCAAAAGGGAAAGGAAGAGGAAGCAAAATTGATCAAGTAACCCAGCCACTTGCTGACTTTGGGCAGTCATTTTCCCTCCCACTTGACCTGCAACTGACCCTGCTATATGCCAGCAACCACCTTGCCATAGGCTTTACCAAAACCATTCAAGGTTTGAGGCAAAGGTGCTGCCCCTGTTTTGCAAACAGCTTTACTTTCATCATTTCCATCATTTTTCTGTCAGAATTCAGCTGCTTTGGGAGCTGAATTCGTCCAACGTCTTGACCCTTGCAGCAAGGCAAGGTCACCTCTTATCCTTAGCATTAAATGCAAAGCAAATCAGTCATGATCATAGCCCAAAAACAGCCCTGCTGCAGATTTTGTCATCATGACCATTTGATCTCATTTTGGCCTATAAAAGCAAGGCATTGCTGCTGAATCAGAGGCAGTTCAGAGGGGGGAGGATAGAGAGTTCTTGGAGAGTTTAAATACAGAGGTTTGAGAGCAGAAAACCAGTGCAAATTCGAGTGAATTGCTGCATATTTTCCTCACCAAAACAGAGTTTGGTTTTGGGTAAGTTTAGAGGAAATCTCCAATCCTTTCTTACACAAATCATCCTAAAACCAACACAAAGCAACCAAGCCAGCAAAACAGCCTCTAAACCTCACACAAGGAGGGAGAAACAAAGGCAAATTATCATTGATTAACGGCTGTTCATCAAACTTGTCCAGCTTTGCAAAAAATCATAAACATCCAAAACCTCTTCCTTTTCCTTGCACCAGCTTGACGTATGGCTCTCTATTTCCTCGGTTGTACGAATGCGTGACGTATGTCTCGTCGTTCGGACAATCGTCATTCTATTTTCAAAAACATAAAACAAACTCAACACACTAATTTTAGCCCCCGTGGTCAATACGAACCTTTCTTGGTCCTTCGGGACCAATTGAACCCTCTCTTGACTCCGTTGAGTCAATCGAAACCCTTTCGGTCCGCCGTGACCATTTTATTCAATGCTCGATCCCGTTGGATCCATTGAACCTTTTCGGTCCGCCGCGACCATTTTAATCAATGCTCGACTCCGTTGAGTGCATTGAAATCTTTTTCCTTGCAAGCGTTCATACAAGTCTCGCAATCTTTCGACCTTTCGAGCGTTCATACACGTCTCGGTGGTCTTTTTCCTTTCGAGCGTTCATACACGTCTCGAAAATCTTTTTCCTTTTGAGCGTTCATACACGTCTCGGAAATCTTTTTCCTTGCGAGCGTTCATACACGTCTCTCAATCTTTCGACCTTTCGAGCGTTCATACACGTCTCGGCGGTCTTTTTCCTTTCGAGCGTTCATACACGTCTCGGAAATCTTTTTCCTTGCGAGCGTTCATACACGTCTCGCAATCTTTCGACCTTTCGAGCGTTCGTACACGTCTCGGCGGTCTTTTTCCTTTCGAGCGTTCATACACGTCTCGGAAATCTTTTTCCTTGCGAGCGTTCATACACGTCTCGCAATCTTTCGACCTTTCGAGCGTTCATACACGTCTCAGAAATCTTTTTCCTTGCGAGCGTTCATACACGTCTCGCAATCTTTCGACCTTTCGAGCGTTCATACACGTCTCGGCGGTCTTTTTCCTTTCGAGCGTTCATACACGTCTCGGCGGTCTTTTTCATTGCGAGCGTTCATACACGTCTCGCAATCTTTTTCCTTTCGAGCGTTCATACACGTCTCGGAAATCTTTTACCTTTCGAGCGTTCATACACGTCTCGGAGATCGAAATCACCTGTTTAGGTGACAATCTTTTCTTGGTCCGCCGTGACCAAATAAACAAATTCTTGGCCCCTTGTGGTCAATCCGAACCTTTTGGTCCCCCGTGGCCACTAGATTCAATCCCTCGACTCGTTTGAGTCACTCCGGGCAATGTTCGACTCGATCGAGTCCATTGTACCCGTTCTTGATCCCGTTGGATCAATCGAACCTTTCCCCGACTCATTGGAGTCACACCGGTCAATGATCGACTCGATTGAGTCCATTGCACCCATTTTGGTCCCAAAGCGACCAATTGAGCCCTTTTACCCAACAGACATGTTTTACCTATTCTAAGCGCGATTCGTAAACAAACGCTTAAGCCTCCCATGCGCGAGCATACAAGCTATACGCTTAAGTCTCCCATACGCGAGCATACAAGCTACGTTTAATCGCAAGAATACGGCTAAAGCATCGTTCATTTAAAATTAACCAACATATGTACGTTTTTCTACCAAAGAACTACGTACGCTTTGAATTCTCCGACTACCGGGAGATACGTAGGAGCAAGATCGACATCTTGTCAAGCGCTATAATAAAAAAAACTTTCTTTTTCCCTTGCATCATATTTTTTCTTTTTCCCTTTTGACATAGACAAGCATGCGCGCAAAACATTTAAAAACATTTTTAGCTTTAGCCAAATAGAAGGTTCCCGTTGAGTACAACGGACGTGAGGGGTGCTAATACCTTCCCCTTCCGTAATCGACTCCCGAACCCGACAATGGTTGCGATGACCAGTCCTTTTCCTCATCGTCAAGGGTTTTATTATCGTTTCCCTTCAAACAAAAAACTTAAGGGTTTATCAACGTTCCCTTTACACAAAAACTTTGGTGGCGACTTCACAAGGCCCTCCGAGCGTTCGCGGACGTCCTCGGAGGATTGCGCGTTTTTAACGAGAGCGCACAGCTGGCGACTTCACTGGGGATCCCTTTTCCCACTAGCGAGTCAAGCCTATCCTATTTGGCTTTTAAGCTAAATGTTTTTTTGTCTTCTTTGCGCGCATGCTTTTATTTTATTTATCTATGTCATCTTCTTGCTTTATGTTATAAATGCTTTATATTGCTTTATATTCATATCATATATATCAAATGCGGGGATGTTACTTGAGCGATGTTACTCCACATTGTTCGGGTTAATGCCGGACGTGTGAGGCTCTCTGCCCGAGCTCGAGAGAAAACTAAGTTAGAATGGTGGTTGTGAGCGGAAGCCCGCGTTGACGTATGTCTGTGAGGTAGGATGCCCGGCCCCGCTTAGAGGAGATTTTCACGTGGAATGAATTGAAGTCACGTGACGTATGTCCGTCGACGACCTTAATTCCATGTGAGATTCGTGAATCTAGGGACCTTTTTAGAAAATCTCATCTCTAGAGCCTACACGTGAGGATGGGGGGAAGTTTCGAACCTGCATATACCATACCTTTGCATATCATAGCATTTGCATTCATGAATTTTTTTTTTTTTTTTTGCATAAAAAAGAAGGGGCATATTTTTTGCATACTCATTGCATTCATACATTTACATGCATTTTCATGCATTTCAAAGAAAAACCCTCACATCATTCCCCAAACCAAAACACCAAAAAAGAAGTACCCGACCCGGTGTATCGTGGCGTTTCAGATGAGATCCAAGCAACCGGAAGGCCATCGAAATTCTAGAAATCATTTCTTTGTCCAAGTGATTTATCATGTTTTTTTTTTAAAAAAAATCATCGTTTTGCTCTTCCCAAGGCAAATGATTAATTTTATGGGACCCCCATATTTCACATCATTTCCGTCATTAATAAATTTGCGGTTTATGTTCAAAAGAGTTCGTTTTTCTTTCGTTCTCAAATAAATTTTCGTAAACCCTAGAAAAAAATCATCATAAGTACACCACCAAAAAATAACACTGCTACAATCCCTTTTGACTTCAATCTTCAAATTAACCAAACGGAAGATGATAATAAGGACGATTTTGAACCTCCTGAAGGATTGTCCAGACTTGGGGATCAAGAGGATAGGGTAATACAACCTCACCAAGAGAACCCTAAAAAAAAATAGCACCACAGTTCTCCCTCTGCCGGGGCACACTCTATAAGAGAAATCATAGTCTCACTCAGACGTGTGGATAAACATGAAGCAGTCATGATCACCAAAGAAATCCATGAGGAGTCCTTCCAAGCCCATGCCATTGGACATGCAAAAAAATACATAAGTGAATACCCTAAGGGCGGGTTGTTATTGGCTAACTATGAAGGCCGACTGCTCTCCCCATGCCAAGACATGCCACAAGCGTCAAATTAACGCCGACAAGGGGCACGTCCCACCAACACCTCTGAATGTCATGACAACACCCTGACCATTCTCTATGTGGGGCATAGACATGTTTGGAATGATTGAGCCAAAGGCTTCAAAAGGGCACCAGTTCATACTAGTTACCATCAACTGTTTCACCAAATGGGTCGAAGCAGCTTCATATGCAAACATGACCAAACAGGTGGTCGCCCAATTCAAAAAAAAAAGAGAAACCATTTGCCGTTTCGGCACTCCCCACAATCCCCAAACACAAAAAGCCAAGTCGTCATTGGCATTCCTCACATTTCCAACAAAAGCCCAATTTTCATGGGCACACACACATCCCAATCAAAAAGTCCGACCTTGCTCGGAAGCCAAACAAAAGCCTGACCTCGCTCGGCATCCAAACAAAAAGCCCGACCTTGCTCGGCATCCAAAAAACAAAAGCCTGACCTCGCTCGGCATCCCATCATAAAAGCCCGACCTTGCTCGGCATCCAATCACAATAAAAGCCCGACTTTGATCGGCATCCAAACACCCAAAGCCCAATTTTCATTGGCACTCAAAAAAAAAACCCACCAGGCTTGTCAATCTTCATTGGCAATCCTTATCACAATTGAAGCCCAATTTTCATTGGCATTCACAAACACAAACAATGTTTGACCAACTGAACCTCATAAAAGAGAAACACCTCACAACATTGTGGCATGGACAGCTTGACAAGAAAGTTCATTCTCGAGAATTTAGAGAAGGAGACTTAATGCTTGGAAAAAAGGTATTACCCATCCACAAGGATCCCCCCATCAATAAACTCCGGCGCAGTCAAAAAAATATATATGCCAAAAAGAAAAAGGAGCTCGCTAAATCAAAAACCCGAAAAGGGCGGTTTAGGCAATAGAGAGCGTCCTGGTAGATCGAAAACCTGAAAAGGCGGTCTAGGCAAAAATTAAGGACATCAAAAAAGGAAATATACCCCAGTGGACTGAAAACTCGAAGGAGCGGTCCAGGTAAAAATTAGGGGTCTCAAAAAAAAAGAGAAGGCAAAAAGACTGCGGCACGTGAGGTCCGGACAGAATTCAAGAGGGAAAGAGTCAACCTCATTATCATCTTTCAAAAGCGAGTTATTTCAAAGTCATAGGGAAAGTAGCACGTGAAACCCAAGCAAATACCCATTTGCCTTTTTGTTTCTTCCTTTTTCTCTATCTTAGTAATCACCTCTTATAGGGATTACATCCTCATGAATACTTACCCATACAAGGGGCTAAGTTTCATTGATTAAAAATCATCTTTAAGCCTTTTCATTGTTATGCGTCCTTACTTGCTCATAAAGTGTGTTTTTATTCATGATAAATAATTCATTGAAATATGAGAATAACATAAAAAACAAAAATGTGTTTTTTTACTTGGACGTTAAATGTCAAAAGAATTTCGTTGATCTCCGGCATTGCATCAAAGGACTCAAGACTTGAAAACTTTCATCAGTCACTTCAAGATCTTACTCTTTATCAGAAACTAGTGCGTAACTCACGACACGTGAAACGTAAAGATCCCGAGTGTCGGAGGAACAAATTTCCCCAAAATAAAGCACACCCCCCATACATCTTTTTCATCCACTAAAGCCGGATATCGATCATGCTTCCAAAATGATCCTTATATCCCCAGTGAGATCACCTCACATCCAAAAACAAAAAGCCCGACCTCGCTCGGCATCCAAAATCTAAAAGCCCGACCTCGCTCGGCAACCAAAAACAAAAAGCCCGACCTCGCTCGGCAACCAAAAACAAAAAGTCCGACCTCGCTCGGCATCCAAAAACAAAAAGCCCGACCTCGCTCGGCAACCAAAAACAAAAAGCCCGACCTCGCTCGGTCACCAAAATCAAAAAGCCCGACCTCGCTCGGCAACAAAATCAAAGTCCAATAATCATTGGCAAACCAAAGTCCAATAATTATTGGCAAACCAAAGTCCAATAATCATTGGCAAACCAAAGTCCAATCTTCATTGGCAAACCACAAAGCCCAATATTCATTGGCAAACCACAAAGCCCAATATTCATTGGCACCCAGCCATAAAGCCCAATTTTCATTGGCATTTCCCCAGTAAAGTAAACCCCAAAGCCCAATCATTATTGGCACTCACAAACATAATTTCCAAATAAAGCCCAATCATCATTGGCACAATCACAACCAAGCCCGACCTTGCTCGGCATCATATCATAACCCCAGTGTACAATATGACGTCTGTCATCCCACATGTCATTCATATACATGCATTCATATCAAAATCATTCATGCATTATACCAAATCATTCATATATGCATCTTACATTCATAATATATGCATCATGTCAAACTCATTCATGCATGCATTATACCAAATCATTCATATACATGCATCTCATATTCATGTCATGCATCATTAACCAGGATTCCTCAGTGAGTATCACATATTCACCCACATCCATCAATCATCTCTAGTGTTCCCCAGTGAACCTCATTCAAGAGCTTCCCCTGTAAGTTCTTCTAGAGAAAAACTCCATCCATAGGTGTCCACCTCTAGTGTAAGCGGCTGGATAAGATCACCTTTATCCCCAGAGAAGTCTAAGCACCTTTCGAGGCGACGACTTGTCAGATATTGGCCACCTGTTTAGGTGACGATCCTTTATCTTTTCAGATCTAAGCACCTGTTTAGGCGACGATCTTTTTATCTTTTCAGTCTAAGCACCTTTCGAGGCGACGACTTTGTCAGATATTGGCCACCTGTTTAGGTGACGATCCTTTATCTTTGTCAGATATTGGCCACCTGTTTAGGTGACGATCCTTTATCATTGTCAGATATTGGCCACCTGTTTAGGTGACGATCCTTTATCTTTTCAGATCTAAGCACCTGTTTAGGCGACGATCTTTTTATCTTTTCAGTCTAAACACCTTTCGAGGCGACGACTTTGTCAGATATTGGCCACCTGTTTAGGTGACGATCCTTTATCTTTGTTAGATATTGGCCACCTGTTTAGGTGACGATCCTTTATCTTTGTCAGATATTGGCCACCTGTTTAGGTGACGATCCTTTATCTTTGTCAGATATTGGCCACCTGTTTAGGTGACGATCCTTTATCTTTTCAGATCTAAGCACCTGTTTAGGCGACGATCTTTTTATCTTTTCAGTCTAAGCACCTTTCGAGGCGACGACTTTGTCAGATATTGGCCACCTGTTTAGGTGACGATCCTTTATCTTTGTCAGATATTGGCCACCTGTTTAGGTGACGATCCTTTATCTTTGTCAGATATTGGCCACCTTTTTAGGTGACGATCCTTTATCTTTTCAGATCTAAGCACCTGTTTAGGCGACGATCTTTTTATCTTTTCAGTCTAAGCACCTTTCGAGGCGACGACTTTGTCAGATATTGGCCACCTGTTTAGGTGACGATCCTTTATCTTTGTCAGATATTGGCCACCTGTTTAGGTGACGATCCTTTATCTTGTCAGATCCAATCACCGGATTAGGTGACGATCTTTTACCTTAGTTTATGCATCAGTAGCCCGACCAGGTGACCTTGCATTTACTTATTTTACTATTTACTGCAATTTTTTCGTACCGCGAAAGACAAAATTCGGGTCCTTCTTTTACTTAATTGATATTCGCAAATAGTTTAGGAGATGCCCTTGGCACTCACATACTCTATGCAAAGACACAATTAAGTAGGGGCAGCTGTAGTACCCCAATTTTGTCCTAAGCCTTTTCAAAAAAAATCAAAAAAAGAGAAAAGTCAAAAAGTCAACAAAAAGTCAACATTGCTGAAATGAGGACTTCGCAGAGCAAAGTCCCCTTCGCAGAGCGAAGTCTTTCAGAAATGAGGACTTCGCAGAGCAAAGTCTACTTCGCAGAGCAAAGTCTGCGAATTTTTTGCAGATTTTCAGATTTTTGATTTTTCTGTTTTCCTTTTCTTTTATTGCTATTCCAGTCATTATCTATTATTATTATCATCTATTATTAGTATGATTAATGCTGGATTTGACCAAGAAATTAGAGAAAACATGTGACATTTGAAAAGCAAAATGGAAAGGAAGAGGAAGCAAAATTGATCAAGTAACCCAGCCACTTGCTGACTTTGGGCAGTCATTTTCCCTCCCACTTGACCTGCAACTGACCCTGCTATATGCCAGCAACCACCTTGCCATAGGCTTTACCAAAACCATTCAAGGTTTGAGGCAAAGGTGCTGCCCCTGTTTTGCAAACAGCTTTGCTTTCATCATTTCCATCATTTTTCTGTCAAAATTCAGCTGCTTTGGGAGCTGAATTCGTCCAAGGTCTTGACCCTTGCAGCAAGGCAAGGTCACCTCTTATCCTTAGCATTAAATGCAAAGCAAATCAGTCATGATCATAGCCCAAAAACAGCCCTGCTGCAGATTTTGTCATCATGACCATTTGATCTCATTTTGGCCTATAAAAGCAAGGCATTGCTGCTGAATCAGAGGCAGTTCAGAGGGGGGAGGATAGAGAGTTCTTGGAGAGTTTAAATACAGAGGTTTGAGAGCAGAAAACCAGTGCAAATTCGAGTGAATTGCTGCATATTTTCCTCACCAAAACAGAGTTTGGTTTTGGGTAAGTTTAGAGGAAATCTCCAATCCTTTCTTACACAAATCATCCTAAAACCAACACAAAGCAACCAAGCCAGCAAAACAGCCTCTAAACCTCACACAAGGAGGGAGAAACAAAGGCAAATTATCATTGATTAAGGGCTGTTCATCAAACTTGTCCAGCTTTGCAAAAAATCATAAACATCCAAAACCTCTTCCTTTTCCTTGCACCAAAAGCTTTGAGCTAGGAGCAGGTAAGTCACTCTAACCTATTTTATATTTTCACATTGTTTGCATTTGTTTTTGGTTCTTGCTTAATCCAATTTCAGTCTTTGCATTTTTAACTCATTTTTGATTTAAAACACTTTTGAACACAAAAGAAATCCCAAAGTTTGCAAAACCTTTAAACCAAGTTGTTGCACTCTTTTCAAAAGCTTTTCACTCCTCCTAAGGTTCTGAGGCTAGTTCAGAAGTTGCTTCTGAACAGAAGTTCAGAAGCAGCTTCTGAACTCAAAATTTCACATACTTCGCAGTGCGAAGGTCTGGTCGCAGTGCGACCATGAGAGAATTCAGAACATGAATTCAAAAGCCAATTTTTGAGGTTCTAACCCAAAGCTCAGAACCTAAGAGGTTTGAAACTCATTTTATTCAAACCATAACAAGGATTTTGCATAATATTGACAAATTCACAAGTTCGTGCAACGCTTTTTGGAATAACTTGCAAAACAAGTTATGTCCACAAACTTTCAAAACAAACTTGAGCAATAAGCTAAGTTCACCATTTTCAAAACCAAACTTGAACAAAAACCTTGTTCATGATTTTCAATCAAACGTGAACTTAAGCCGAACTTGTTCACTTTTAAAACCGTTTTCAAAATTGAGCCGAACTTGTGCATTGTTCACAAACTTGTGCTTTTCCATAAACTTGAACAACCTTTGTTCATAGGTTGCAACAACCAAGTGTTTTGTTCACTTTGGGGATTTCTTGAGTTTCATACAAAACTTGAATGAAAAAGGGATGGTTTGACGTATGGCTCTCCATTTCCCCGGTTGTACGAATGCGTGACGTATGTCTCGTCGTTCGGACAATCGTCATTCTATTTTCAAAAACATAAAACAAACCCAACACACTAATTTTGGCCCCCGTGGTCAATACGAACCTTTCTTGGTCCTTCGGGACCAATTGAACCCTCTTTTGACTCCGTTGAGTCAATCGAAACCCTTTCGGTCCGCCGTGACCATTTTATTCAATGCTCGATCCCATTGGATCCATTGAACCTTTTTCGGTCCGCCGCGACCATTTTAATCAATGCTCGACTCCGTTGAGTCCATTGAAATCTTTTTCCTTGCGAGCGTTCATACACGTCTCGCAATCTTTCGACCTTTCGAGCGTTCATACACGTCTCGGCGGTCTTTTTCCTTTCGAGCGTTCATACACGTCTCTGAAATCTTTTTCCTTTCGAGCGTTCATACACGTCTCGGAAATCTTTTTCCTTGCGAGCGTTCATACACGTCTCGCAATCTTTCGACCTTTCGAGCGTTCATACACGTCTCGGCGGTCTTTTTCCTTTCGAGCGTTCATACACGTCTCGGAAATCTTTTACCTTGCGAGCGTTCATACACGTCTCGCAATCTTTCGACCTTTCCAGTGTTCATACACGTCTCGGAAATCTTTTTCCTTGCGAGCGTTCATACACGTCTCGCAATCTTTCGACCTTTCGAGCGTTCATACACGTCTCGGCGGTCTTTTTCCTTTCGAGCGTTCATACACGTCTCGGAAATCTTTCGACCTTTCGAGCGTTCATACACGTGTCGGCGGTCTTTTTCCTTGCGAGCGTTCATACACGTCTCGCAATCTTTTTCCTTTCGAGCGTTCATACACGTCTCGGAAATCTTTTACCTTTCGAGAGTTCATACACGTCTCGGAGATTGAAATCACCTGTTTAGGTGACAATCTTTTCTTGGTCCGCCGTGACCAAATAAACCAATTCTTGGCCCCTTGTGGTCAATCCGAACCTTTTGGTCCCCCGTGGCCACTAGATTCAATCCCTCGACTCGTTTGAGTCACTCCGGGCAATGTTCGACTCGATCGAGTCCATTGTACCCGTTCTTGATCCCGTTGGATCAATCGAACCTTTCCCCGACTCATTGGAGTCACACCGGTCAATGATCGACTCGATTGAGTCCATTGCACCCATTTTGGTCCCAAAGCGACCAATTCGAGCCCTTTTACCCAACGGACATGTTTTACCTATTCTAAGCGCGATTCGTAAACAAACGCTTAAGCCTCCCATGCGCGAGCATACAAGCTATACGCTTAAGTCTCCCATACGCGAGCATACAAGCTACGTTTAATCGCAAGAATACGGCTAAAGCATCGTTCATTTAAAATTAACCAACATATGTACGTTTTTCTACCAAAGAACTACGTACGCTTTGAATTCTCCGACTACCGGGAGATACGTAGGAGCAAGATCGACATCTTGTCAAGCGCTATAATAAAAAAACTTTCTTTTTCCCTTGCATCATATTTTTTCTTTTTCCCTTTTGACATAGACAAGCATGCGCGCAAAACATTTAAAAACATTTTTAGCTTTAGCCAAATAGAAGGTTCCCGTTTAGTACAACGGACTTGAGCGGTGCTAATACCTTCCCCTTGCGTAATCGACTCCCGAACCCGACAATGGTTGCGATGACCAGTCCTTTTCCTCATCGTCAAGGGTTTTATTATCGTTTCCCTTCAAACAAAAAACTTAAGGGTTTATCAACGTTCCCTTTACACAAAAACTTTGGTGGCGACTTCACAAGGCCCTCCGAGCGTTCGCGGACGTCCTCGGAGGATTGCGCGTTTTTAACGAGAGCGCACACAATAATGACAACAACTTCAAATAATTTGCTTGGAAGTCTTTTCATGCTCGATAGAATGAACTATGAAAGATTTCACTAACAAATGAAGGTTCTTTTAATTTGGATCTCAAGATATGTTTGAGGTTGTGAACTTCAGGTGGAGGAGCTGGGTGAAAACCCAATAGATGCGCAAAAGGCAACATTCGAGGAGGCGAAGAAGAAGGATTACAAAGCGTTATGTTATGGATTCATCAATGCGTGAATCCATCCATATTTGAGCGTGTTTATGAGGCTGCTTCAGCCAAAGAAGCATGGGAGAATCTTGACAAAGCATTACAAATGCTGAGAAACCAGAGAAGGCGAGACTTCAGACACTTATAAGGATATATGAGATTCTAAGCATGGAGAATGAGAGTATTGCAATGTTCTTCGCGAAAGTGATCACTCTCACAAAGAACATGAAGAATTGTGGGGAAATTTTGTCAGATCAAACAATAGTGGAAACAATTATAAGGAGTCTTACTTCAAGATTCAATCATATTGTGGTGGCTATAGAGCAGTCAAAGAATCTTGGTAGTATGAGGGTGGATGAATTTCAAGGAACATTAGAAGCACACGAGCAATGATTGAATGAGGGAAGTGCAAGTGAAGAGAATGGAAATGAAGTGGCTCTCCAAGTTCAGACATGAGGTGAAGGAAACGAGAACAATTAAGGTAAAAGAAACTAAGAAAGTGGAAGTGTAATCATGAAAATAAACATCAATATCAAGATGGATCCAAGGGCCATCCTTATCAAACTTTTTGCAGCAACAATTATAGAGGTAAGGGCACTAGCAACTCAAATAGAGGAGCTAGTAGTTCTCGTGGGGAAGTTGGTGGTCCTAGAGGAAGAGGGAAGCGTGACAAGAGTAACATTCAATGGTACAATTGCAAAAAAATGGGAACATTTTGTCAATGAATGTTATTACAATGGCAAGAAGGAATCTCAGAGAGATGGGACCAAATTTGCACAACAAGAAGGTGATCAAGTCTTGTTAATGGTGACAACAAAGCAAATTAGTGGTATCTTGACACATGTGGTTCAACAAATATGACAAGCATGCCATATTGGTTCATTAATCTTGAAGAATCAGTGAAAGTAATAGGCCTATCATTGATTAAAATTAAGTAAGAAGATCTCACAAGATACCTAAATTACTAAGATGGATACAAGACTCTAAAATACCTCATGATTTTGAGATAAATGATGAAGGTGAATTGGTTCATTTGGCACTCTTTGCAGAAAATGAACCAATAATATACGAGGATCCTAAACGGATTGAAGCAACTAATGAGGATTTGAGATTAATTGAGAAAAACCAAACTTAGGAATTAGTATCTTTGCCATCATAGAAGAAAGCTATAAGGTGAAAGTAAGTCCAGATGGTGATGTTCTCAAAAATAAAGCTAGACTAGTGGGTTGCAGCCAAGAGGATAGTGAGGTATATTCAAGGAACTTTGTAGTGGGAAATTCTATTTGCAGATGTAAGAAGCAGTGAAAAAGCAAAGATGTTTGGCTACTCAGATGCAGATTGGTATGGAGACATGGATGATAACAAAATCACCATTGGTGATTTTTTTCTTGTTAGGCAAGGTACCAACCTCGTGGTGCTCTAAAAAAGGAACCCACCGGTTGCCTTATCTTCCTCCGAGTCATAATACCTTGCTGCTGTAATGAGTGCTTGTCAAGCTACTTGGCTTGACACACTAATGTTGGAACCGAAGATTAAAGATGAAAGTGCTATGTCCTTAGATTATTGATAGATAATAAGCCCACCATTAATCTAGATAAAAACAAGGTTTCATATTTTGAGAATTCAAGTAACCAAAGGAAAGCTAGTGATGCAGATATGCAGGTGGAAAATATCATGACTAAGCCATTGAATATTGAAACTTTTGAAAAATATAGATGCTTGGTGGGTTATAAAAGACTCATAGATTACATGTTCTCAAATGGTACCACGTAGGATCATCTTTAATCTTAATTTAATGAGCTTAGCTACTCATGATAGTAATAAACAACATACTCAAAAGGTTAAAGAGAAATGCATTCCATAGAAGTGGTAAAGGTCTTCAATCTTGTTGCTAAAGCTTGAAGATTGCCACTTCTGGTCTCTTGAATCACATTGTATACCTCTTAGAAATCTAAATTTGGAACCCTTGCTTCTGACGTGGCAATCTTCTAATGGATAGCATGAACATGGGGCACAACAATGGGGCATTGTGAAGCCGAGGCGGACTCCTTGTGTTTTTCTTCTGTTATCAAGTCATGTACAGGTTACAACCATGGGGCACGTGTGTCTAAAGTTTCTCCTTGCACTTGACATTTTCACCTCTTCATGGAGAATCAAACTTTGACAGGTGATTGGGATTTGGGACAGAAGACTATGACACAATAGTAATCTTCTGATCATCATGAAGCATGTACAAAGTATCTTCTGATCAGATCAACTGACTAGTCTATACCAAAAAGACTATGACACCCTATAGAGTTTAGTGATTAGAAAATACAAGACTCAAAATGATTTTAATCAATACATTACAGAATTTTCCCAAAATGCTAGTAACTCAACTAGAATTCTTTAAAAAAGACAAAATGACTCTTTAAAACATTAAAATACATGTATGACAAGGAGTCATCATGAAGCATACATGCAGTTAGGCTTGCCATAATCAACTCTTAATCCATATAATGGTGTATTAATTGTTTTTCAGGTGATAGTGCAGAGGTTATGGGTTATCTTGAAGTACTCATGACCTTCAAAACCGACATCGGTTCAAAGTCCACCCGGACAAGGTTAATGGTGGTAGACGAAATGTAAATATACAATCTCATTATAGGGGGGCCGGTACTCAAGAAGCTTGGATCCACCGTGTCAACTCCCAATTTGGCAATGAAATTTCCTTTGGAAAACAACAATATCGCCATCATACATGTGAATCAACAATAGCTAGGCAGTGGTACATCAACAGTCTCAGGAAGCGTTGAAAACACTCATACTGTGCTGAAAATCCATTACGAATAATGCCTATGTAAGGGAATGCAAACTGATAAAGCTGGATCACAAAGTGGAAAGCGAGTTTAAACCACATCCTCTCACCGATTTGCAATCGATCATACAACACATAGATGTAGATAAGCTTATTTATACAACATTATACAAGTACCATATCGAGTACAAACTCTAACTACACAAAATAGTTACTAAAAATCTTAATTATATTTAAGAAACTTGAATCAACCAACTTTCAAGACACTTCCTTAATTTTCCAAGTCTATCACACCATTAATTCAACTAGATTTAGACCCGTGCGTTGCGCGGTTTGATGTGACATTTTGCGTAATTTATTGGGAAAAAAATTTAAGTATAGATATTGATATAAAAACGCAACCAAATGAGGGTTTTTTTTTTAGGCAAACACTACCAAAAGAAGTTTGTAGAATAAAAGATGATAATAACTATAGATCAAATAGTATTGTAACAAGGCAATAAGTGAGGAAAAATTATTATCAAAAGAAAAATAATTAGACAACAATATATCAAAACAATAGCAATCAAATTTTTACTTGCATAGCTCGACTTCAAAAGCAATTAAATTCCATATCCGTGTCCTCATATCTCATGTTGATCAACTTCTCATTCAAATAACCACTTATAAATTATTGAATTGGTGAAATTATAAACCAGCCTGCACAAGACGCGCGATGGCTGGCAGCCACGAAAAGCATAAAAGCGCCGCCAACAACCAAGACCAAACTGCGCCTAAAACAGGAGTAGCCGAAACACCTGGAAACAGCAGTGCAGACAGCCGCATAGGCCCAGAACCGGAGAAGGGACCGCCTACAAGACATCATGACTATTACCGCTTAAAACAACCAGCACCATTCATATACGAGCACTATTTGAAGACTTAATCTGTCGACAAATAAAATGATTAAAAAAATTCAAGCATTGCAAAGACACTAACTAATCAATTTTGTCTCTATTTTTCTTCATGTGTATGTGTATAAACACAGACGAAAAATTACTCAGACCAAAATCAACTATGAAATGTTTAAGTTATTGAACCAAGGTGTCAATTAAATTGATTAAATAAATAAATATGTTGATAATTTTTTATAGGCTAAATATGAAGGTATGAAAAGAAAAGTAAGATTGGACCGAGGAGAGACCAGGGTGGTATTCAATCTTGAATAATACATTCAATGTTTCTAAAGTGTCCATTATACTATCGCATGAGACGGACTTATAACATACATTGTTGGTTTTGGATTTCCAAATTGTTGTATTTGGATTTTCAAATTGTATTTTGTAAAAGAATATCTACCGAAGTTGTTACTAGGTTGAGTCACGACCAGGTCGCTCTCTTTAAGACGTTTCGTGACACTTCCCAAAATTGTGCAAGGCAGACTATCAACCACGCCGCCTCCAGGATAAAACAAGTCCAGCTACAACTGTGCAGTTAACTACTGCACTATAGAAAACCGTTCGAGATTTACACCTTCAATATGGTACTAAGACCACTCTTTAATACTGAAACCACATTCTAATATGGTATTGTGACCACTCTATTATGATGCTAAGACCACTCAAATATGATGTTATCATCATTCTAACCTTTAAGTTCTTCAAAAATTCAATATGGTACTACGACCACTCAAATATGGTGATACCACCATTCTGACTTTTTAACTTCTACAAAAGTAGAAAAATATCGATAGAATACTTATATATACCGTTAAGATCATTCTTAATTCCGACGGGACATTATTATTCCAAAAAGGGACTATGATCTTAAAAGTACTCTTTAATCCGAAGGGACATGTATTATCGAAGGGACTATGTTCTTAAGACCTTTCTTAATTCCGAAAGGACATTATACCGAATAGGGACTAAGGTCTTAAGAACACTCTTAAATCCGAAGGGACAGAAAAAAGGAGATAAGGAGAAGAATAGCTCGTTAACCAAGCTGGAGGGAGAAGAAAGAAAGAGTTCTCGACAATTCAATAGAACTCTTTGGTGTGATTTTTGAACTGAGTGGAGTCCTCTATTTATATAGAGATTTTATAACTGTTTTAGCTAAAATTGCGGCAACAATTACTCTAATGGATAAGATTAAAAAGAAATTTAACCACTAATCAGTTCAACAATACTTGTGGATAAGATCAAAAAGAAACAAATCCACAAAAGTGGAGGAAACAAACCCATTGGATATGAATGAAGGAAAAATAGGAAATTCAGTTGGATTCTCAAACCTTATCACAACCAACATAAACTAAAATTGTGGGAAGTGATATCTATGAATAAAAATAATAATTACTATTATTTTTATCATTATCAAGTATTTAAAATTAAATACCGCAATTTAAACACTACTAATGTGTGTACTATTTTATGTGGGACCCCCACTCTCTATTTTTCAATTCACATCACACTAGCTCAAAGTCTTATTACTTGGTGTTTAATCTTTCAATTTCCTTCCAACTTCACACCAATGTTCCAACAATCCCCCACTTGAATTTAAAAAATGGTTTCAATAATACGTCAAAACGTTTCTATAAGGTTGCTAATAAACAAAGGTGTCGCCTACAACTTGAACCTTTGCATAGCGGAAACTATTCCGATTCAACAAGAGTTGCTTACAACATTGAACTCTATCTCAGACATAGAGTCCGCACACAAACCTTTTCCTAAGGTGTATTCTAAAAGCCCGTGCATTTATGGCCCTGCACGTCTATCCCAGTTTTAACGAACGCTCTAGGTATTCTGCCTCAAAATCCATAGGAACCGACCTCAGTTCCACATTTGTATAGGTGAGTCTATCAAGAGTACTCCTGTAGCTATGTACTCCACTCAACATAGAGTATAGATCTCATTAAGAGTTTCTATTATCTCATCCTTCTGTCGCTGCAGGATTCATGCTTTCTTAATTTTCTCATAGCATGTTCTATCACTCATGACCTGTTATTACCCATTGAACCTATTTCATTGGGATCTCCAGTCATTTAGGTCGGGTTACCATCACTTGTGATCTTTAGGCATTAGTCCCATCCTATTGGATGTGTTTATGACTTTCTTTCTAGTTTTTCATTTCGTCAAAGGATTGACTAATTCTTTATCAGTACGTACATGATCTACTTTAACCGTTTCTTTTGAGAGTAGCTAGCTCTCTAGTTATTATGTGTTCGTGCCTTAATTATCATCTCTTACTTTTATAGTAACGATTCTCAATTTTGTAATAGCTACAGTACTATCACAATGAATTAACACTCCTGACAACGGTTTTACCCACTAGGGGATCTCAACTAGCAAGCATTTTCTCAACTTGCTTCTTCACTAGTTTTTTCTAATGTTCTCATCTCAGATCATTCCACAGTGGATTGAGTCAATATCATATGTTTCAACAAACAACTCCTCCAGTGATGCTCAATATGCAGCCACTGGTTGCTTAAGACTCATCTGAAGGATGTTCTATTTTGTATCTTGTACCATTCAAGTACAATAAGTTACTCCTCATAATGTAATCCTAGAGTCATAGTCTTCTTAAGGCACCTTATGACTCTTTCAATAGCATATCAATGCTTCTCACTTGGTCTACTAGTAAACTTGCACAAGAGTCCCACGACATAGGCAATGTCGGGTCTAATATATTCAGTGACATATCTAAGGACTGCCAATGATGCTCGCATATTCTATTTGTCTAACACCACCACAAGTGTTCTTGAAGAGTTTTACGCTTGGATCATAAGGTGTGCTTGCAAGTTTACAGTCAAATAATTACATTTCTTAAGATCTTCTCAACATTGTGAGATTAATTAAAAAATTCTCTTTTTTGATCTAGTAATCTTGACACCAAGAATTACTTCAACTTTGTCTAGGTCTTTCTTATCAATGTTGTTGATAAACAATGATTTCACATAAATTATAACATGAATATTTGAACCAAATATGAGCAAGTCGTCTACATAGAGACATATGATCGTGCAAATGTTATTTCCATATTTGTAGTGAATACATTTGTAACTTTCATTCACTTTATACTCATTCGATATCTTTAGGTTGTCAAATTTTCCAAGCCATTTCTTAGGAGGTTATTTTTAGACCATGCAAAGATTTTTCTAACTTGCTGACCCTGTTTTCTTGTCCTGAATCACAAAACCTTCTGGTTGTTCCATATAGATTTGTTCTTCTAGTTCACCAATTAATGAGGCAACTTTCACATCCATTTGGTGTACTATCAATTTATGAACAACGGCTAAAGGGGCTAGCACCCTTATGGATAGGATTCGATTGACTGGTGACTAAGTGTCGAAGAAATCTATATTTTTTTTCTCTTTGCCTAAAACCTTTTTCTACAAGGTGAGTCTTGTATTTAGCAACCGAACCATCAGGTTTTAGTTTCTTTTTCCAAAATCCAAATACAACCTATTAGTTTGCATCCAGGAGGCAAGTCAACTAAAGTCGTGTTTCGTTAGACTCTAGAGAATCCATTTCATCGTTTACTGTTTTTTTTTCTTTTCAAAAGTTAGCATCCAATGAAGACAAAGCTTCTTGAAGGCCAGATGGATCCTCTTCCAATATACAAACCATATAACTAGGTTTATACTTTTTAGCAATTATAGCTTTCTTACCTCTTTGAGGTTCTATAACATCACGTACGATGTTTTCATAACTGTTTCTGATTACTGGAATGTGATCAGATGCAGTGCCCCCACTAGCTCTCAATTTAAAAGAAAATTTATTTTGCCCCCACTAATGGCCTGCTTTCACTAGCATGCTCACTAGTGCCGTCAATATTCTTTATTTAAAGGGGTATTTATTTACATAGAAATCGGTATCGTTTAATTCTATGCTCACTTTAGCATTTAGGTTTTAAAACTTATATGCTTCGCTATTTATAGCATACCCAATGAATGCACATTCATAGGCTCTACTAGTGAGTTCAACTCTCTTGGGGTCCAGAATCCAAATGTAGTCCAGACAATCCCAAGTTCAAAAAATAAGACAAGTTAGGTTGTCTTTTCTTCCAAAAATTTTAATTAGAAATTTTGTTCTTAGACTTGGGTACTCTATTCAACATAAATTTCAATTTTTTTATAAAAATTGAAGATATCAAGCGTATCAATTTTATTTTTTTAAAATTTACAGTCATCAATAAATATGATAAAATATATTTTTATCATTTCTAGTTTATGTGTCATCAAGTTCGCACATATCATAATTTGTTAAGTTTAGAGGTTCAAATTCTCTAAACACTGATTTATATGAACTTTTGGTTCATTTATTTTGACCTCAAAAAATAAAATTTTCTAGTCATATAACTTTGGAATTAAGTCCAAGTTACTCTCAAGTTTAAAAATAAACGCTTGTTCATATGATAAATTTTGACATGTCAAATATTAAAATCACACAACTTATAAAATAGAAGGAGAATTTAATTTTGAGCATATCATCAAAGGCGCAGCCAAGTCTCTCTTTAAGTCTGAGTCAACTCAGTCTTATTCAGTAGAAATCTGAAATACAGATTCTTTCTTATCCTTGGAGCATACATCACGTCCTAGAGAATAAATTTCTTTTCGGACTCAAACGGTAACTTCATATCTCTAATGCCAACAATTTAGTGGTGTTTTGAATATTCTAACAACACTTTCTTATTTTCAGCAGTAGCATATGTTTTAAATGTAGCATAATCATAGCAAACATGGCGCGAGACGCTAATGTTTATCCACCATTCACTTAATTCACCAACTAAATTGATTTAACTACTCATATCAGTGAATTTCTTTTTAGTTAGATTAGGCAGCGGAGCAACAATTTACTTGTTCATATACTTGCGGGACATATGACTTGGTTTCACACAATTAAATAAATTGTGAACCATTGTCATTTCCTAATGGTGGTTGCTGATTTTCAATATAGGACCTTTTTGGGGTTCCTATTCTCTTGGCAATTAGAGTTATTTATTAACGGTGCGGTTCTGATTTTTTAAAATAGTTTTTAAACAAAAAATTCAAAATCGCATATGTGAATTTCTTAGTGTTGTTGTTATAACAACAATCACTTCATTGTTTCAGTCCAAAGATGTATTTCTATAGCTTTTTATTTATCCTTGTTTTATTTTTGGGACAACGAAATCTCAATAAGTAATTTCTTCAGTAGACATGGCAGATCGAAATCGTCTTAAAATTGTTGGTTTTGGATTTCCAAATTGTTGTATTTGGATTTCCAAATTCTATTTTGTAAAAGAATATCTACCGAAGTTGTTACTAGGTTGAGTCACGACCAGGTCGCTCTCTTTAAGACGTTTCGTGGCACTCACTAGTGGAAAATATACATTTAACAACAGGGTTTTAACATCAGTGGAGAAAATATCTGATGGGAAAGGTTACACGGTGGCAATTTTGAAATTTTGATGAACTTTGGAGAGGTTTTCACATCAGTTGAAAAAAATGCCTGAGGGGAAAAATAGATGCTGAAGAGTTTTTCACATCAGTGAAACTAATGTGTGAAGGGAAAGATAAATGCAGGTGGCAATTTCGTAATAATATTGAACTTTACATCAAACATTGTTCACATCGGTGGATACAGTTACCTGAGGGGAAAACAAAATTGTCTATAAAAAATAAAATAAATAAATTCTAAAATTCTCGCCGTTTCTCTTCCCTCTCACGTTCTTTCACTCGTCTTCACCCACAAAAACCCTAAATTCTCCCGCATTCACTCTTCTCCCTAAATTCACTCAGTCCCAATTTCGTTTAACCTCTCAATCGTGTCGAGGACAGATAAGACCATCTCAATCTTGTGGTCGTTTCTTCCCCGGTACCATCTCCACCGTTTCTCACAGCGACCATCTCCACCGTTTCTTCTCCATCGTTTTTCTGATTCTCATGTACTGTTATTTTATTGTTCACTCACTTTACTGTTCATGTCGTTCGTTTCTTCGATCTAAGATTTGGTGTTTCCGAAATTATTGTTAGATCTCATTGTTGTTGTTATGTAATAGTGGTTTTCATACCCAGGTTTTATTTTATTAAGTGACTTTCATGATTCGCGTGTGTCTCTATGTGTCTCTGAGGATATGACCGGAGATGCAAACGGAGAACAGGAGACTGGTGTTTTTGGCATGTTCTTCATTAGATTTAGGTTTTCTGGGTTTAAAGTTTCAATTTTTTCTGTGTGTATTTTCTCTTTATATATGTAGTTGATTTCTTCTTAATCTTTTAAATCCTAAAATCTCTTTTTCAGGAACGCAAGAATTGGTGTTGCGTGGGCTAAGAGAAGAATCACATGTTTTGTAGGAACATAGGAACACATATTTGGAAGGAATTGCAGATTTGGGGGCGTTGGGTGTTAGATTTTGAACACAAGAATGGGTATCTTCTTCCTCCTCTCCTCTCACTTTATATTTTCATGTTAATTGTTTAAGTATTGTACTGAATGTTTGTTAGTAAACTATTGGGTTTGGGTTTGTTGTTGAGGTTAATGAAATTTCAATGTTGTTTTCATTGAAAGAAAGAAAAGAATGAGTTTTCATTATAAACATCTAGGTGATTTAAACTTGGAAATTGGGAAGATGGTTTTTTGTCGCCGTTTTGATTATTAAGAGTTTCATGTTGGCTTTTTTGTTGATATATATTTTCTTATTATGTACGTACTTTTATAACAGAAGTTCTGAAGTACATTAGAAAGAGTTGAATTAATTCCATCATAAAGTTTCGTCTTATCTAGTGATGTTGCATATTAGCCTTTTCAGATTTGAAATTTTTGATTATTTGTATATGTAATTATGTATTGATTATTGGATTGGTGTTGTGAAATATGATAACTGCATGCCCTGATAAGCAACATTGTTTTGATCCTTTTTGGTTAACTCGTATTACATTACGTTGAAGGTGTCTTGGCTTTGAATTCTACTTGTGTGAAAAGCTATTTGTGAGCCTTGGAAGCAAGTGAAATGATTCAATTGTAAGTATTAGATTTGTTATTAATTATGCTTACCTTGTCAGTGCTAAATTTATGAAGTTTTACTATCCATTGCAAAGACATGATAGTATTTTATCTTGTGATTGACTAGGAAAACATTTATTATTTAAGGTTTTAGATTAATTGAATTAGATATAATTTATTTGGCAGATTATGATTTTGCAAAGCTCTTTGGACTGATAGTATTAATCTTGTGATTGAATATACACACACGTCTTCCTTTTGTAGAGGAAAACCATGGAGTAAGAGTTTATGTTGTCCTTTTTAGAAGATTGAGATGTTATGAGAGCACAATAACAACCTATGCAAGTTTTGTGTCATAGTGATCTTGGTTTGTTCTTTGTTTTTTTTTCTCATTTTTAGGTTGATACATGTTTTTGTATTGTTGTTATGATATCTTTCTTACCTGATATCTTTCTATGTTCAACTGGAATTAAAAAAATAACTTGTTGCCCGCTAGGAAGTTGAGTGCATCTTTTAACCAAGCGTTGATTATTATATTCTTCTCTGGAAATTAATTGGTTATGTTTGAAAGGAAAAAGTATGAACTAAGATGTTCCAATAACTGTTCACAAAAAAAAATGTACCAATAGCTCAAGGGATAGTCTTGGAAGTAATATATGTTTAAGCATGTGAATTACCAAGAAGAAGTACAATGGAACAACATTTGCATTCCATGTATCTTGACTATGAGTTGAAACTCATGCGTGACAATCAAAGTTTTCCATTTTTTAGCTACATTGACACAATTATAGTTGCATAATTGCATTGTCTTTGTCTTTAAAAGTGTATTGAGAATTAGGCTTAGATGCAATAGGTCGATAACTGAAACTTTAAGCCAACAATTTTGTCAACCTTTTCTTTTACTGTTTTAATTTTTTGGGTGGTGATTCAGGTTGTGTATTAGTTGATCAAAGCAATGGCTTTCAAAGAAATTATGGTGCATGAATGTTTTATTTTATCTTCTATGGGCCTCTGGTTCAACAGAAATCTCATCAAGGTTTACTCTTCTAGATCATACTATTGAGTTTACTTTATATGAAACTTATTTTAGTTGACTGAGTTGTATAATTTTGATCCATAATAGCTAGAACCGGAGATATTTTGTTCTCTTGTTATTGATTTTATATAAATTCTGGAATAAGAATGTTTGGTTAGGTTGTAATTATGTAATTCTATAATTTTGTTCTCTTATGTTTGATTTTAGTTTCTATTTCTAAACCAAATTCTACAGTTGAGATAACTTTTTCAATTGATTTTTTTTTGCAGCTGGAAATTGATTCTGATATGGCTGAGATGAGATGATATTGCCAGTGCTTATGGCTGAATGTTGATATTGCATGCTTTAATATAACTTCCTAGCTATATTGTATTGATATGTATTCTTTTTTAATATATTCTGGAATATTGATGTGGAAAGCTGAGGATTGATTATGTAATATCAAATTAGATAAATATAACTTCCTTTTTGGTATTAAAATTATCCATATTTGTTTTTATATTTTTAATATAAAAGAAAAGATCAGATGTTAAGCTTATATATTAAGCAATTTTTTTTAAAAAAAATATCGATTTCGCAACAGTGGATTTTAGAACTAATGTGAAAAATACATATTTACATCAGTGTCTACCTTATAACTGATGTGAAAACCCCATTGTCAAATTTTAAAGTGTGTCTATTACGACAGTGGAAGATAGACCTGATGTAGAAAACAAGTTTTCACAACAGTTCAAACCCGATGTGAAAAGATGTGTACATACTACATCAAGTCACCTTACATCGGTGAATTGTGCAAGGCATTTCTGTAGTAGTGACTGCCCAAAATTGTGCAAGGCAGACTATCAACCACGCCGCCTCCAGGATAAAACAAGCCCAGCTACAATTGTGCGGTTAACTACTGCACTGTAGAAAACCGTTCGAGATTTACACCTTCAATATGGTACTAAGACCACTATTTAATACTGAAACCACATTCTAATATGGTATTGTGACCACTCTATTATGATGCTAAGACCACTCAAATATGGTGTTATCATCATTCTAACCTTTAAGTTCTTCAAAAATTCAATATGGTACTACGACCACTCAAATATGGTGATACCACCATTCTGACTTTTTAACTTCTCCAAAAGTAGAAAAATATCGATAGAATATTTATATATACTGTTAAGATCATTCTTAATTCCGACGGGACATTATTATTCCAAAAAGGGACTATGATCTTAAAAATACTCTTTAATCCGAAGGGACATGTATTATCGAAGGGACTATGTTCTTAAGGCCTTTCTTAATTCCGAAGAGACATTATACCGAATAGGGACTAAGGTCTTAAGAACACTCTTAAATCCGAAGGGACAGAAAAAAGGAGATAAGAAGAAGAATAGCTTGTTAACACAAGCTGGAGGGAGAAGAGAGAATGAGTTCTCGACAACTCAATAGAACTCTTTGGCGTGATTTTTGAACTGAGTGGAGTCCTCTATTTATATAGAGATTTTGTAACTGTTTTAGCTAAAATTGCGGCAGCAGTTACTCTAATGGATAAGATTAAAAAGAAATTTAACCACTAATCAGTTCAACAATACTTGTGGATAAGATAAAAAAGAAACAAATCCACAAAAGTGGAGGAAACAAACTCATTGGATATGAATGAAGGAAAAATAGGAAATTTAGTTGGATTCTCAAACCTTATCACAACCAACATAAACTAAAATTGTGGGAAGTGATATCTATGAATAAAAATAATAATTACTATTATTTTATCATTATCAAGTATTTAAAATTAAATACCGCAATTTAAACACTACTAATGTGTGTGTTCTATTTTATGTGGGACCCCCGCTCTCTATTTTTTCAATTCACATCACACTAGCTCAAAGTCTTATTACTTGGTGTTTAATCTTTCAATTTCCTTCCAACTTCACACCAATGTTCCAACATACATGCTATTGCAATAAGCCATAAAGGGAGATTTTGATCAAACTCTACCTCAAAATTCCAGAGTTGATTTATTTATTTTGTTTGTCAGAGAAATCCAGAAAAGTGATTATGAGGAAAAGTGATTATTATTGATTTTATTGAAAACTGTTACAACTTGAGGTATATATAGAAGCTAGAAAATGACACAGCATCATAACTAACTCCTAACAAACTAAATGCAACTGAAATGCAAATCAAATGCACAACAAATGCAAAATGAAATGGTGACTTGCTCCTCAAGCTATCTCAGAAAACAGTTGTAAACTATTCCACTTCAGATTTGTTGCTTTCTTCTAATAGTTTGCCATCTCCTCATCCTTGATATGTTGCAATAGATTGAATTTAAATGTTTTCGTCACTTTTTTGCTCCTTTTATCTGACACTGTTGTGGTTTCTTCTTCTTCTTCTTCAAAGGCTTTGGAATGTGAGAAAGCAATGCTAAGTTTTTAGATGTGAAAACATCAATATATGTCACGATTTGTCTATATGCGCAAATCAAATTACAAATTTAAACACCCAAATCTTGTAACAGCCGATCAATATCATTAAATCGTGAATTAGATTTAATTACGCATATCAAAGATCATTAAATTCCAGCATATTGTAAAGAAATAACTTAGTGTGTCATTGTAACCGTGTGCTCTGTTCATAGATGCAAATAAAAGAATTAGGGTGACTATACAACATGATAAAAGAAATATAAAATATAAAATAACCCAAGAGAATGAATACACAAAATAGGAGTCCAAAAAGAAAAGGATAATTGCAAAGTTGTTCTTTGTAGTGGGAATGTAGATTGGGACTGGAGAGCTTTAGGAGATGCTAAGTATGGATTTATACGTTACATATTAACATTAGAATTTATGAAATGTGATTGAACTTGTGATGAGGTGTGGCTGAAATAGTATTAGGTGGCATTCAATGTGATGAGGTGTCGTAGCCACATTGGAATTCATTGTATCCTTGTTCAATGCTTTTAATGGCCTGATAAACTCTGAACTAATTTTATAATACAATTTTTTTTTGTCAAGTAGCTTAGTGGATAAAGTTCATACATTTTTATAATACAAATTATTATTAACAGAGTTTTGTAACTGAAAATAGGTATAATGTTTTTCTAATTAATTTATCTAAACATAAAGAATTAATTAGTGTGACAAATATGTTAACACTCATTTAAATTGAATCTCAAATTCCTAAATCCCGAATTTAATCCTCAAATCCATAAATTTCTAAATCTCATCTAATTCTCTCTTTGTTCAAAATCAATTTCTTTTTTTTTTTTGCTGTTGTTAATCAGTGTAGATTTGTGGTAAGAAATGAACATAGTAAACTCCAAATCTTTTGTGTTGTCAATAAAAGGAGTTTAGTTTATATAGTGTGGACTATTATAATTATAATTAATAGTATGTCTCATGTCAAATGCCTCCAAACTTTGACTTAACTAAACATGATCGAAAATATCTTCAACCATAACTTACTTTCTACTAAAACACATTTATCAAACATGCATGTAGAAACATATTAATCAGCTTCAGTGCACTTACACTATAGAATGAGGGAAATATTATACTTTTTGAAATTGAGGAGTAAAATGTGATGATTTCTTATAAACATTAAAATTCAGTACAATCCAGAGAATTCACACAACAAAAAAAGAAATTGATTTTGAACAAAAGAGAAAATTAGATGAGATTTAGCGATTTGGGATTTAGGGATTTAGGGATTAAATTCGAGATTTAGGGATTTGAGATTCAATTTGGGGAATTGATTTTCGGTTCAGGGACCAAAGCGGCCATTTTCTACTTTCATTTTAGTCCATGTGACACCTCATGCACGCTAACAGAAGTTTTTAACGTCAGGGACTAAACTGATAACAGAAGTGCACATTCAAAGACTACTTTGTATTTAATCCTGAGTCAGGGACCTTTGTGACCAAAGTGACCATTTACTCTTCTTGTGGAGACAAACTCACTTATCACTTTCTTGTACAAATTTTGGTACACTTTCCATAATAAGCTATCACTTCTTCGAAGATACTATCTATACTATATATAAAGAAAATAGGTCATTTTGGGTTGGCTTTTTCAACTTTCGATTATACTCTTAAACAAATTTGATTATAAGAATGTTATTTTGTTGGTGTCATTAAAAAAATTATACTATATTTGTTTTTTTAAAGATATTATATTTGTTATATTGTTGGTATCATTAAAAAAAGTAAGTAAAGTTTGTTACAATATGAAAGTGCAAAATATATATTATCTATATCTATAATTTTAATCAAAATTAAGTTAATCTTAATCAAAATTTCATGAACACTATTGTTCATAACTGATACTAATTAACACAATAAAAAGAGTAGATAATTGTGCATGCCTAAACGCTAGTCCACATAACTTCATAATCACTTAGATGACCGTGGGGAAGTCTTGTTGTCCGTCTACACCCCTATAATCTTTCTATGAAAAAGTAATTATGTCAAGGAGGATCCAATTGCAAATGGTAGATGTTGAAATATGCTGTTGAATTAGTGTTGGGAAAATGTCCCACATCGGAGAATTTGAAGAAATATGCAAAGACTTGGCCATATAAATAAAAGCCTTGTGTGTTAGTATTTCTTGCACCAATAGTTAGTGGGTTTTGTTATAACTAGTATTACCTCTACTATTCAGTATCTGTAATTATCGATTATAGTGGAATTCTTTTCAGTGGCTCTGCCCGTAGATTAGTCAGCACATTGCTGGATACCACGTTAAATCTTGTGTCGTTTTTCATTCTGTCTTTTACCTTTACTGTCATTATTCTCGCGTCTCGTTATAACAAACTGGTATCAGAGCTGGTTCAGATCTGTTTAGGCGGAAACGATGGCTGGAGGTAAAAGTTTGAAAGTCGACAAGTTCACTGGGAGGAATAATTTCAGTTTGTGGCGGATCAAGATCCGGGCGGTGCTTAAACAGCAGGGTTTATGGACACCTTTGTTAAAGCTTATGCCAAATCCTCTACCCGCTGATATCGCTACTCTTGAGGAGAAGGCACATTCTAGCTTGCTCCTTGCTTTGGATGATCATATCATCACTGAGGTTGCTGAAGAAGATACCACTGCCAGTCTGTGGTGTAAGCTAGAAAGTCTATACACGACGAAGAGATTAACCAACAAGTTACTCTTGAAGCAATGTCTGTTCAGTCTGCGTATGCAGGAAGGTATGTCCCTGAGAGAACATCTAGATCAATTGAATTTAGTATTATTATATATGCGTAATATTAATATTAAGATTGATGATGAGGATGCTGCATTGATTATGTTAGTTTCTTTACCATTGTCATATGAGAACTTTAGGGAGTCTTTCATTAGTTGTAAAGATTCCATTGTCTGTAATATCCCTGCTTCAGACTCTGATATTTATCAGTATTGAAACGATGTATCAGAGATATTTAAGGAAGGGCAATTTGGTAATTGTCGCGCCAAGATTTTTTAAAAGGCGCAAAACCCCAAATTTGTCTCATTTTCTTCATTCTTCCTTCTCTCTAGAAATCAATCCTCTCCCTTCCTCTCTCTACTCTCCACGCCACCCTCTCCCTTTCCTTCAAAATTCATCAATCTTCATCTTTATTTCTCAAGCCTTATGCTAGCTCACAAATTTGGGAAGTTTGGATCAAGAAAAGGAAGGGAAGTAAGGAAGGAAAGAAGATTTCAAGCTAGGGTTTGAAGAGGAAGCTTGGCAAGGATCAAAGCAACTCTTCTAGGTGAGTTCCCTAGGGTTTTAGAACCCATTTTGAGTGAGTTTGGGTGTGAATTATATTTTGAGGAAAGTTATATATATTGTGCCCTAATCCCTTTGCTTGCCAATTCCTTGTTAATTCATGTTTTAATCAGTCAATTTACAATAGAAAATCATTCCTAACATCATTGAGATGCTTGGGGTAAGTTGGATTGAGCTAAAATGGTGAAAAATATGATTTTTGAGCAATTTCTGAACTGTCAAGCTCGCTGCAGCGAGCAGACCCTTTTTGACACGGTTCTTGGTCGCTATAGCGACAGATCCGTCGCTACAGCGCGCTCATCAGAAACAACTTAGCTTGATGAGCTGTTTCGGGTGATCTGGCGCGTTTATGCGAGGTTTTTCACTACCGTTTTCTCCAAAAACCTTAAAGAATCAAGGAACACCGTTTTAACTCATCCATAAGGCTTACCACGGATGAAATTATAAGAGGACAAGGAATAGGCAATGTATTGGGAATGCTAGAACAAAGGGGTAGATGAACAGGAATTATTACCAAATAAGTAATAAACTCTTAAGTACGACATATGATAACGATATGTCTAGAACCTGAAATAGGTTAGCAAGATTAAAATGTACTCAATTAAGTGTACGAGAGTACAAGGAATGTTTCAACATTCAAAGCTTCAGATAAGATCGGGTTAACCGAGGGTTTTGAGTTAGATATCTCCAAACCAAGTTGAGTAATCAATATGATTAGAGAAATGCCTTAATGTCGTGATAGGCATCATGAAAGAACATTGTGACTTATGAGAACGATAAGCTTAAACCTTATATTATAGGTTAAGTATCACATGATCAACCACTTGATGAATGCATTAGATATGCATATGAATAGAGTAATGTATCAAATATATATATGAGTAACAAGTTAAGAATTAAATTATAAAGTTAAACGTGTTCATCAGGCTCCGGATTATGTCAGATGGGACTTCTCCGAGAGGGTTGTCCACACGTAAGATTATAAGACTATGATAAACGTGTCCAGCAGGCTCCGAATTATGCCGGATGGGACTTCACCGAGAGGGTTGTCCACACGTATGTTAAAAGGTTAAACATGTCCAGCAGACTCCGGATTATGTCGGATGGGACTTCACCGAGAGGGTTGTCCACATGTAAGTTTAAGTTGTGTCCAGCAGGCTCCGGATTATGCCGGATGGGACTTCTTCGAGAGGGTTGTCCACACAACGATAAGAAGAGTCCGGTGTTAGCTTCAGATAGGAATTTTCACCGATAGAT
The DNA here is from genome assembly GCA_018208015.1 of Medicago ruthenica. Taxonomy (NCBI): domain Eukaryota; kingdom Viridiplantae; phylum Streptophyta; class Magnoliopsida; order Fabales; family Fabaceae; genus Medicago; species Medicago ruthenica. The sequence goes on along the minus strand of CM031373.1, from coordinate 66,085,223 downwards.
GGGAGATGTATTCCGGGGTTACTCCACTCGGGTGCACTCTGTAAAATGAACCAAGATAATTATTGTATGTTCAACGCTAACTTTCTAACTTAATGATAAAAGAAAGATGTATATGTATATATATTACAATGAAAATATGACGAAGTAGTCATCAGATATCAGAAAGTGATCATAGTTTTCCCCTCGATCACTAGATAATGAGATTATGAACATGATAAGAATATGATAGAGACATATAGCGATCCTAGTTTTCCCTTGATCGCTAAGATATGTAGAGATTGACGGCGATCATAGGTTTCCCCAAGATTGCCAACAGTTAGTGCATGGCGACCTTAGGTTTCCCCGAGGTTGCCAACAGTAGGTTGGGTGGAGCTCACTGAGACATTATGTCTCATCCTAATCTTTTTGGTGCAGGTTTTCAGGTAAGCAAGAGGTTCAGTGATGAAGTTCTTCAGGGAGACGTTGAATGGAGTGCAAATGTTTGTCATGTACCAGCTCAGGAGGTTGTCAGACAATTGTATAAGTGTATTTTAGTGGTACTTGATCAGTTGTATAAACGAGCAAATTTGTATTCATTTAGTTGTATATTATTATTATTGAAAATTTTAATGTATCCAGTATCAGATTTAATACGCATGCTAAATATTCTAGATAAATTTAGTATGGGTGTTACATTGTCTCTGGAAGAAGTTAGGTCTGTCCTTCACAGTAGAGAACTGCGACATAGCTGTAGTGGCACTGCTTCATATGGTCAGGCTGTTGGGCTAGTAGCAAACAACAATCAGGGATATGGTAAATCAGGGGAAAATAAGTTCTTTAAGAAAACAAAACCGACTGATATTTGTAATTACTGTAAGGAGAAGGGACATCGGAAGAATGATTGTCCCAAGAAGAGACAGATGCAACAACAGAAGGCGTCAGGTACTGTCGTTGTTGCCAAGGATGGTACACATTCCGAAGAGGATATTGCCTTAGTTGCTGATGGTCACACACATTACGCCGATGTGTGGGTTCTAGATTCCGGAGCATCTTATCATGTTTGTCCTAGAAGAGAATGATTTTCAACCTATGAGCAGTTGGATGGTGGCAATATTGCTATGGGCAATAGTTCTGCCTGCAAGGTGGTTGGGATGGGCTCTATCAGGATTAGGACTCATGATGGTAAATTTTGTACACTGAACGAAGTTAGACATGTTCCACACATGACGAGGAATCTGATATCTCTGAGTCTTTTGGACAAGAAGGGGTTTAGTTTCAAAGGTGAAGATGGAGTTATACATGTTTGCAAGGGTTCAAGTGTGATTCTGAAAGGTGTGAAAGCGGAGTACTCTATACTTTCTACAAGGTACTACGCTATCTGATTATGTTGTTGTTGCTTCCTCCGAGATTGACCAAGAAGATATGACGAAATTATGGCATATGAGGCTTGGACATATGAGTGAGAGGGGGATGCAAATTATGGCTAAAAATGATCTTCTTTGTGGGGATGGTGTGAAAGGATATAGGATCTGGTCCCCATCTGAGAGGAGAGAGGAATGTTGTCTTTGATGAAAATTCCATTTTTAACCCAACTATGAAGTTCACTATTTTGGAAGACTGTGGTGTTGAGAAGCAGGTGGAGCAGAGAGAAACTGAGGCTACTTGTGAAGCAGAGGAGGGCTCTCCTCAGTCACATTCAGAGGCAGAAGCATCAGTTGTTCCAGTATCACAAGAGGAACATCACAATATAGCTCTTAATCGCCCTAAAAGAGCTAATTTTGGGGTACCTCCTATGAGGTATGGCTATGAGGACATGGTTGCTTATGCTTTACAGGTTGCAGAGGAAGTGGATCCTCATGAGCCATCCACATTCGAGGTAAACAAAGTGGGTATAGCAAACAACCCAGCTGATATGTTTACCAAGCCGGTTTCGTAGAACAAGTTTCAACATTGTTTGAACTTGCTCAATGTTAGAAGTTGTTGATTGCCCTTGGAGGGCAAGGCCTGAGGCAGAGCAGGCTCATCTGGTACTTCGAGTACATATGGTGCATCTGGTTATCTAGAGAGGATTCAAGTCAAGGTGGAGATTTGTTGAAATATGCCTTGAATTAGTGTTGGGAAAATGTCTCACATCGGAGAATTGGAAGAAATATGCAAAGACTTGGCCATATAAATAAAAGTCTTGTGTGTTAGTATTTCTGGCACCAATAGTTAGTGGATTTTGCTATAGCTAGTATTACCTCTACTATTCAGTATCTATAATATGTAACTATCGATTATAGTGGAATTCTTTTCAGTAGCTCTGCCCGTGGATTAGTCAGCACATTGCTGGATACCACGTTAAATCTTGTGTCGTTTTTCATTCTGTGTTTTACCTTTACTATCATTATTCTCGCGTCCCATTATAACAGTATAAGTAAACCTTTCTTAGGACATAATGGTGTTATTTGCGCTTCATTAAGGACCTCTTAAATATTGACAGACCGTTGTGCAACCTCCTTGTCATAGAAAATGATTGTGTTTGATGTTGATTGTTTGAATTCTTTCACTGTTATAAAATAAAAGCTGATCATTGTGCTCATAATCACAACTTTAAATTGGGATTTTCCTTTTGAGATTATATGTGATGCATTACGGGCTTGGCCAACAACATGAGAAATTTATTCATGCTATATACTCCCTCCGTCCCAAAATATAAGCAAAAATTGGTCAACAAAAGTTAATGTATTTGGTTCAAAATTTGTACCAAATACATCAACTTATGTTGACTCATTTTTGCTTATATTTTGGGACGGAGTAGTATTTTGCGAGCAAGGTCCTAAACGAGAACCAAGTCAATTATTCCACTACTGAGAAATAATCGCTTTCAATGATATTTGCATTGGAAAAGTTTTTGTTCTTAATTGATTCCAAGATTATTGTGTATGTTAAGAAATAACACAAACAAGTGTTTATATGTGGATTCAATCCTCACCTCACAAGTTGATTTTATAGTTGTGTTAGACTCAACCATGATTTAATTTCGGATCAAATAGTCACGAATTTTCAAAATTTCATCAAATTGAAACATAAAAACTTGTTTCCGCATATATAAATACATAAAATCTGCAAACAGTGTAGTGCAAATATTTAACGGTGTTTTGCATATAAAATAACAATATTTAATACTAACACTATATTTATTTAATATTTTAAAAATAGTCACGAGTTTTCAAAATTTATCATATTAACTTTTTTATATCAATACATAAAAATTTGATTCCGCATATATAAGAAAACAAAACCGTAACAGGAGCGATGCAAATATTTAACGAATTTTTGCATATAAAAGAAAAAATATTTAATACAAACATTACATTAATGTTGATAATTTTTATTTAATATCTTTAAATATTTTATAATATTATAAATATAATTGTTTTTCATAATTACTTACAATATTATGCGATCCGTACAAACACACAAGTGTTTTACTAGTTTAAACTAAACTAATAATAAGCAATACCTTAGGGAAAGCCAATACTTAATTCCAATAAAAAAATATTAATATTTCATTCGTATCGTAAAATAATTTACTTATAATTTGATAAAAAAAAAAAAAAATCTTTCAAAGTGACATATACCTTTAATAAAAAAAACGGAGGGAATATTTACGTTAAGAATCCTTATATTGTTGATTAACTACATCATAATGTGCAATCCCCATACCAACCCAATGAAGTTATGACATGTGTTTAGCAATCGGTGCGAATGGAAACGCGTTGCCAAAGAGATGACAAGTGTGCGACAAGCCGACAAAGGGATAAAAGAATCGCAGTGCTGCTGAAAGGACACTCTAAACTAAAGAGAAGACTTACAAACAGTGCATAAAAAATGTTGATCATGACACACACATATATATATGGCGAACGAAATAGCACTTGCTATTTCAGATTTTAATTTATATAATACTATATAGCAATCGACCAAAGCACTATGTATGAAATGAGCACATCCATAATTTCAACTTGAATTGCTATCTAAGTCATCAAATCACTTTCATCTTTCACTGATTTTTGTTCGTTGGCCAAATAATTTTCTTGTCATCTAATTCTTACTTTTCATCCCCGGTTTTTGTTTTTTGAGTGTAAGGTTGTGATTACTGTAGTGCATCACTTATAATGGCCATGCAACTAAGTATAGGTTCTTCTTCTTCTACGTCTGCGGGGGTGGTGACTCCAAAAAAGTTTGACGTTTTTATTAGCTTTCAGTGGCGAAGATACTCGTAGAAACTTCACAAGCCATCTTTATGAAGCTCTGAGTAAGAAAGTTATAACCTTTATAGATGACAATGAGCTTGAAAAAGGAGACGAGATCTCGTCAGCATTGATCAAAGCTATTGAAGAGTCGTCTGCATCTATCGTCATCTTCTCAAAAAACTATGCTTCCTCAAAATGGTGTTTGAACGAACTCGTCAAGATTCTAGAATGCAAGAAAGATCAGGGACAGATTGTGATACCGATTTTCTACGAAATAGATTCATCACATGTGAGGAATCAGAAAGAGAGTTATGAGCAAGCCTTTGCAAAACATGCGCGAGATTTGAAGCAGAACAAAGAAATACTAAAGAAATGGAGAGGTGCTCTAACTGAAGCAACCAATTTAGCTGGGTGGGACTCTCAAAATTATAGGTAAATAAAATAAATTATACATCTTTGTTCATGTCATGACTCTATTTCCAAAGTTTTAATATACAACTAGTACTTCAAATCATGTTCATATTTTGTTTTCTATTTTTTAATTCTATATATGAATAAAATAGAAGTTTAAAACATTCATTATCTTCTTTTGTCTTTGATTTATCACTTTTTGAAATAATTTAAGTTCCTTTCTTGTTCTAGAATCTTGATCAAAATTTTTATGTAATTAATATATGCACAACAAGAATGTTGACCTTCATTCCTCTTCTTCATATGGTAGGAATGAATCTGTCTTCATTAAACACATCGTCGAAGATGTTTTGAAAAATTGAATCTGAGACACCCATTTGAAGTTAATGAGCAACTTTTTGGAATTGCGGAAAAGTATGAAGAGGTTAAATCGTTACTGAAAATTGGGTTAAATGATGTTAGAGCCCTAGGATTATGGGGCATGGGCGGCATAGGAAAGACCACTCTAGGGAAACATTTATATGCTAAACTGTGTTCCCAATTTGATCATCATTGCTTACTCGAAAATGTAAGTGAAGAATCAACCAGATGCGGACTCAATGGTGTACGTGATAAACTTTTTTCTAATTTGTTGGAGCTACCTTATCTAGAAACCCCAATTCCCATGAGAAGACTTGCATGTAAAAAAAGTTTAATTGTGTTGGATGATGTGGCAACCTTAGAGCAAGCAGAAAATCTTAACATAGTTAATAATTGCTTGGGACCAGGTAGTAGAGTTATTGTCACAACTAGAGATAAGCAGATATGTAGTCAATTTAATGAATGTGAAATATATGAGGTTGAGGGATTGAACATAGATGAATCTCTTGAGCTATTTTGTTTAGGTGCTTTCAGAGAAAAACATCCTAAAGTTGGATATGAAGATCTATCAAAAAGAGCAACTTGTTATTGCACAGGAAATCCTCTGGCTTTAAAAGTTTTAGGTACAAATTTCTGTACCAAAAGCAAAGGAGCGTGGGAAAGTGAATTGGAAAAGCTCAAAAAGATACCCAATCGAAGAGTTCATGATGTGTTAAAATTAAGTTTTGATGGTTTAGATTGTACTCAGAAGGAGATATTTCTAGACATAGTATGCTTCTTCTTTTTGGGAAAATACATAAACCGAGATTTCATAACAACTCTATCGGATGCTTGCAATTTCTTTGCTGAAAGTGGGATTGAAGTCCTTTCAAATAAGGCTCTCATAATATTTAGAATTTGTGGTCTTATAGATATGCATGATTTGTTAGTAGAAATGGGACGAGAGATTGTTAAGCAAGAATCTCCTAAAAACCCTGGAAGTAGAAGTCGATTGTGGGATCCCGTGGAAGTTTGTGATGCACTGAAGTATAAAAAGGTAAGAGGATGGTTTCAATTGCTTCTATATAAAAATGCATGTGTATATTTGATTATGAAATATAAGCAAGATAAATATGTATGATAAACTTTGCTAATTATTATTCTAAATTTGTTTTTTCAGGGAACCGAAGCTGTTGAAGTTATCATATTCGACATTTCAGAAATTGGAGATCTATACTTGAGCTCTGATTCCTTTAAAAGCATGACGAACTTAAGATATCTTCGTATATTCCATAAAATGCAGCTGCCAGATGAGGGAAAACCCTACAATGTGCACTTCCTCCAAGGTCTTGAGTGGTTATCTGATAAATTGAAACTCCTTTATTGTACTGGATTTCCACTTGAGTCCTTGCCATCGACCTTTTGTGCTAAATGGCTTGTACAACTTGAAATGCGCGGCAGCAAGCTAAAAAAGCTCTGGGATGGAATTCAGGTACAACTTAATGTCTTTGGATATACACCCAGGGACGGAGACATACTGGGTGTATACCAATGACAGTATTTTTATTCAATTTGAATCCCCTCAAATTTAAAGTTTGCATACTATTGTGTCAACTCACACAACAAGTAAAGTAGACTCATTGATAAAGTATTTGGGTGACATTGTCAAAGTCACCAAAACTCGTAAAGTAGACTCCAGGTCCGTTTGAATTGACGTATTTTTAAGCTTATACAAATAATAAGTTTTTATGTGTTTTCATAAGGTTGATACAATTTTGATAGTCAGAACTTATAAATAAATCAATCAAAATGGGTCTTCAATGTCCTTCCAAATGAAGGCACTGCAAAGCCACGGAGGAGGGCATATTGTTATTGAAATTCAAAATGATTCCAAAATGTAACTTTTGAGTATTGAATCGAGTTAATGAAACTAGTAACAACCTTACTTTGCCAAAAAAATTAATGTGAACTATAAGAATATATATATTCATTAATGAACTATGAAAAAATTTAATGTGAAAATTGACAAATAATAATTTGGCCATAAAAATTAATGTGAAAATTTCTTAAAAAAAATTGTCATATAAATACAACTCATTTGATAGTTGTAGAGACGTTGATAGGCAAGGATAGGGGTGTTTACGGTGCAGATTGATTCGGTTTGGAGGTTAAAAGTCATCATAACTGTAAAAAAAACACGTGTTTTGGTTCAGTTGACTTTTAAAATAAAAACTGAACCAAACCAATGCAATTTGGATTGGTTAGGTTGTTGTGGTTTTTTATGACACTATAATTTTTTGTTTCCAACGTTAAAATCAAGTTAAAAAGTTTTTTTGTTGAAAAAATCAAGTTAAAAAGTTAAAAACAACTTTCTTTCAACAAATGCTTCAAATTTCATCCAACATCACAATTTCATTTTCATCCAACAATGTTGTCATCAATATAGACCAAATTAAAAACATAGACAAAAAGTAACCCTGATAAAAAATACAAAAGAATAAGATTTTATCATTCACTAAAAGTTCTCATTGAGTTTTTATGATTTAAGATATATCTAACATAAACAGATTTGCAAAAGTGCAAGTAGCATCAAAATAAAGCACATAAAGACATTTTTAAAATAAAATTCAAAGAAGAAACTTAACAAGAGAAAAAAAATATGTCATTCTATAAAATTTCCATTTAGTTTCTATGAGTATTGGATTGCGTGACATAAGTTCAATTAATATTTCTCTTATGTTGTAGTTTGGAACGATTAAGTTTGATAGATAAAATAAAAACTGCAAACCTAACCAAACCATGCGATTTTTTGCAGTTTCGGTTTGAGTTGGTTCGATTTGCAGTTTTCCTATTAGGTTGGTTTGGGTTTAAACACAGCTAGGCAACCGTTTGTGTTCGAACACGGGATTCTTATAATATAATTGATTATTTTCCTTCGATTTTTTTTAATATATTATATTTTATATTTTGCATCAAATTTATGATTTTATCGTGTCTTCATATTATTATTTTTAATAGATTTTTTCATAAAATTGTAACTTGGATATCCAACAACCGATCCAAACTAAACCACGTAAAATTAGATCAAATCGTATATTTTGTAGTCTCTCCTTGTTGTTTAAACTCACTCTTGGCTTATCAAAAAAACGTATATTTTTTAGAAGTCATCCAAATAGAACAAAACCCCGAGCATTTAATTTTTTTGGACCAAATACCCCTAAACTAGATCGTGTAGAGAACAATTGTAGAGTACGTGCGTAATTTTTTAGAGCAATGTAATTTTTTTGGGGTCTTACTAACCAGTGCCCTAAGGGCATTGGTTAAGAAATCCTTTAATAGAAACTCTGTCTTAGAAATATAAGTTTTTACTTTTGTCTTATCAATAATTACACCCTTTTTTTAATGAAACTTACTAATCTTAACACTTTAATCAATGTTGTCAAGACCCTATTAACGGCCATGACCGGCGCACAGACTAATATTCATTAAACAATAATCTAAGTCTGGCAAGCCTAACTTAAAATATACATATTTGTACTAATACACGATCTACCAAAAATTTGACAGAGTTTCCTTTGTTTTCCCAACATTTCCAGAATATTTACATATCCCTGTTTTATATTCACAGCAAAATATCATCCAACAATATTTACATTACCCATATTCCATTGTTTTCATGTCTTCAAAAAGACGATAGTTACATACAAGTGACATTTCACATTATACTACATAGAGCCCAAAATATCAAACATATCATAACCCAAATAGCTGCGCCAAACTGAAGTCATTTCATAATGGTCACTACTAGAGATAGAGGCCTACCAAAAAGGAGCAAACGCTTTGAACTATCTACAATTATCAAGAGAGACTTATCCAGCAACTTTTGAATCTGAAAAAAATGAAAGAAGGGGGGTGAGTCACATAGACTCAGTGAGAGCATAAAATACCAAGTAAACGGGAAGGAGAAACAATAATTCGCACGAACGAAAAAAATAGAGTATAAGAAAATTATACGAAATAAAACTAACTTTATAAATTAGATATAGGTTTTATGTTAAAACTCTTTTGTAAACTTTGAGATTTTCATAGAAACAAGTAGTTCACATTTCTGACTTAAAGTTTCATATCACTAACTTTACGTTTTACTATGTGCACATAGACCACATTATCTCTTCGTTGTGGCGAACGGTAATTATATTTAGACCACATTATCTCTTCGTTGTGGCGAACGGTAATTATCTTTATACCACATTATATCTTCGTTGTGGCGAACGGTATACTATGAACAATTTAGTTCATAGGCTGCATTGTCTCTTCGTTGCAGCAAACGGAGATTATCTATAATTTACTATGAGCATGTTACCCATAGGCTGCATTATCTCTTTGTTGCAGCAAACGGATAGGAAGTTTTCAATAAAAAATCAAAACGTAGTTTTAAAATGATTTATTGCTAAAATCAATTCATATGATCAACACTTTCTTAACATTGATATCATATAAAATTTCATTCACATTATCACATAAATCTTGTAAAAATTATTCACTCTCATTACTTTGCATAACCACTAAAATCTCGTCTTTATTATTTAAAAGCCAATAACATATTTTGAACGAGATGAGATACTTTTATTTTTTTATCAAATAAAATATAAGTTGTTTCTCCCATAAATAAAATTATAACTTAGAAAACTTGTCTCAAGGTAAATTAGCTACTCACAACTATGAAGATTTAAGTCTATTCCTAGCAATGCCTTCCGAAACGGCCACCGGAGCGATTTCCACCGAATCTGAACATCATACAATCATTATAACTCTTGAGAAAACTTATTTGAGACTAATTTAACAATAGATAGAATAATTTGGTAAAACCCCCAATTTTCTAGACTTAGGGTTTATAAGTAACCTATGAAAATATAAAATTATACTATCTATACTAGTTTCTATTACTCATCAAAGCTAGATATCACTTATACATTCTATGAATCATACAATTTTACCTCAAGGAACACCAAAAATCAAACCCTCCATGATTGGATATTTCCACTTCTCACTCAAGCATGAACTTCACACTAATTGTAGCACATTTGATGAGAATTAGAGGAATGATGGTGACAAAAATGAAAAAGAAAGGTGGAATGGGGATGATAATTGGGTAGCTGAAGAATTTGGGGAGAGGGAAAGAAAGGTTACAGGGAGAGAGAGAGTACAAAGGAGGGGTTGTTTTAATTGAAAAGAAAGAAAACGTGAATGTGTGTTTGTTTGTACAGGGGGTTAAAAACTAATGACCCCACCACTAGAATTTTTTTTTTTTTACCAACCAATTAAATTATTTTATTATTTCTCTCTCTCTCTTTTTATTTTACCATTCATTTCAAATGCCCTATGGGCACTCATTAGCATTCCTCTTTTTTGAATATATGTTTCCTTTAATAGAAACTTTATCTTAGAAATATAAGTTTTTACTTTTGTCTTATCAATAATTACACCCCTATTTAATGTAAACTTACTAATTTTAACACTTTAACCAATGCCCCAAGGGCACTCATTAGCATTCCTCTTTTCGAATATACGTTCTTTTTAGGGATTATATATATATATATATATATATATATATATATATATATATATATATATATATATATATATATTGCTGACTTAAGCCAACCTAAAAACATTAAGGTCTAAGGGCCCGTTTGGATTAGTTTATTTTAGAGTTTATATAAAGCAGCTTATGCAAATAAATAAGTTTTTATGTATTATTTATAAGTTTTTGAGGTAGTTTATGAAAAAACATATTATGAAGATACAATTTTCGTTAGTGAGAGCTTATAAATTAAAATAAAAGCTAATTTATTTACATAAGTTATTTTTCATAAACTCAAAATAAGCTCAAACCAAACGGGGCCTAAGTTAGCAAGTGTGAACCTTTTCGTTGGAAAAAAAATTCAGCTGCCCCCCATTCAAACCATTTTAAAATAAAAGATAATTTAGTAAATTGTAGTCAATTTTTATTTTTCAATAAAACATTTCAAAAAGAGTTTCCTAAATTTACAAAAATAACTTATGTTTAAAATTTGTTTGTGTGATGATTGACTTGGAAATTAGCAAAAATAATAGAAATTTTTTCAGTGTTTAGGGTTGTCAGTTGCGCCCAGGTGTGGAAACCTGCTCCCAGGCGCAGCGCCTAGGCATGGATATTTGCGTCCAGACGCAACAGGACATCAATATACATAAAAAATTTGTTTTTTCTTTTTTTAGCAAGAGTGAAAAAACAAGGCTTTTGAAGCCAACGTTCAAACTAGGGTTAAGAGAGAATTCTTAGGTTTTCTCTTGGTAAGTGTTCTAGACTTGGGGAAATCACCATTGGATTCACCTTTTAGGATGCTAAATCATTGAGTCTCTTTGTCACGGGAAGAGATTTGAGAAAATGGTAAAATTAGGTTTGAAGACTGATTCTTGTAATTCTTTATGGAATCTCTCTGTAAAGTTGCTCTCTTGATTAGTGAAACGGATTGGGTAAACAAATTGTGTGTTTTGCTTTCTCTTCTTCTTCCTTCATATTGTTGTTTACTTTTGTTTGTGATTATTATTGCATATTCCTTTTGGTTTTGGTTGTCATTGATTTGCTCCACACATCAAGTATTAGTTTAACTCCGTTCGAATTCACAACCGTTTGAATAATAACAAGGAGGATATTTTTGTCCAAATAAAAATAACTTAGACCTTAATGTTTTTATGTTGTCCTAAGTTAACAACCCCATATTATATATATTATTTTTAGAGGTGAATTCCAAAAGCCTATTCACACAGTCGCGCCACAGCTAGGTTGATTCCCTCTGTTCTACATACGGTTAATTATGTTTTGATTCTCTTTTAATCAAAACTCATGCATGACTATGAATTAATTTTAATTGTCTCTAAACAATGTGATGTTTCTTTCTTGCTACAGAAGCTTGACAATTTGACGACGATTAACCTTGATTACTCTAAAGACCTTTTTGAGATCCCAGACTTATCTAGGGCCCCAAAGCTTAGCGTAGTATCTCTTAATTTTTGTGAGAGCTTGAGTGTTGGAGATTTCCAAAATAGGTGAGAAAAACTGAAAAACAGAAAATTACACATGGTAATCGATTACCATATTGATGTAATCGATTACATCAAGCAAAATTTGCAAACGGTAAACAGAGACTTTGGGTAATCGATTACCTGCATATGGTAATCGATTACCACGGGACTGGATGTGTTTTTCTGCACTTTTTCTCATAGTTTTGGGTTCGAAAAGTTGTAACTCTTCATGGGAATGACTTGTATACATTGGGAAGTTATCATTTACTGATAAATCATGAATCATTGCATTGATTCAAGCCAAAAGTTGTATGTATATGGTTGTAACTTTTGATTAAAAGTTGCATTCTCTCATATGAAGGGGCATATGATGCACTATAAATGCATGGCATTTGTGTATCAGAAGGAGCACGTTTTTGACATCAATTACAGTCAAATTCTCCCTCATTCTCATACTCTAAATCATCCATCAATTCTCTAATGCATGAGTGAATTGTTGGAAACATATTTCTGTCAAATATTGTTAGGAGATACGCTTGGTGTGATTGTGCAATACACATCAAGGAACTCATAGTATCCTGAAGGGGATTCGCTGGACATTCCTATTGCATCCAATATAAAGTTATTGGTGGGGGCGAATCGAACCTAAAGGTTAGTGTGGCAACCCCATACGCTTTGAGTTTTCGTGCATAACCATTAATCATTTCAGGTTTCAAGTGCAGCAGCCTCTTCCCAACAAATCAAGATTGTTAACAATCTTTAGGTTCGATTTTATGGCTGCTTCATTGAAAGAAATGACCTCTGACTTTGTTAAGTTGGAAAAGTTTGATGGAGGAAACTTCATCCGTTGGCAGAAGAAAATGAAGTTTCTTCTCACAACATTGAAGGTGGCTTACGTTCTGAACATGGCAAGGCCCGTGGAGAAAGATGATGAAACCATTGCTGAGACCAGAGAAAGACAGAAGTGGGACAACGATGACTACATCTGCTTGGGACATATCTTGAATGGTATGTCTGATTCTCTGTTCGATATCTACCAGAGCAGCCCATCGGCAAAGGATTTGTGGGACAAATTGGAAACCAGATACATGCGTGAAGACGCTACAAGTAAGAAATTCCTTGTCTCACAATTTAATAATTACAAAATGGTAGATGGTAAGCCTGTTATGGAACAATTATATGATATTGAACGTATTCTTAACAACTACAAACAACATAACATGCATATGGATGAAACTATCATTGTGTCATCCATAATTGACAAACTCCCTCCTTCATGGAAAGATTTTAAACGATCCATGAAACATAAGAAGGAAGATATCTCTCTTGAGCAATTTGGAAATCACCTTCGTTTAGAAGAAGAATACCGAAAACAAGAAGGTATTAAAAATCAAATTACTCAAGAGAAGGTGCATGTTGTGGAAGAGGGAAAATCAAGTAAGACTTCCAAAAAGAGAAATCATGAAAATGATGAGTCTCAAAACCACAATGGTAATAACATTAAAAAGAAAAAGAAAGGTAAATGTTATTTTTGTGGGAAAGAAGGACACTTTAAGAATGAGTGCAGGTTCTTGAAAAAGAAGAACAAAGAAAAGAATTCAAGTGCAACAAATGATGATCTTGTTGCGGTCATTTCTGAAATCAACATGATTGAAGATGTTGATTCTTGGTGGATAGACTCTGGTGCTACTCGTCATGTGTGCAAAAACAAGGAATTGTTTAAGACCATCAATGAAGATGGGAGTGTTTTGTACATGGGAAATGCTTCAACTGTGCAAGTCCAAGGAAAAGGGACCATAGAGATTGAATTCACTTCTGGAAAGACACTTACTCTTAAAGATGTATTTTATGTTCCTGAAGTTAGGAAGAACTTGATTTCTGTACCATTACTTAATAAGAATGGGTTCAAATCTGTATTTGAGGGAGATAAATTTATCCTCTCAAAAGGGAGTATGTTTGTAGGAAAGGGATATTTGTGTGAGAATATGTTCAAATGTAATATTGCAAATATTAATAATAATGATATGATTTCTGCTTATATTGTTGAGTCTTGTGATTTATGGCATATGCGATTGGGACATGTTAATTTTAGAAAATTGGAGGATATGATGAAATCAAATCTAATTCCTAATCTTGATAAAAACTTTGATTCATGTACTACTTGCATGTTGACTAAAATTACAAGACAACCTTTTAAAAGTGTTAAAAGAAGTTCTAGGGTGCTAGATTTAATTCATTCAGATGTATGTGATTTACATGGTTGGCCCACCATTGGTGGTAAAAAGTACTTTGTTACTTTCATTGATGATTGCACTCGATTTTGCTATGTTTATTTAATGCATTCAAAAGATGAAGTCTTAGATAAATTCAAAATGTTTAAAGCACAAGTAGAACTTCAACATGAAACTTTCATTAAATGCTTTAGAAGCGATAGGGGAGGAGAATTCTATCATCCGAGTTATTTTGAATCCACCGGTATTGTGCATCAAGTTACTGCACCATACACCCCACAACAAAATGGAATAGCAGAAAGGAAGAATAGGACTTTGGTAGAAATGGTTAATGCCATGTTGTCCTATTCTGGATTATCTAAAGGATATTGGGGTGAAGCAATGCTTACAGCATGTTATATCCTCAATAGGGTTCCAAACAAAAGGAACAAAATAACCCCATATGAACTTTGGAAACAAAGGAAGCCAAATCTTAATTATTTAAAAGTTTGGGGTTGTAGAGCAATTGTGAAAGTGCCTGAACCAAAAAGAAAGAAGTTGGGTGAAAGAGGAATTGAATGTGTATTCTTAGGCTATGCAGAAAATAGCAAAGCATACAGATTCTTGGTTATTGAATCGAATGACTCATATTCTGTCAATACAGTAATTGAGTCAAGAGATGCAATTTTTCAAGAAGATAGATTTAAATCATTCTCTTATCCCAAGGACATTGTTCATTCTAATGTACCAAATTTAGAAAACAATGAATCAAATGTAGATACATTGGATGGTTCAGAACTTAGAAGGAGTAAGAGGATCCGAAAAGAAAAAGATTTTGGACCTGACTTCTTCATGTTTCTTATAGAAGGAACTGGTACATCCATAAATAGTTATGGACCAATTTGCTTTAACCTTGAGAGTGATCCAGTGACATATGAAGAGGCTATAAAGTCTCAAGATTCAGCCTTTTGGAAAGAAGCTATCCAGGAAGAAATGGATTCAATTATGGGTAATAAAACTTGGAAAGTAGTAGATCTCCCACCCGGATCCAAACCAATAGGTTGTAAATGGATCTTTAAAAGGAAAATGAAAGTTGATGGTACCATTGATAAATTCAAGGCTAGACTAGTTGCCAAAGGGTTTACACAAAAAGAAGGAATTGATTATTTTGATACATATGCACCTGTTGCAAGAATTGCATCAATTAGAGTGCTAATTGCACTAGCATCCATCCATAAGTTTGTTATCCATCAAATGGATGTTAAAACTGCTTTCCTAAATGGAGAGTTGGATGAAGAGGTATATATGAAACAACCAGAAGGGTTTGTGATCAAAGGTCAAGAAGATAAAGTGTGTAAATTAACTAAGTCTTTATATGGGTTGAAACAAGCACCCAAACAATGGCACCAAAAATTTGATCAAGTTGTGTTAGCCAATGGATACATTATAAATAAATCTGACAAGTGTATTTACAGTAAATTCCACAATGGAAAAGGTGTCATGATTTGTTTATATGTAGATGATATGTTAATTTTTGGCACAAGTTTAGATGAGGTAGAAAAGACTAAAGCTTTCTTATCCAAAAATTTTGATATGAAAGATTTAGGCGAAGCAGGTGTGATTTTAGGAATTAAAATCATAAGAGATGGTAACCACATTGGTTTATCCCAATCTCATTATATAGAAAAGGTGCTTCAGAAATTCAATCATTTAGATTGTAATCCGGTCTCTACCCCATTTGACCAAACTGTTAGTTTGCAACCAAACAAAGGTTGTCCGGTGGCACAACTTGAATATGCAAAAGTAATCGGATGCTTGATGTATGCCATGACCTGTACAAGACCTGATATAGCATATGCTGTTGGAAGGTTAAGTCGGTATACTAGCAATCCAAGTAAAGAACATTGGCATGCTGTGAAACGAGTATTAAAATACTTGAAAGGAACAATGAATTATTGTTTAACGTATAGTGGAGACCCTTCAGTTTTGGAAGGATACACAGATGCTAGTTGGGTAACTTATGTTGAGGATCATGCTTCCACAAGTGGATGGATCTTCAACCTTGGTGGAGGTGCAGTTTCTTGGGGTTCAAAGAAACAGACATGCATTGCCGACTCCACCATGGCTGCAGAATTTATTGCATTGGCTGCAGGAAGTAAAGAGGCAGAATGGCTAAGGAATTTGTTGTATGAGATACCAGTCTGGCAAAAGCCAATGGCACCAGTATCCATACATTGTGATAGTCAATCCACACTATCAAAGGCCTATAGTCAAGTATACAATGGGAAATCAAGGCATATTGGTTTAAGACATAGCTATGTAAGAGACTTGATTTCTAATGGAGTAATATCCATCATGTTCGTAAGAACAGAAAAGAATCTTGCAGATCCTTTGACGAAAGGTTTGACAAGAGACATGGTGTTGAAGACATCATTGGGGATGGGACTCAAGCCCATATCTAATTGATTACCAATAATGGAAACTCAACCCACACTTGAGTAACATCAAGTCTTGGGTTCAATGGTGAAAGTACATTATTAGAGTAATTGAAGTACTTGTTAATAGATACATCCCAAGGTTAAAAGTACTTGGACCATAAGATTAAAAAAAATGGTAGGTTGAGATTTTTCTCTTAATGGACATATAGCATACATTTGCTAAAATGCATACTTATGGGGCATTTCCGATATAGTCTACCTATGTGAGAATGAAGTTTGGCCGCTTCACGGAGTTCAAGGGCTTGACTCTTAAGTTTTCATGAAAAGGGATATATGACACAAGGCCTTATTAATGTGTCATCTTACAGTTCTCTTTATTAATGATATTGAGATTCTATGTGTAAATTATGTACACTTGTTCTAATGAATAGTTGGTTCAAAGCTTGCCTACCATACTATTTGGGAATGAGCGAAAACTTAATTTACTAAGTAATGGTTCAAATCGTGAGATACCATTATCTGAAACCATGGAATTTCCAGTTTTATGGGATTTAGTATTTTGAAAATGGTGGGGGATTGTTGGAGATTTCCAAAATAGGTGAGAAAAACTGAAAAACAGAAAATTACACATGGTAATCGATTACCATATTGATGTAATCGATTACATCAAGCAAAATTTGCAAACGGTAAACAGAGACTTTGGGTAATCGATTACCTGCATATGGTAATCGATTACCACGGGACTGGATGTGTTTTTCTGCACTTTTTCTCATAGTTTTGGGTTCCAAAAGTTGTAACTCTTCATGGGAATGACTTGTATACATTGGGAAGTTATCATTTACTGATAAATCATGAATCATTGCATTGATTCAAGCCAAAAGTTGTATGTATATGGTTGTAACTTTTGATTAAAAGTTGCATTCTCTCATATGAAGGGGCATATGATGCACTATAAATGCATGGCATTTGTGTATCAGAAGGAGCACGTTTTTGACATCAATTACAGTCAAATTCTCCCTCATTCTCATACTCTAAATCATCCATCAATTCTCTAATGCATGAGTGAATTGTTGGAAACATATTTCTGTCAAATATTGTTAGGAGATACGCTTGGTGTGATTGTGCAATACACATCAAGGAACTCATAGTATCCTGAAGGGGATTCGCTGGACATTCCTATTGCATCCAATATAAAGTTATTGGTGGGGGCGAATCGAACCTAAAGGTTAGTGTGGCAACCCCATACGCTTTGAGTTTTCGTGCATAACCATTAATCATTTCAGGTTTCAAGTGCAGCAGCCTCTTCCCAACAAATCAAGATTGTTAACATTGAGGCAGCTCCATCCATCCATTTTTACTGCCCCCAAGCTTAAAGCTCTACAATTAAGAGGTTGCAAAAATATTGAAAGCCTGAAAACCAACATTTGTTCAAAATCTCTCCATCTACTCGATCTCACTGATTGCTCATCTCTCGTGGAATTTTCAATGATGTCAGAGAAAATGGAGGAGAAAATGGAGGAATTTTCAATGATTGCTCATCTTGAATGTTGGTCATTTATGTTTTGTAGGAGCAGCGATCAAATTTATCCAAGTAGTCTCAGTCTAAGTAGATGTAAGAACCTTAACATTGTTGGGAGCAAGTTATCAAATGATCTTATGATGCTGGATCTTGTAGGATGCCCACAAATCAGTACATCAAATTTGTGGTTAATCCTTGATGAACTGTGGTTTTTAAGAGAACTAAATTTGAGTGAGTGTTCCAACTTAGAAGCTCTCCCTGAAAACATCCAAAACAATTCAAAGTTGGAAGTCCTTAATTTAGATGAATGCAGGAAACTTAAGTCCCTACCAAAGCTTCCTGCATCCTTGACAGAGTTGAGAGCCATTAACTGCACTGATCTGGACATTGATTCCATTCAACGACCAATGCTTGAGAACATATTACACAAACTCCACGCCACCGACAACAAAGGGGATAGAATTTTTTATACTCATTTTGGTTTCACTTTCCTTCCAGGAGACCATGTTCCGGACAAGTTTGATTTTCTTACAACAGAGTCTTCAATAGCTAACGAGAAGGAAGAATGGTCAACTGATGGGATAAAGGGTTGTGGGGTCCTCCCTGTATATAGCTTGGAATCTGAAAGTGTTGTATTACAATCCATTGTTCAAGTCTCTGATGGGCTACAGCACCAAGAAATCGGAGCTGAAGTCGGAAAGGATTGTGGGTTCTTCCTTGAATATGACTTGGAAGTTAGGTTCGGGCTGAAGAGGAGGAGGACTTGACTTGAATAATAAATCTTTGCATGAACGTTCAAAATCGGTATGGATCTTCACCCTCCTAATTTTAAATTTGTTATTTATTTTATTTTTTAAAAAGTATTTAATCCTTCGGATGAAGAAATTAATTCTTACAAAAAATACTCGTGATATATTGTAAAAAATCATGTCAAATAAATTGTAATAACATTGTGTTTGAAACAACATATTGGACAGATATTTTGTTGAAGCATGCTACTGCTAGAAGAGTCAAAACTTCTATTTCTCTTGTTTCTCACAGCATGGTAACTATCATCTATCAACATCCCCTGCTGCAGTGGATTAGTAATATAAAGTTGTACGCTTGTAATAAATTCATCATTTCAATGTGAAAGTGCAACGGTAAAACTGTTAATTAAGACACTTTACCATTGTATAAATCATCCTAATTTTATTCAGTTCTTTTGTGTCTTGCTTTTGTTGGTATTAATCAATGATGATTATGTTCTTATTCACTATGCATTATGATGTTGCAATTTGTGATATTTTGGCATTTATACCTTTTTAATTAACTATCAACCAAATTAGTGTGATACTCTCTATCTAGCTCACAATAAACCATATCAACCATTGCACTTGAGTATTGAGTCTGGCAAAAAATTGAACTAACATTAATTTTCAAATAGAAATTCTTCAAGGGCAAGAATAATTTTTCTTAAAAAGATATAAAAAAAAAAAAAACAAAGAAAAATACATGTTTATACTAGTGAAATTGTCAAGGTACCAGTTTACAACACGTTTCTATTCTAGAGTTGAATCTCATAATTGGCTCCTAGAGAAAAGGTGCTGCTTTCTTGAACATGTTGTATGAGGTTTCAATACTTGGTAAATTTTGTAGTCAACCCATACCAAATGGGAATAGATGATCATAATGTTTATCACCAACATTCATTGGAAGCTGGTCAACTTCTTGAACCACGTCCTTACCAGCGAATTCAAAGCCTTCGATACCAGGAAGCCATGCAGCAACAAGTGCATCAATTTCTGATAGATACGGCTGAATCACAACCGGGCAACCAGTGACGAGAACAACTGCACATTCAATAGAGCCACATACAATGGTATAGGGAAATTTGTTTGACTTGATAAAGTTAGCATCTTGATTTTCATTGTAGACAACTTCTGTTGCAGGATCAACTATTTGCTTAAACTCTAGCATCAAGGGCGGTTGCACCTGTCATCCAAAATTAATTCTATTAGAGAATCTGTAATTTTTTCGTGACGGTAACTAGGATAAAAATAATATCTCAAGAATACCAAGCA
The DNA here is from genome assembly GCA_018208015.1 of Medicago ruthenica. Taxonomy (NCBI): domain Eukaryota; kingdom Viridiplantae; phylum Streptophyta; class Magnoliopsida; order Fabales; family Fabaceae; genus Medicago; species Medicago ruthenica. The sequence continues at coordinate 66,064,961 of CM031373.1, read as the reverse complement.
ATCATTTGTTCCATTGATATATTTTATTGTTTCATTGATACCATTACCATCTCCCACAAAAAGCTTGGCACAAGCTAGCTGCAACCTTGTTCCTTGGTCAAAGTTAATAAAATGAGAGGGGCTTTTTTATTTCAGGTCTATATATTCATACTATAAAGTAGCATAGTGTAAGAGTGTGTCTACAGATCATTCAAAACAAGTTTGAGCCGATATTTATCATTTAACATGAAAATTGGAAATTTTGTACGTAAAGTACGAACAAATCATAAAATAGTAGTCTCCGAACCTAATTCAACCATCAATTTTGTGATTAAACTATCTCTCTCTAATTTAGTTCTAGAACTATAAAAATATAATAAGTAGTTTTTAAACTATTTGTAATCCGTCAAAATAGCCCATGTGCCACCATTCCCTCTCCAATCCATTTTTATAGAAACTGAGTCTAACTTGATGAATTGGGGTTTGGTTTAAGTTGAAGGAGTTAGAAGACCATATTCAAAGTCTTGTGAAGGAGAAAAATGTTAAGATGTTAGCTAAAACCTAACTTGATGAGTTAATATTAGTTAAGAGATGATTTATTATATTTTTATGCATCGGGAAGCAAATTAGAGAGAGTGTAATACTTTAGGAATCAAATATAACGACTTATTCGATAAAAATATATTCGAAGGCATGTTGAAAGATAAGTTGAAACCAAACACGCTTAAGTCAAAAAGGGACGTAGAAAACATGTAGAAAGATAACGTGAGAGGAGAGTAGACAGACTCAACAATGAAGGAACAATTTTTATCACTATTTTTATCTTTCTTAATGATAATTACTGTGTCTGTTGCAGTTAAGAATTTGTGTCGGTAGAGTATTTTTCTCATCAAGAAGCTGGATCAATTAGGATTGCGGTATTTTCTTTTCATTTCCCCTATTTTTAATTTAACCATTTTTTTCACTATCACTTACTGAGCATAATATGAGTATACATCATGAAAATGTTGTTGTTTGCAAAAATGTTATCATTCAAAAAAATTGAATGAAATTGCTCGATTTCTTTTTAATTCGACCGATAACAAAGTATAATGATGTTTTAAAAGGGAAATGTATGTGCACAATCAAATGAAATTGAATTGTTTGATTCGATATCTGAATTTCGATGCCTACAAGTAGTTACGACAACAAGTATCAAGAACACATCTATTCTTTTTTATTAGCTTTATAGATGATATCGACAAGTTCTTCGTCTATGCTGTTTAAAAATTGAATTGTTTTTTGAGTGTAACATTGTGGTTAGTGCAGTGCAGCACTTGGAATTTCGTAATGGCTATGCTCCAAATGACCGGTGCTTCTTCATATATGGCGGCGTCTTTGAAAAAAATTGACGTTTTTATTAGCTTTCGTGGTGAGGATACTCGTAGAAACTTCACAAGCGATCTTTATAAAGCTCTGAGCAAGAAAGTTTTAACCTTAATAGATGATAATGAGCTTGAAAAAGGAGACTAGATCTCGCCATCACTTATCAAAGCCATTGAGGAGTCATCTGCATCCATAGTCATATTCTCAGAAGACTGCTTCCTCAAAGTGGTGCTTGAATGAACTTGTCAAGATTCTAGAATGCAAGAACGATAATGGACAGATTGTGGTACCTGTTTTCTATGAAATAGATCCATCACATGTGAGGAATCAGAATGGAAGTTATATGTTAGCTTTTCAAAAACATGAACAAGATTTGAAGCAGAACAAAGACAAATTGCAAAAATGGAAAAATGCTCTCACCGAAGCTGCCAATTTAGCTGGGTGGCACTCTCAAAATTACAGGTAAATAAAATGAAATATCCACCTTTTATTCAGGTTATGAGTCATGACTTGTCTGTTTTCAAATTTCTAATATAAACTACTGCACATGGATAATATCTTAGAACCTTCATTATCTTCTGTCTTTGGATTATTATTTTTTGAAATATTTTCTGATTCTTTCTTTTTCTACCATGTTGACCTTATTTCCCCTCCCATTCATATGATAGGATTGAATCAAATTTCATTAAGGACGTTGTCGAAGACGTTTTGAAAAAGTTGAATCATAGACACCCATTTGAAGTTAATAAGGAATTTGTTGGAATTGCAAAAAAGTATGAAGAGACTGAATTGTTACTGAAAATTGGATCAAATGATGTTAGAACCCTTGGATTATGGGGCATGGGGGGTATAGGAAAGACCACTCTAGCTAAAGATTTAGGTTGAGGTGACATCATCTACCTACGAGGCACCCAACTCTTGCAACCATGACAAACTTTGGGCATTAATTAACTATAAACCAAATTAGTGTGAGACGTTACAACAATGAAGGATGTCATATTATGAGTTAGGCTCTTGAGCTCACATCAAGAGAGCTCAAATTTTATAGGGTTTTATTTTCGTGTACAATTAATAGATTGCTATGATCACAATGTGTAAGATATGCATGAATAACTTCAAGGTGAAGATTTCTCTCAAAAACTTCAAGGAGAAGATGAATGTAAAATAAATAAACTAGTAGTTTTATTCTGTTCAAACAAAAAGCTACTTCACACCTCACGGTGCTTTAAACTTCTCGCCTATAGTTCAAAAACCTCGTTCGAGAACTTGTATAGAGAAAGATTTCCCACTTAGCAGCAGTTCTTCCATACCAACTTAGCATCCCAGTTATATTGGTATGATTTTATAATACACATTTCTGCAATGAACCATATCATCCTTTCCGTTTGAGCAACGAATTTGGCTTGAAATTGAACTAACATCAATTTTCAAAAAGAAGTTCCTTCAAAGGGCAAGACTCATTTTTATTCAAAGATCCAAAAACAAAGAGAATTACATGTTTATACTACTGAAATTGTCAAGGTGCCAGTTTACAACACATTTCTATTCTAGCGTTGAATCTCATAATTGCATTAGAAATGTAAAAACGAACTAATAACTCACCAATGGACAGTTTCAAGGCTCCTAGTGAAAAAGTGTTGTAGTCTTGAACATGTTATATGAGGTTTCAATACTTGGTAAGGTTTGTAGTCAAACCAAATCCAAATGGAAATAGAGGATCATAATGTTTATCGCCAACATTCATTGGAAGCTGGTCTACTGTCTTGAACCATGTCCTTGCCAGTTTGCCAGTGAATTCATAGTCACCATAGAGAACATCTGCAACACCTTGGCCTTCAGTGCCAGGAAGCCATGCAGCCACAAGTGCATCAATTTTTGATAGATAATGGCTGAATCACAACCGGGCGCCCAGTGACGAGAACAACTGCACATTGAATTGAGCCACATACATTGGTGATGGTGCTTGGACCTGGCTCGGCTATTGTTAGATTCAAACTGTCACCAAATGTTTCAGCATAAGGTTTTTCTCCCACAATAACTATGGCATAGGAAAATTTGTTTGACTTGATAAAATTAGCATCAGGATTTTCATTGTAGACAACTTCAGTTGCAGGATCAACTGTTTGTTTTATACCATCAAGGATGGTTGTACCTGTCAGGACAAATAAATTCTATCAGACGGTTTACAATTTCCGAGAAAAGGATGCTCTGAAAATAAAAAAAAAAACATATCTCACTGTATGAATTTTTTCATGTCACCAGTTGCATTTTAGACAGTTCAAAATTGAGATTTTAACATGTAAATAACCACATTCTAATTATTGTAACCAATGAAATTATTGGTTTTTAAGAAGGGAAGGAAGATATCATAGAATCATCTTGGACTAACAGAGACTGAATAATCAGCAATTGACTATGAAGCGCCGACACAGACAATGGATATGACACCAACACTGACACGTAGTCGACACCGATAATAATTGTTAGGAACTGGATTAATTGAATGTAATCAATCACATGTACAGGTGCCGTGTTGGTGTCGGACACTACACATGTCGGACACCGAACACGCCTTCGATCAAATGTGTCGGTGCTACAGAGGTTATTGAATACCATTTGATATAGACTTTTAGGTTTAGATATTCTAACTGTAATATATAAAAACTATTACAATCTCAGACATTCTGGGTGAGGAGTCTAGAATTGTAGTTTTTCGAAGTAATTTTTGCGCGCATTAAATTTGTTGACTTACCCGTTGTAAGATCACTACCACTAAGTCCTTGCCATGTAATTGTCCATCCACCACATTGATTACCCAAATTGTCAGCATGACTTCCTGCAACCAAGATTTTTGAAGCTTTCTTGGGAAGGGGAAGCAGTGGCTTTTGAGCAGGCTTACCATTCTTTAACAACACTAGAGATTTCCGAACAGCTTCTCTTGCTAACTCCCTATGTTCCTGTTTAAGACATGATATTCGATCAACAAAACAAACTCTTTCCATTTGAAAGAAATGCATGAAGTATCCGGCACATGTTCAAATGATATTCATAAGAAAATGTACCTTGCTACCCAATTGGTTTGCAAGGCTTAGATCAGCAAGTGGATTTTCAAAAAGGCCCATGGTAAATTTTACTCTTAAGATTCTTGCCACAGCATCATCAATCCTGCTAATTGGGATGATATTGTTCTTTACTTGAAAGGTTAGGTCATCAATGAACTCAGTAAAGTTATAAGGAACCATAATCTGCAAACAATGTGAATGTTAATTAGAATTTTTTTTCAAAATATTAAACTTTCAGACTAAAAAAAACAGTTTATGTTTCTCTCGTTTACTCCATGAAGTGAAAATAATATTTACCATATCAATTCCAGCACTGACACCAGCTTCCACAGAGTATGAATAGTTAGCATGAGGAGGAGAGGTAATCCGGTCAATACCCTGCCAATCTGATATGACAAAACCCTGCAAGATGGAAGAAAAGTTACATGATATGTCGCTATCTACATCTGTTTTTTTTCAAGACTTAAGTTCAATTTTTTTTACATTAGAAATCTCTTTAGATAAATTGTATTACCCTGAACCGCAGTTTGTTCTTGAGGTAACCAGTGACAAGATCACGGCTAGCATGCATCTTTTTCCCATTCCAGCTAGAGTACGAGATCATAACTGTTGAAACACCCTTGATAATTGAGTCATAGTATGCCGGCATGTGAATTCCAAGCAATCCTTTGTAGCTTATCACAGTATTGTTCTCATTGATACCCTTGGTTGTGCCACCATCTCCCACAAAGTGCTTGGCACAAGCTGCAACCTTGTTCCTGGGTCGAAGTAATAAAAATGAAGGGCCGTTTTTATTTCAGTTCTATACATACAATAAATGAGCTGCTATTCATAAGATAAAATTATTGATTACAGCCAATCAAACACACATACGTTACCTTAATGTGATATTTAATTTTATGTATTATGTGTGATAAGGACTTTGCATGCATGCTTTATGACCAAGACTTTTTGTGTAACTGGGCTCCTAAAATAGAATTCAACTTTAGCAGCTCATATCTTTGTGTGTATGTGTGCGTGCGCGGTCGTATTTACATTATAGATGGTCCAGCCATTTGAATGCAAAAAGTGGTGAGCCCAACCATTCAAATGATTAGAAAAACCCATATGTGTGGGACCATCATAATGGCATAGGACCATAAAAAAGAAGCTTATGGGTCCACCGTCTTTTCTATTTCTTTTTCTTCTCCCTTTTATTTTTGTGAATGAAAAAGCCAGGGGAACATAAACTTTATCTACTGTAAATAATTGATGCTCTGATTGATGGGGGAACTCATGTCTGCAGTATGGTCAACCGCATTAAAAAATCATATTTTCCCCGATGAAAGCTGAACAAGTGCCACACTGGTATAAAACTTATGCCCAGAAACAGGCAAAACAAAACAAATGTAATTAAGAAAACATATAAATCACTATAATGCTATTACCAGGAAACTTTAGTTATGGATGTTCAAAATATTTATAAATGTATTTCATGTTCTGAAACATTTTCCAGCAATAAAACAAGCCCTTCATAGAAAATCACCAACCATACAACTACAAGACTTATGACCATAAAATTTTCTTTTCAAAACAAAGCTTGAAACAAAACTTACTTTCCAGCAACAAAGGGAGTTCCCTTCCTGGAATTGCCAGGAATATCTCCTTGAAGACCAGGTATAATTTCAGTCATAGTTTTAACAATCTTAGGGTCCTCACTGTAGCTTTCATAGCAACGTCCCCACCTTGGATCTCTGCAGACCTGTTGTTAATGAATAGTCCATCAACCTATCAGAAAACTTGATCAAAGTTGTATAAGATTCAAACAACAGAATATAAAAACACAGCTTCTTTACCGCAATACATGGAGCAAACACATATGGAATTCCAGTAGCTCTAACTTCCAGTGCAGTTGCTTCTCCAATCTTTTTAATTAGCACTGGATCCCTAATAAACAGTAGATTCCATTACAATAAAATCAAGAAAATGCACTAAATTGCTGGGTTTGTGTTTATCAAAAAGGTTCACATCTTCAAATATAGCTTCCAAGTTCCAACAACAGTATTACTTCATTGGGATTTGGAAAAACAAGATCATTCCAGTTACAAATTATCAAATATGAATTTAATTCTTATTCTTACTTTTTTTCTCCAATCATTTCATGACTAATCAAATTCCTGCATATACATAAACTTGCCTGGTAACTCCAAGCCCAACATTGTGAGGAAAAATAGTAGCATTGTAGACATTATTGTGACCAGTGAACAGCATCTATCCCGTAAATCATTGGAATCCCAAGGGGAGTAGATAAAGCTGCATTTTGGATCTGATTCACCATTTTCACCCAAGTCTCAGCAGATGCCTTCTCAGCTGGAACACTCCCTCCCCCACTAAGCACACTCCCTGCACATCAATGATAAGTTACATATCCATAATATCAACTTTTTACAGCAAAATCATAAAAGAAATGCCCTTTCTATGAAGGGCTGACATATACATAGACACCAGACACGGCAGTGACAGCAACAATAATTTTAGAAAATGGAATAACTGAATCACATGTGTCAATGATGTGTCGGTGTGGTGTTGGACACTGACACACCTTCAATCTGAAGTGTCAGTTCTACATAACACCTTTTACACAAATCTATCACACTCAGATTCAGAAAAATATGACATCATCAAACAATACAAAGAACTACTAGATTTGAGTAGCAAAGTGAAGAATAGTTTTACCAATGAAGTACTTGGTCATAGCTTCAGGAGTAGCAACACTCCTTTCAAGCTGAGTCATTTGACCAATCTTTTCCTCCAAAGTCATTCTACTCATCAAATCTTTGATTCTTCTATTCAATGGCACTTTAGGATCTTTATACTTTCTATATTCTGCTTCTGAAAATGAAACCAGAAAGCACAGCAGCAGAACCCCCACTACAGGGATTGAAGATTTCCCCATTTCAAAAGCTCAACAACCCAAATGTGTAAACAATCTGCATATATAGCAAACTGAATCAGATAAATCCAAAAACAACCAAAAACCATTTCAACACATGGATCAAACACAGAAACAAAGACTCAAGAACTGTAAATCCTAGCAAAACAGAGTTAGTATTACATGCACATTGAAAGCTAAAAATGTAAAAAAAAGTAAAAATTACAGCAACTATATAAGAAAAAAAATACACGAATGTAACAATGAGCTGAAAACAAAAAGAAATGAACTTGTGTACCTGAGAAAAAGCTAAGTGAAGGAGAAGAGAAAAAACAAGATACAAGAATCTAGAACTTGGTGGTGAAGTGAAATTGATTTGGAGGTTGTGGGAGTTATTATTATAGAGACCGGAGAGAGAGAGAGAGAGAGAGAGAGAGAGAGAACTGGTCACTCACTGGTCTGGGGTCCATTACAACTATGATTTTTTTACTATTTTCATGTTGAAGGGCAAAGTCAAGTCACTTTTTGCATATGTTAATGGATTATCCCGTGTATGTTTCTTTATCCCATCCGATAATAAAAATTGATTTGGAATTAATTAATTTTGTAAATTTGATTATGTTTAGAAATAGGAACGATTTTTGTTTGAATCTATTTATTTAAACGTTGGTGAAGTTCTAATATAATCAATGAGTAACGATTAAAATAGTGATCGATAGTTGCTTTTAGAATTGTTTTTTGAAAAAATTAAATAGTTTAGTCATTAAAAATTCTCTTCTAAAAATAAATAAGTAGTATGTTCGGAGTTTGAACTCTGCATATATTATAAAATATTTCTATTAACTGAGTTAATTTTATAAAAAAATGTGTAAACTGATTTTAATGGAAGCTATTTAATCTTACAAAAAAATACATATCGTTGTTTTAATAGAAATATCTTACTACAGTTCATCTTTTTTTTTAAAAAATTATTAGTACTGCAGTTCATTTTTCTAGAGGTACTACTATCCATTATATTTGTATAGCTTATATTCTTTATTATCAAGGTTCGGATTTAATTTTTTTATGAAAGATCCGGATTTTTTTTGGGTGAATGTCATACAAAAAAAAACAAAAGCTAACTAGAAATTGAAAGCATCAAAGTTGAGCATCGAGAGCTTTAATAAAGATTATTTATGAAAGAAAAAAATTTAATTGCCTTTATTATTTTATATTTTTTGGAAAGACTTTTTGACAAGTTGAAAGAGGAGCCGCTCCGAGCGAACCAAATATTGCTTAATCGGTGCCAGTGGAAAAGGGGTTTCCACTTCCTATTACTCAAATTTTCGTATTGTTATGGCTGCTTTTCAGTTTTCATTATCATCATTTTTTAAATTTTTTATTTTATTTAAAGTTATTTGATGAATTGATGGTCATTATTTCTGAATGAACACAAAGATTTGAAAACTCTATTTAATCACATTCATAAGAAAAAGATACACATACTATAATCATTTAAAAACTAATGATTATTATTTTTTTTTTGTTATGTGCGATCAAATAATATGTCTAAATCTTTGTGTGTCATGTTTGAATTGTTCAAAAATTAGTCACCGGTCGGTCTGGCCTCGCACTAGGTCCATTACAACTATGATATTTGACTATTTTCACGAAGAACCAAGTTATATAACTTTTGTATATTTGTTATTAGATTTTCATTTAAAATTAATGATGATGATACTTCAATAAGTTTGAAAATTTTGGAAACTAGTTTTTTTTTAGAGAAACTGAATTTAATGGAAGCTTATTTAATGTTACAAGATATTCACTCCGTCTCAAAATAATTGTCTCTTTATCATTTTTTCTTTGTCTCAAAATAATTGTCACTTTAGAATTTCAATGCAACTTTTATTATTTTTTCCATTATTGTACCCTTATTTATTGAATTTTATTCAACTTAACTACTTCACTAACTACAATTAATAATGGTATTTTAGTAAATGATACTAATTTTATCATTGAAATTAATACAATTAATCATTTACTTAAAAATCGTGAATAAACCTTAAACGACTATTATTTTGAGACGGGGGTATATTATTGTTTGATTTAGAATATATTGTTATTTAAAATTTAATTAGAAGATTATGATAGCGTACAATTATTTTACACGTGCATTTAAGGATGTGTTATCACGTCAATTAATGAATATGACATGTATCTTCATATTCATTAATTGACGTGTCAACACATCATTGGATGAATGTGTAAAAATAGTTGTACATTGATATAGTATATTAATTAAACTCTAAAGTTTATTACATTTTTAATTATATTTAATGTACATAACTATTAGATCATTAAAAGTATTTAACTTTCATCCTAATTATTTTTAGGGTCTTGTTAACGAGTGTCCCCGGGGCACTCTTTAAACATTCCAAAAGAAAAAATTATTTCATAAAAAAGTTAAATATTTCAATTTTCAATACATTGATTACATAAATTTTCAAATAAAGTTACCATTTAAAGGTCTTAAAGAGTGCCCCCGGGGCACTCGTTAACATTTCCCTTATTTTTAAAGTTCTACATATAAATTTTTGACAAAGGGACATGAAAACAAAAAAAAATCATTAGAGGGCATGAACCTTATACACATATGGGGGACTATGCCAAAACCCAACAAACAACATAACAAATATGACAAAACAACTAATGACTAACATGTGTCCACGCCAACTAACTAAAACATAAACAAATGTTGAGATAACATATTCAACAACCACCCTTCTTTGAACGGGTTTTGACACCTTCAAAGAGTGAAACAGTTAGGTTAACCTTGTGCTTTGCTTTCTTCTGCTTTTTGTTTAAGTTTTTAGATGTTGAATTGAAAGCGGTGTTAGCAAAGTTATACAACATCTGATATTCCATATCCTCACCAATTTCATGACCATCATCAGGCTCATCATCATCAACATGGTCGCCCCAAAACTTATGGAGGATAGAGACACTCTTCTAAGCAACTACAATACAAGGGTTAGAGATTGATTATAAGATTGTGCACATAGGCTTTTTGTCACTTGTTAGATAAGTATGAGAGTTTGTTAATGGAATAACCATAAGACTTTGCACATTTGTCAGATTGTTTTTACTAAGCAAGCTACCCCTACAAACCATAGTATCTGAAAGACAAGTAACAATTGTCTTAGAGCATATGATCACCTTGGAGCTCGCATCAACAGACTGGAAATCAGTTTGAATCACATTGTCTGCTAAGCAAGTAGCATTCACAGATGATTGTAAATTGTTATCCTGAACTACAAAGATAGCATCCCCTTCAGAGGAAGTATCAATATCAAACATGTCAGAATCACTATTATGCAAGGGGATACGTCCTTAAATATTGAAACTGCAGTCTTGTGAGTTGTGTAATAGAATGACCAATAGATTTGCAATTACTACAAGACAATGGATGTTTTTCACACATAGCCTCTAGTTTAAAAGATTGGCCCTCTCTTTCAACCAAAATATGCTTGTACAACTTATTAGACAGATCAATGTTCACCAAAATTCGAGCATAATGGCCAAAGAGCATGGCCTTAGTAGAGCCATATATGATTAACGGAGTACCTACAACATATGCAATCTCTAAAAGTGTTTTTGTCCTCCAATACTCTTGAGGTAAATTCAATAACCTAATCCATACTTGAGTGTGTGTTTGCTTTTGGATTTGGAGATTAAAATATTTTGTCCATCTGAAGAATCTTAATAAACCAAGCTTCAAATTGATCAACCTTAAGGACCGAATCATATGCATATCTTCAACAAAATTGAAATTGAACCAAAAAAAACCTTACCAAGAGGGACGATTCGCCAGTTGTTGATGCCATTCCTGAGAACGGATAACCTTTTTTGGAGTTCCTTCATGGTGACCGGAGGATCCCCTTTCTGGAAAGTCAAACAACCGTGCGAACTGTGTTTGCAATCCTTAATCCCTAAATGATACCCAGCCTGAGAGATGTGCATACTAACCAAATCGCCTCTGATTGAATGTTGTGGAAGCTAACTGAGATGAAGGTCACTTGATTTGGTAACCGTCTCAGCAAAAGTTTTCTTGCCAGAGGGAACCGATTCTTGCGTCGTCGCAAGAGGCGAGCCTAGAAAATTCTAAGAACAACTAAGGTTGCTCGTGAGGATACGAATAACAAAACCGAAAAGCGAGACAGAGAGAAGCGAATCCAAATTGAATCGGAGTAGGAAAAACCCCACTGAAGATAAGATTTCTACATATAAATGGTTGTGAAGTTATGAGAATAATTTTTTTTACACCGACAATTTTATGAAAACTAAACATATTTTAATTATGTATTAGTATTAAGATTAAATTTTTGTCCACTTCAAAAAAGTATGGTGGCAAAACTCACACCCTAAATACAGACCTAGAAGTGAGAAATCACGAATTTAAAAACATGAAGTTGTATTTTTCATGTAATTGATGTTTTTATTATCGGTAATTGATGTTAATAAGTGTATTATTAAATAAGATGCAGAAGAAATAACCTCTCCCTCCTCCTCTCCAACAAGCCAGCCCTAATTATTTCTCTCTAGGTTTTCTCTTCTAGTTTTTTCTTTGAGGTGGTTTTGAGTCAATTTTTGACATAAAATCACCCAACTTCATCTTTTTCTCTCTATTTCAATCTAAATAAGTGATTTTCACGTAGATCTAGGTTTTTTCTTCGTGATTTCGTCATCTAAGTGTGGTGGCGTGTTATTAAATTTATACAATAATAACAAATTAATTTCACTATATATATATATATATATATATTTATATATTATGTTTCCTATTAATAATTCATTTATTTTGGGTATAAATTTCGTTATTAATTTTAAAATTGTCAATTTGTATGTTTAACCCCCCAAAACCCCCCCAATATGAGGGAGCTCTAAAATTGGACCAAATAAGCCCTTCAAACCCCTTCAAAATCTTTCCTTGTTTTTTTTAAACTCTCAAACAAGGGTTTATCTTCCCACAAGCCTTTCCTTCCCCTCCCCTCCAAAACCCAACTCCCAACCAAAGCCTAAAAAAATCATCCAATTTTATAGATATTTTAAAAAAATCACATTTTTTTTAAAAATAATCACTTTTAAGAGTATTGAATCCGTTTATTACAGCTTTTTAAATTCAAAAAGATGAATCTAACAAATATCTAAAAACAGCTTCAAATGAGTAGCTGTTAAAAGTAACTTCTCAAAAAATAGATTTTTTTAAGGAGAGAGAAAATAAGGATCAAAAGATTGAACTGGTTTGATAAAAAAACTCTTTTATATAGTTGTATCCGAACAAACTAAATTATTTTAAAAAAAAAAAATAATTTTTATTACAGTAAACAAACGTAAAATAGAGACTCTAGTACGGTACAATAAAGCTCATTGGTCAAGACACTTCTATTTTCTTCCCGTGAAGTGTGTCGAACTTGGATTGCTAAAAAAATATGTATTATTTGGTAGCTTTAAAAAGGTTGTAATACTTATTGCAAGTTTTTTTATTTGATTCAGTTCATTTGAATTTAGAAAAACTTAAAAGATTAATCTCCGTAGTTACGGGCGGAAGATATTCGCTTTGCACTCAAAAAGTTTTTTTATTTGATTCTAACATTTTCTTAATCACTATAACTTTTTAATTAATATTAATATGGCTTAAATGCACTTTTGGCCCCCTATGTTTTAAAAAGTTGCGATTTTGGCCCCCTATTAAAAAAAATGGATTATTAGACCCCTAACTTTTGCCCCTTTTGCGAAAGGCTGATTTTGACCAAGTCAACGCATATGTGGCAAGTCACTTAACTGATTTGGCAGACAACTGTGTAATTATGAATTAAAAAATAAAACAAAATGTCACGCGTGTAATTATCAAATTAAAAAAAAATCAAAAATTGGAGTGAGTTTCCTAACCTCAACCTCCACCTCAAAAACTCCAACAATTTCTACCTCATCCTCCGCCACAATGGTAATCTCTACCAACTCGATTTTCCTAACCTAACCCCCCCAATCCCACTCAATCACCCTCTCATGTCTTACAGCAACCGCATCACTCTCTTCGGTTCATGCAACGGTCTCATCTGTATCTCTAACATCGCCGACGATATCGCTTTCTGGAACCCTAACATTCGTAAACATCGGATCATCCCTTATCTCCCCACTACTCCTCGCTCTGAATCCGATACCACTCTCTTCGCTGCTCGTGTTCATGGATTCGGTTACGATTCTTTTGCTGGAGATTATAAACTTGTTAGAATCTCTTATTTTGTTGATTTACAGAACCGTAGCTTTGATTCGCAGGTCAGAGTTTTTAGCTTGAAGATGAATTCGTGGAAAGTGCTTCCTAGTATGAATTATGCTCTTTGTTGTGCAAGAACTATGGGGGTTTTTGTTGAAAATTCCAATTCCAATTCTCTTCATTGGGTTGTGACGAGGAAACTCGAACCGTTTCAACCTGATTTAATCGTTGCGTTTAATCTAACACAAGAGATTTTTAATGAAGTTCCACTCCAATTAACTCACTCCAATTTTTGATTTTTTTTAATTTGATAATTACACGCGTGGCATTTTGTTTTATTTTTTAATTCATAATTACACAGTTGTCTGCCAAATCAGTTAAGTGACTTGCCACGTATGCGTTGACTTGGTCAAAATCAGCCTTTCGCAAAAGGGGCAAAAGTTAGGGTCTAATAATCCATTTTTTTTAATAGGGGGCCAAAATCGCAACTTTTTAAAACATAGGGGGCCAAAAGTGCATTTAAGCCTATTAATATTAATACTAACAAGTCACGGAAGCATGCGCCTTTGTTTTATGAGAAATGTTAACGAGTGCTCTGGGACATTATTTAAGCATCCAAAATGGTAAGATTTTATAAAAGTTTGCATTTATTGCATTAGATATTGAAGTCTTTACTTTTTTTTAAAGAATAATTTTTTCATTAGGAATGCTTAAAGAGTATGTCGAAAACACTAGTTAATAATACCTTGTTTTGTTGTTCGATCTTCAAAAAAGACTGCTTCTTGATTTCAAATTGGTCAAATTATTGTACCGTTGTGCTTTGAGTGGGTCGCCCCGCGCATGCAATTGGAAGACTAAACTATATTTAAAAGAGATTAAAAAAAACTGCTAATGTACACACTCGTAAATTGATAATCATTTTTATAAAATAAAAAATTATTTGTCGATATTTATATTTTATAAAATATCATTTCATAAGAAAAAAATATCATTTTATTGTTTATAAGAATCATGCTAAATTTTTTACATTTATCGTAAAAAATAATCAATATTCTCAATTGTGAGTGATAAAAATTTAGAATTTTTTTTTATTTTATCGACACTTTCAGTAAATAAGATTTATTTATTGTAATTATCAATGACAAAATATTTTTTTCTTCAAAAAACAATTCATTTAACTATTAATTTAAAAATTTGGTGTACCTATACATTCAAATTTTTTAGTGTACCATAAAATTTCCTTATTGTTATTTAAAATGAGATCTGATTTTAAAAAAAAAAAAGAGATATGATTTTTTTTATATCAAAATCAATTGATTATTAAAATGAGTGTAAGCTGTAAAAATATAAAAAGCAAGAGAACTGAATATAAATACATATATGTCAAATATGATATTTGTATTTTAATGTCGAAATAACACAATCCAATCGAAACACACATTTACATCAAGTCAATTTGTTACTATAAAATTGTATTGTGTTGTATTTTTGTCACTGAATTCTTGATTTCGAATTACAACATGTTAATAATTTTGGAGTAAAAGTTAACATGTTTTTTCATAAAAGTACTCTCTCCATCCCTATTTATAAGAGTAGTTTACAAAAAAGTTTTGTCCATAAATATAAGATTATATACAAATTCATAGATGCATTAATTACTCTTTTTTCCAAATATACCCCTTATTAATACTATCAATTTGTCTTGGTATATGAAAAGTTAACATTAAATATATATTTAATTAAATGTAATTTAGTAATAGTTATACACATTTGAGACAACTTTATTCCTCTAACAACTTTTCTTAATACACGTGATTTTTGTAAATTACTCCTATAAAAAAGGACGGAGAGAGTATTGATTATTATTAATATTAAACAAGAGTCTGAACTTTTTTTTTAAAAAAAAAACTTGGTATTTAGCCTAAAGACATTAGTTTGAACTTTGATCCCGTGTGTGTTTGGTAGCTTGACCGTCCATCTCCATCACAAGTTTATGTCATTTAACCATAAAATAAAAAATATTGATTAGTTCCTCCATCCCAATAAAAAGAGAAAATAAAGTTTTTTCCTTTCTTTCTCTTAAACCAAATAACTAAAAATATTATTTTATTTTCTATTCTTTTCTTCTCACTTTTCTTTCCCCCGCCTTACTTTTCTTTCATATTTTTTTCCCTATAAACCAAACATTGCACTAGAGTTAACTCTTATAATCCCATATAATGTACATATCGTTTAATGATCATGTATATACGAAATTGATAATAAAAGAGAATTAAGAATGAAATTTCGGTTAGCGGTGCAAACACTTTTAAAGATAAATGATTAGTTTGACAAGAGAAAATGGATGAAAGACATTTTTTAAAACTAACCTTGATGTAGTTTTGCCTAAAACTACCTATGTTGGTCTTGCAAATCTTTGTAGCCTGCTGCACCAATTAAAAAAAGATATGGGAATTACCAAATAATATTCAATGTCTTAAGCTGTTAGCATATAATGTACAATCCACTTCTCTAATTGCTCTTATCCCATTGTCACGACCCCAACCATCTCATGACCCAACAACATAAACATAGTGTATTATAAAAGATTAATTGGATACATTTGTAAAATAATAACATTGTTTCAAGACTAACCATCGCTAGGCGTGAGGGTTAGTATTGAAGTTGTTTGAACTTTGAAAGTTGTTTGGAGTTGTACATTGATGTTCCGGGTTGTTGGATGTATAAATGTGTTTAGACACCCTTACCATTTGAGCTAACGTTTGAAAGTGAGATCGAAGTCCATTTAACATGGTATCAGAGTTAGGTTAAGGAAACATGTTCTGGTTCTAACCGTTCTTGCACCACCCTTGGCCACTATCTCACACTTACTTTTTAACCGGTGTTTTGGTTCTAGGGCTGTATGTTAAACATGTGATTAGGTCATATTTTGAAGGATCGAGAACTCAAGAGCCGTAGTTATTTTCCTAACTTAAATAATTTATGTCAGCATATATATGACACCGGTTTCATATGTATTTTGAAGCCTAAATTCAATTAGAATAAAATAAGCATATAGGTTTTATGATGTAGTAGTACTGATATGCAGTAGACTTGTGTCTTTTTACCAGTTCGCTAGTTAGGATTTTGATGAGACCTTGTGAATATAAGAAAAAATTGTATCATTGTGTCTTCATTATTGTCATATAATAGCATATCACGATTCACATTAGCTATTGCCTATGTTTTGCAGCAATGGTAACACATTAGCCATGTCTTTTATTAATTAATGGTTTCCTTCCCTGCATCTAGCTTGTACTCTTATACAATGATACCATTCAAATTCTATAGGCAAAATCAAATTCAACTCAAGAATACTCAAAATGTCAAAATCAACTCTATTTCTTTACTAGAACCATTTTTGTCTCTCTAGGAATTGAATTCAATCATGCACAGCATCTAAATAAGTCATTTGAAGTTTTACTTGAAATCAAATAGCAGCAACATGTATTAACATCATGTTTTCTAATACTTAGAAGCAAAGTGATATATGAGGATTCTTAATTACATACCAAAGTCAATCATTGTCAAGTGTACAATGATCCCACATATCAGGAAACCACTAACAAATTAGACTCCTATTCTAGAAAGGATGTAAAATGGACAGATAGCTAGCATAATTGAAGGAACAATTTTTAATCTTTTAGAACCTTATTCCTCATAATTTTCCATATAATCGTCTAGCCAGCTGGGTGGCTTTTTGATGCGTTGGGACTTAGTGAGTGGAATTGGACCCGACTCAGCACTAGTGGATCCAGAGGCTTCACCCGGACTAGTATCATCAATACGTGAAAATAGATATTTTTTAGGTGAGGAAGATGAAGAGCTCATCATGTTACTTATCTTCATTTTTTTATTAGCGGGAAGTGGAAAAAATTCGTTGTGCATGACATTACTAACTTTGGTATCAGTAGGTAATATCTCCTTATCCAAAAGCTCATCTGTTAGAATAAATACAATGTCATTAACATGCTAAAATGGTTATTATATTACATCTTTGAAAAAAAATTAAAATATTTTGTGATGATTCAAAAAAGTGATTGATGAGTAGGATGTGTTTCTGGTTGAAGATGAAGAAGTTAACATACCTTCAAGGCTGAGTTTCTGTTTGGATCTAACAATGTCTGATTCATGAATTGATTGTTCTGCTTGATTTTTTTTGATAGAGGAAGAAAAAGCAGCATACATATGAAGTCCACCTGTGCAAGACATCAATATTATCAATTCACAATCATAGACACTCCAGATTGGAAGTTCGTTTGCTATTCGACATTGACACATGTAATTATATTCAACAACTTCATTTTCTTAAATTATTACTAGTGTCGACGTAATAATAGAGGCCAAATTTATGGTGTTGTATTATATCGAAGTTCTCCATCAAAACGATTCTTATGCATGAAAGCAAAATCAAGCGAATAAACTTACCATCTTTTAAGGCCTTGTAAGCAATCTTTGCAGCATCATATTCTGCCTCTTTTTTGGAACTAGATCCCTTTCCATGAAATTCCACACCCTCTACTTCAACAGTTGAGAAAAAAGTTGGCATATGAGGAGGACCAGTCCGTGTAGATTTATAAGTTGGTATGGAACAATATCTTCTTTGTGTTAATTCTTGAAGTAAACTCTTGGATGAACAGGTTTCATTCTGAATAAGTAGAACACAGATCAAAATTCAATTTTAAATTTTTTCATGCAGGTAAAACATAAACATGTAAATAAACTTGAATAAGTTTGACATATGCAAACAAAGTTGATATCCTATTATATTATTATTGATGAATCAAGTCATTATTTGGGGTGAGAATATGATAGTCTAGGCTAGATTTTGCAAGGCATAAGTCCGGCCTACTTTAAAAATGTTAGGCCTGAGTTTTGCATTTTAGCTGTCATATGCCCATTATTAAGAGCTGATCTGGGCTTCTCGAAAGTCTGACAAGGCATGAAAGCCTGTTGAAAGGTATAGTTCACTACGAGGTTTCATTAAAAAGACTAACACGCTAATAGGTCAAAGAGATTAAGTTCTATTTTGATATGTAACCTCCAACTCCAACATCTAGTTATGGATTTATGATCATAAAATATCCAAAAAAATGTCAATTTAGAATCACATAAGAAATTACAAGGGCTGATCTTGCCTGCTGAAATATGTCAACAATTTGTAGAGCAGCCTGCTCTGCCTCTTCTCTAGTGTCGAAAAATATAGGGCTTTCAAAAGATTTCTCATCAACAACAACAGTAGCCTTATAACGAATGTCAAGAGGTGGCCCCTCAGCTTCAATGGTAAAAACAGGTGAATCAAGATTGTTCTTTCGAGCATAGTTTTGATGCTGAAGTTTGTTCAAACGATCTGTATCTGGAAGAATGAGTTGATTAACGTTGTTAGATATATGTTGAAATACAAGAAAGGAAAAATAAAGTGATATCTTAAAGAAGAATAGTAACAAAATTATCAAAGATTTGCAGACACATCAGTAAATAAAGTGAAAGAAATTGTTTACCACTTATAATATGTGGAAATTTTGATGGAATTGGACACTTTTGATGTTTAGCAGCTTTAACTTTCTCTTTTGAACCATATTCATTTGTTGGCATTGAAGAGCCTATAGATGGACGCCATGAACCACAAATATTAGAGTAAAAAAATTGTATGTAACCTACTAGTTCCTATTATCATATTGTTTTCCTTATCCTTCAGTCATTGCTAAGGCAGAATAGTACTAAAAGAAAAATATACAAGAAACAAAAGTGATTTGAAAAATGTGATTTTAAAATACAGAGAATTGTGCTTTAATTCCATGACAAGGTACCATTTTGTATATTATGAAACAAACATCTCTGCTCATCAAACAGTTTGTAGATTCTAAAAATATTTCTCATAACTACGGAATTAAATGATGACTCTCAACCATAAAACTCAAAAATAAAATCAAATAAATTAATAGTGCTAACTCCCAATCACCTATGTTTTATCATATATGAAGCTCATAACTCAAAAGTACAAAAATCTAAGAAATCAAACAGAAAACTAATTTCAAAATACCAAAAGTGTCAACTGCAAGATCATAATCATCTCCAAGGCAAGATTAAAAAAAACACTTTTTACGAAAACAAAGCAAATCCAGAAAGTGAAAGAAGTAGGGTACTTGATGAAGGATAAGAAAAGCTGAGCAAAGCTTTCATAGCAGCTTGGTTGCGAGCTTCTTTGGAAGAATGAAAAGTATCAGAAGAAGTAAAGGTTAAACCATTGACAAATACAGAGCCCTTAAAGCTTGGATTGTGTGGTGGACCATCAACATGTATGGAAGAGTATTCAGGCAAACTCCACTTTCTCCGGTGACACAGCTCCTGCAGCTTCGACTTGTACATTTTCACTTTCACTCCTACTACTCTTGTTATCACATGAACATATAAGATTAATGTGGAGAAGAATTATCGTGAACCATTTAAACAATGAGGAACCTTGTGAAACTAACAATATTAACCATGTGAATGTTAGTAGTACATGATAAACGGTTGCATGCAGAGAAATGCATATTTGGTGTAAAGGAGAGAAGGGTCATGAAAAAATAGACATTTACTAACCAGTAGGATAGTGTTGTGTAAGCCATGTGGTCTGGTTTATCTTGAAGACTATTTTGGTGTTTTGTGTATTCTTGACTTATTTTGAGAATATAATAATATGCTATATTTTGACATGCAGCCTATTTTTTTTGTGACAACTTGGGTACCCATCAATAAAAGGTGGGTAACACAACCCATGCTGAGTTGGCACCAATCAAAGTTATTTGTTTGTTTTCTATTATTTTTAATGTTATATAAATACATTGTTTTGATTGGGCCAACTCAACATGGGTAGTATTACCCACCTTTTATTGATGGGTAAACAAGAATTTCCCTTTTTTTTTTCATCAGACCACTTTTATAATTTTGGTTTTCTCCAATGTTTTTATTTTGTTTTGCCTCTTTTTGAAAGTTATGCTGCTTCTCTTGTCTATGTTTTGGTTAGTGTACCATACATATATGTGTAATGTGTTGGTATGAGATTAACAAAATACTATTTTTATGCAGCTAAAATAAGAGGTGAGAAAAGAGGAATTGAACAAACAATATTTACATCAAAATAAAACTCACTTGGCAAGAGTAAGAGAGTTTTCACTAAGCGGAAAAAATTACAAGACTTCTCTCCATATATAAGGAGAGAACAATTACACTATCTATTAAAAATAAGAGAATACTAAATACTAGAAAAAACCTCACAAGTAAAGCTATATTTTTTCTCTATTTTTTTTTTTTTGGGATATCAGAAATGGTATAGAGAGGCTTCTATTTATGGGAGCAAAATGGTATTGCCACAACCCCTCCACAAATTGAAAGTAAATGAAGCCACCATTTTTTACTTAACACAAAAAGTGGCTTTAACATACTTCTTTGAGCTTTCAAAATCTCTATTTTGCCAATTCCACGTTTCTACATTTTTATAGGTCATATGACGATCAACTCCATATAAACTTGTGAACATCAATTAGACTTCTTCAATTTGCTAGATTATTTTTAATGTGATTCTACATATCTGCATTTCCTTAATCTATTACTTCTCGAACAAAATGACATCAAACACCTACTTCTTTGTCCTTGAATGGAAGGTTGAATTTTTTGCAATGTGCAAGGCACTATGACTGTCACAATTTTTTTTTTGTGATTTAATTCCTTCATTAACCTTTGTATCCAATAGCTTCTTTGCAAGTCTCGGGTAGCTTCAAGGTTCCCAGCTTCTATAATAGACAGATGCAAAAGTGTGAACATATATAGTCCATAGTTAATTTTCTTTTATCAAGATCAGCTGCAAAATCTTAATCAACATCCTAACAATTAACTTCAATCCTCCGAAACATATTGCAACACATGAGGTTCTTTTATTGTATCTCAAAATTATTTTAACGTTTCAATGTTCTCTACCAAGATCTGTCATAAACCGACTAACCACTCTCGCTGCTTGTGCAATAATGTTTAGTCTTATACATATCATGGTATACATCAGATTTTCCACCACGGTGCTTGAGAATTTCCCATCTTCTCCGTTTCATTGCTAGAACTCATACTTGAGGATAATTTAAAATTGACAGGAAGAAGGTATAGATTGGCTTACAATTTAATATTCTTTATGGTATGTCACTCAACGTTCATGTGCACAAGTTAATTAGTAACAAAAGTGGACTAAGAATGAAAGTTGGGTCAATGGTGTAAATATTTTTAAAGATGAAAGGTTAATTTGACACGGGAAATCAATAAAAGATCTGTTTAAAACTTCAAATTAAGTTAAAAGCGATTTATTTTTCACTGAAACTACCTTTGTATTACTCGAAGAAAAAAACTACCCCATGTAGCCACATTTGTGCCTAGCTATTATTCTTGATACCAAATGGTAACACATTTTAGAAAAATAAAATAAATTTTCGTTAGTAGCTAATGCATTGTTTATTAATAAATGTTCACCTTCCGTGCTTGTAGTTGTAGCTTGTACTCTGACATAGGCAAAATCAATTCTATCTTTTGGCCAACCATTTTCTTTCTCTCCCGAAATTGAATTCAAACATGCACAACATCTAAATAAGCCATCTAAAGTCACGTTACTCATCTTCATTTTTTTTATTAGGAGGCAGTGGAAAAGATTCATTGTTTATGCCATTTTTAACTTTGAAATCAGTAGGTAATATCTCCTGGTTCAAAAGTTCATCTGTTAAAACACATTGTTATAAACATGTTCAATGGTCAGCATATTACACCTTTGAAAAAAGTAAAATAGTTTCACAATGATTCAAAAAAATGATTGATAATTAGTAAGATATGTTATTGGATGAAGATGAAGAAATTAACATACCTTCAGGGACAGGGTTGAGTTTCGGTTTAGATTTAACAATGTCTGTGTAATACCCTCAAATTTTATTTTTGATAAAAATATTCTTCTAATTAATGATGGACATAAGACTTTTATGTAGAAGCTTAAATTTTATACGGTGTGTAATATTAAATTCCAATTTTGGGAAAACTGTATTAAGTTATCACGTAGAATACAAATACTAACATATTTGAATTATATAAATCCAACTTATATGATATTATGTATATTTTGTTTTAAAAAAAATATATATAAATAAGTGTGTCAATCCAAATAAATTTGTATGTATTTTATCTTAGAAAGCCATAGTTCAAGAGTAACAACAATTTATTAATGTATACTTGTATAAATAAATGTATGTATAATATCATACCTAGTTTTGTAGAATATAATTATATATAGGATACTAGTCAAGAAAAACTAATAATAACATATAGAAGGATCTAGAGGGCCTGGAACAAAAAAAAAAAAAAAAAAGAGAACTCCTTCTTCTCTCGGCAGAAATAATAAGAAAAAAGGGAAAAATTAGATGCAACAATTTATCTTCCATTCTCACCTCCCAATCATACAAGAAAAGCTCCATTGCAAAATTCATTTCCCTTTTCAAACCCAAATTCTTCAATTTCTTACATGGAAAATCACAAGCAATGACGTTTGTGAGTAGAGCAGCACAATTAGGAGCAAAGGGAACTTAGAGAAGAGAAGATTGAAGAAGTTCAAGGAAGAACAAGGGAAGATTTGTGTGAGTTAAGGATTTCTCAAATATGGGTCAAAATCTTGCCTTTTCCTCATAATCTTCAACGTTAGCAAAGGTGAGAAAGGGAGAGAATTGGCCGAGAAACAAAAAGATGGGAGGTGAAAGAGAGATCCGTGAGACGGTAGTGCGTGGCAGCGGCGAGATGACCGCTTACGGCTTCAAGGGTTTCTGTCACTCATCATGGTCATCCTCTTTTATGGTGGATTGCTTGCTAGTGATTGTGTGCTCAAATGGGTTCTCATGGTTCAAGTGGGGAGGCTTCAAACAAAGACATCCATGGTAATTAATAGAAATTACTACGGTGGTTTTCTTTGAAGGCATTGATAGAGCACCAATTGGTTCTTCATAACTGTGAGTAGCTTGTTTACTTGATTACAATCTTTTTATCAAATGTTTTTGTTATGGAAGAACATGCTTACTTTGCATTATCTTTGTGCCTCATTAATTAGTTTTCTACCTTTAGCACAACTAGTGTTTGTTTGAAATGGTGAAATATCTGAAATCGAATATAACTGTTGTTGTGTGGCTGAAATGATAGTTAATGTTTTAATCAATAATATGTTGTGGTTATGATTGCTATGATGGAATACCGTTTGCTTCCACGAAGAGATAAAGCAGCCTATGAGTTACGTGCTCATAGTAACTTGATATAATCTCCGTTCGCTGCAACGAAGAGATAATGCAGCCTATGAACTAAATTGTTCATATTATACCGTTCGCTACAACGAAGAGATAATGTAGCCTATGAGTTATATGCTCATAGTGAAAATTGAGATAACTACCGTTCGCTGCAACGAAGAGATAATGCGGCCTATGAACCAAATTGTTCATAGTATACCGTTCGCCACAACGAAGAGATAATGTGGTCTAAAGATAATATCCGTTCACCACAACGAAGAGATAATGTGGTTTAAGAATAATTACCGTTCGCCACAACGAAGAGATAATGTGGTCTATGCGTATATAGTGATATAGAACATATGATATGAGAGATGATGAGCTAATTATTGTTTTCAATTGTAGGTGAGTATGTAGAACTTTATGTGTGCCTAACAGTTGGTTCATGTTAAGAATGTGATAGAAAATACAATGTGTTGTCCTTGAGATCTTAGTTTAAAATAAATTTCTAAAAAAGAAAAAAAAACGTACAAACCCTTACTTCCTCGTATGTCCCGCTTTGGTTATTATGTTTTCACTGAGTCTTTGTGACTCACACCTTTCTATCATTTATTTTTAGGATTCACAGGTGGCAAAGTAGAAATCTCCCAAGAATTGCATATTGATCCAAGATTTATTCTTTGGGGTTGGCTTTTATCTTGATTAATGATTATTATTTTGTGATTTTAGTATGATTCAACTATAGGAATAGAAATATTATTTTCTTTTGAATTGTACAAATGATGAGATGTTTATACATACAATGTTGATGATTAACTTAACATCTTGGAATGTCACAAAAATAGACGAGACGCCATCAAATTTCAATAGCTCTTTATTTTAAAAAGAGTATATGTTTCAATGTATTAGGCTTGCTAGGCTAAATATAAGATGAGTTTGTCTTAGCCTATGCGCCGGTCATGGCTTGAGATTGGGTCGTGACAGTCTGATTGTTGAGTCGATTTTACTGCTTGATTTTCTCAAATTGAGGAAAAAAAATCAGCATACGTATGACGTCCACCTAACCACATACACTAAAAATACAAATTTTAGGTGTGTTTGCTGTGTGACACTGGAATATGTGGTTACACTCAATCACTTTCTTTTCAACGTAATAATAGAGGCCAAACTTGTTTGGTTATATCAAAATTCTTCCTCAAAGTGATTCTTAAACACGAATGCCAAACCAAGTAAATGAACTTACACTCTTTTAAGGTAATATAAGGAATCTTTGCAGCATCATGTTCTGCCTCTTTTTTGGATTTAGATGACTTTCCATGAAATCCGATGCCCTCTACTTCCACAGTTGAGAAAGAAGTTGACATATGAGAACCAATCTTTGTAGTTTTATACGTTGGTTTGGAAAAACCTTCTCTCTCAGTTAATTCCTGAAGTAAATTATTGGCTAGACAAGATTCATCCTGAATAACTAGGATACAAATCAAGATTCAATTATAACTATTTTAATGCAGATAAAACATAAACATACAAGTAAACTTGAAAATGTTTGGCAACTTCAAACACGGTTAATATACTATTTAAGATCATTATTAGGGGTCAAATTATGTTGGGCTAGACTAGGCTTTGGAGGCCTTAGTCTGACATACTTTTAAGATGTTAGGTCTGAATTTGACATAAAAATAAAGGCCTTTGTTGAAAGTTTAACAAGGCCTGAAAGCCGGTTTAAAGGCCTAGTTCACAATGTTTTCGAAAGAGGCTTTCAAAAAATAAATAAACTGCTAATAGGTCAATGAGATTTAATTCCATCTTAATATCTAACCTCCAACATCTATTTATGGATTTGATGATCAGAAAGTATCCAAAAAAAAATAAGGCCAATTTGGAATCACGTAAGAAATTACAAGGAGACTTCCCTACTGAAACATGTCAACAAATTTTGTAAGTTCAGATTTTCGCTCCTTTTTTCTTCTACTTTATCCATTTTTATAAATTCTGAAGCATCTTATTTCCTTGTCCTTCCTTGCTTTATCAGTATGTTCTTTGTCCAACACCTGTTAACTAATCATTATGATGTTGAGAAAATAATCAATGACTAGTTGATTTGATTCTGTAATCTGAATGTTGTTTTCTGACTTTATTCACTTCTTGGTTTGTACTGGTACTATACCATAACATACATGTGCATGCTGCAGGAGCAGTGGTCTGCAAGAGGATTGAAGAAGATGCTGTCGTAGTTCTTGCCTTAACCAAAATGGAAACAAAGCTGGATAGAGACACTCCAAAAAGGATGTTTGACCCCATACTCAAAATGAGACATTACTCTCTATCTGCAAATATGCTTTTCTCTTATACTGTTTTGGATTGTTTTTCTAATGTTGGTTTTATTTTTTGTTCTAACTTGTAATTATCATTTTCATAGGTTTTATAGTAGCTAAGCTATTTACAATTATCTGACCTAGTGAAAAATAAGAAAATATTATATCATTGTTTTCATTTTTGTCATATAACAGCATTTTACAGTTCACATTAGCTATTGTTCTTGATATCAGCAATGGTAACACATTTTTGAAAAATCAAAATATCTAAAATATCAAAATCAATTATAACTTTTTATTACTCGAACCATTTTTGTCTCTCCCGAAAATGAATTCCAACATGCACAATATCTAAGTAAGCCATCTAAAGTTTTACTTGAAGTCAAGTAGCAACATACTTCAACGTCATGTTTTCTAATACTAGAAAGCAAAGTCACAAATGAAACTTTTTCACAAGAATCAAAAGTCTTTGTCATTTGGAAATTCCAGGCACGCTGCAACCCACTTATCGTTGTCGATAGGAAGAACT
Organism: Medicago ruthenica; assembly: GCA_018208015.1. Taxonomy (NCBI): domain Eukaryota; kingdom Viridiplantae; phylum Streptophyta; class Magnoliopsida; order Fabales; family Fabaceae; genus Medicago; species Medicago ruthenica. Next base: position 66,038,231 of record CM031373.1, on the reverse strand, counting down.
GTAATATCCTCAGGGAATACAATATCTGGAAAACTTGTATACACCTTGAATCTGTCACAAAGTAGGTAACTACTTGTATTCGAAGTCATTGCCATGTTGGAGTCAGAAATTGTAGAAGGAAGTTCAGTATGTGAAAGTGGAAATGATTTGGGTGAAGATGAAGAGCTCATGTTGCTCATCTTCATTTTTTTGTTAGGGGGAATTGGAAAAGATTCATTGTTAACTTTGACATCATCAGTAGGCAATATCTCCGGAGCCAAAATTTTACCTGTTAGAATAAACACAAACGTCATCAACACCCTCAATGATCAGCATATTACAACTTTGAAAAAGGTGAAATCATTTCATATGACGATTCAAAAAAGTTGTTGATAAGTAGTATATACTTTTGAGTGAAGATGAAGAAACAAACCTTCGGAGTTGAGGATCTGCTTGTATTTAACAATGTCTGATTCAAGAGTTGATTGTGCTACTTGATTTCCTTTGATAGAGGAAGAAAAAGGCCGCATACATATCAAGTCCACCTGTGCAGGACAATAATATCATCAATCCATAATCATATTCATGGATATTCTACCTATATAAACATTCAGCTATATGATGCATCTATATAACAATGACACTCCAGAGTTCAGGCCTATTTTAGTGTCGGCATCAACAAGACACTGAAACATATGATTATATCAACGTAATAATAGAGGCCAAAGTTTTTTGTGATTCTTATGAATGAAGGCAAAGTCAATTGAATGAACTTACACTCTTTTAAGGCAATGTAAGCATCTTTGCATCATCAATATCTGCCTGTTTTTTGGATCTTGATGCCTTTCCATGAAGTTTCAAGCCCTCTACATCCACAGTTGAGAAAAAAGTTGGCATATGAGGAGAACCAGACTCTGTAGTTGTATATGTTGGTTTGGAATAACCTTCTCTCTGTGTTAATTCTAGTAGTAAACTCTTGGATGGACAAGATTCATCCTGACTAAATAGGATAAAAATCAAAATTCAACTAAAACTATAATTTTTAATACATGATCATACAAGTTAAGTTGAATAAGTTTAACCTTCAAACACATGATATACTATTAGACCTTGTTTGGATAGAAATCTTAATGAAGCACATTTCGCCTAGCTGCTTAGCATATAAGTGCTTACGATAATCTATTTCTATAGTAGAAACTATATACAGTCAAAACTATTTTCATATATGTTATAAGTTATTTCCATTAATAATCCTCGAAAGCTTATGAAGATAAGCAGAAATAAACTTACGGACATGTATTATGTTGTTTTCATAAGATCTACTATACATCCTCACAACTGCTTATGCAAGTAGATAAGCTATTACTAATAAATCAGGTTATTATTATTAACATCTAAATGTCTTTTGTAACTCAACTTTTATTTTTGCCAACATTAACTCAGAAATATGTTATATAAGGTTCAACATCTAGTTATCAATTTAATGATCATAAAATGTCAATTTGGAATCACATAAAAAATTACAAGGACACTTGCCTTCTGAAACAAGTCAACTGAAATTGGCAATTCCCTCAAAGTAATTTTTGCAGTAGACTGCTCTGCCTCTTTTATAGTGTTGAAAAATGTTGGGCATTCAAATGATTTCCCATCAATAACAACAGTAGCTTTATAGTGAATGTCATGAGGTAGCCCCTCAGTTTTAATCGTAAAAACAGGTGAATCAAGATTGTTCTTTCGAGCATAGTTTTGCAGCTGGTTTTTGCTGAAACGGTCTGTGTCTGGAAGAATGTGTTGATTATTGTTGTAAGATAATGTTGAAATAGAAAAGGAAAGTAATCACATGAAGAATAGTAACAAAAATATTAAATATGTGCAAACACATTAATGAATAAAGTGAAAGAAATTGTTTACTAGTTATAATAACTTGTGATTGTGCAGGAATTGGACTCTCTTTAGGTTTGGTAGCTTCAACTTTCGCTGTTGAACCATATTCATCTGTTGGTGAAAAGCCTAGATGGACGTCATGAACCACAAACATTAGAGTGAAGTTGTATGTAAAATGTGAAATTGATGTAACCTACTACTTCATATAATCATATTGTTTTCCTTTTCTAGTCATTGCTAGGCACAAGAGTAAAAGGGAAGATATACATGCGTGTTATTGGTTCTTCTACGGTAAAAAAATAATTTTGATTGAATTGATTTTTAGTAAAGTTGAATTTAAAATGATTTATGTTTGGATACATTCATATAAAAATAGGATTAGATTTTGATTTGGAGAAACCATAATTAGCCACAAATGAGTGTAATGCATTGTACCATGCACGAGAAGCTTGCTTGAGACCATTGAGAGACTTATGAAGCTTGAAACGTAATTAGGATGAGATTGATGAACAAAACCAGGGGGTTGTACCATATAAATATTTTCACTGAGAGTGCCATTTAGAAAGGCATTGTAGACGTCCATTTTCATCAGATTCCACCTCTTGGACAATGCTATGCATAACACCATTTTGATTGTTTGAGGCTTGACGACGGAGCTGAATGTGTCCTTATAATCAATATCGGGATGTTGATGATATCCTTTTGCAACTAACCATGATTTGTACTGGGAAATGGAGCCATCAGGGTTCCTCTTCAAACGAAATGCCGATTTGTTGCCAATGATATATGAAATTAGGTTGAGGAGGAAGAAGAGACCATGTACCATTTATTCATGAGGGCAATAAATTCATCAAACATATCTTGTTTCCATTCACTATGTTGGAGAGCATGTGTGACACATGTTGGTTCTGTAGAAGGTGGCAAAGGATATTTGGTGACCGAGAAAAGTTTCTTTGGTTTAAAAATTCCAGCTTTGCCGCGACTTGTTATGGAATGAGTTTTAGCGGAAGGTGTTGGGAGAGAAGCATCTGCATCAGATTGAAAGTAGATAATTTGTTCTCATGTAAAAAGTATGAAGGTGGTTTAGATTGTGGCGGTTTTAGAGAGGTAGGGTTTGGCAAGGCAGTTGTAGGTAAAGCTCAACTGTTGTAAGTGAAGGTTGTTCAGGTTATGGAGGTAATAGAGAGGTATGATTTTGCATGTTTGGTTGTTCGGGTGGGGGTGGGGCTGGTTGGGTAGAAGATATGGGAATGTGGGAAGTTAAAGAGTCGGTTACAATTTCAATGGGTGTATTGGTTTCGAGACTTGGGGTGTTTCGAGAGAATGAAAAAAATGCTTTCCACAAATTGGATATGGTGGTGAGATATGCATGTTTTGTGATTTTTGAAGTTGAAGCAAATGTATGCACTCTGTGTGAGGTTATAGTCAAGGAAAATGAATGGTTCAGGTCGAGGTTCAAGTTTGTTGTGGGTGTAGGGTTTGAACCATGGAAACCATAAGCAACCAAAGGTTTTGAGCTTGGTATAGTTAGGTGGATGACCGAAAAGAATTTGATATAGGGTGCTCATGTTAAGTACATGTGTAGGTAATCAGATTATTAGGTAGGCATGAGACCAAAAATGTGGAGGAAGAGAGACTTGGTTAATGAGGTAACAAGCAGTAGTTTCAGTACACACATATGTTGAATTGTTTTTCAACTAGATTTTAGAAAATTGGAAGTATTAGTGCAACATCGGATTTTAGTTTGATATGATACAATCAAACAAGAATTTAATTAGTATATTCGGTCAGTGTACAATTATTTTGCAAATGTATCTAATGATATGTTGTCACGTCAATTAATAAATATGAAAACACATAAATTGTCATATTCATTAATTGACGTGGCAACACATGATTGAATGCATGTGCAAAATAATCGGAGACTGACAGAGTATACTAATTAAACTCGAAAGTATTGATATATTTGTACACTTGCACTTGAAATTTTACTAGCTCGCTAATTAAGATTTTCAGTTGATCTGACCCAGTGAAAAATAAGGAAAAAAAAATTATATCAATGATACCGTTCAAATTCTATAAGCAAAATCAAATTCTCCTAGAGAATACTTAAGATGTCAAAATCAATTCTATCTTTTTACTAGAACCACTTTTATCTCTCCCGGAATTGAATTCAAACATGTACAACATCTAAATAAGTCATTTAAAGTTTTACTTAAAATCAAATAGCAGCAACATAGATTTAGCATATGTTTTCTATTACTTAAAAGCAAAGTGATACATGAAGTACACAAGTTTAATTTGTCCAAGCTTTTATGATTTTCTATCTTTTATTTCAACTTTATTTAATAGAGGACACTTAATTACACATCCAAGTCATGCCATTGTCAAGTGTACAATGATCCCACATATCAGGAAACTACTAACAAATTAGACTCCTATTCTAAGAATGATATAAAACGGCCAATAGTTGGCATAACTGAAGGAACAATTTTTATTCTTTTAGAACCTTATTCCTCATAATCCTCCATGTAATCCTCTATCCAGCTGGGTGGTTTTTTTTTTCATGCGTTGGGACTTGGTGAGTGGAATTGGACTTGACTCAGCGCTAGTGGATCTAGAGACTTGACCTGGACTAGTATTATCGGTATGCGAAAATGGATATTTTTTAGGCGAAGAAGAAGATGAAGAGCTCATATTCCTCTTTCTTTTATTAGGGGAAATCGAAAAGATTCATTGTGCATGCCATTACTAACTTTGCATCAGTAGGTAATATCTCCTTATCAAAAAGTTCAACTGTTAGAATAAATGCAATGTCATTAACATGATTCAAAAAAGTGATTGATGAGTAAGATATGTTTCTGTTTGAAGATGAAGAAATTAACATACCTTCAAGGTTGAGTTTCTGCTTGGATCTAACGATGTCTGATTCATGAGTTGATTGTACTGCTTGATTTTTTTTGATAGAGGAAGAAAAAGCAGCATACATATGACGTCCACCTGTGCGTCCATCAATATTATCAATTCATAATCATAATCATAAATACTTCAAATTGAAATGTGTTTTCTGTTCGACACTAACATATGTAATTATACATACATACATACATACATACATATATATATATATATATATTCAACCGCTTTCATTTTTTTAAATTATTACTAGTGTCAACGTAATAATTGAGGCCAAACTTATGGTATTATATTGAAGTTCTCCATCAAAACGATTCTCACACAGGGAAGCTAAATCAAGTGAATAAATTTACCATCTTTTATGGCCTTGTAAGCAATCTTTGCAGCATCATGTTCTGCCTCTTTTTTGGATCTAGATGCCTTTCCATGAAACTCCACGCCCTCTACTTCTACAGTTGAGAAAAAAGTTGGCATATGAGGAGAACCGATTTGTGTGGTTTTATATGTTGGTTTGGAAAAACCTTTTTTCTGTGTTAGTTCCTGAAGTAAACTCTTGGATGAAAGAGATTCTCCCTGAGCAAGTAGAATACAAATAAAAATTCAATTTTATTATTTTTTATTCAGATAATTCACAAACATACAAGTAAATTTGAATAAGTTTGACACATGCAAACAAAGTTGATATACTATTGCTTTAGTCTATTAACGATGAATCAGGTCATTGTCAGGGGGTGACAATATGTTGGTCTAAGCCAGGTTTTGTAAGGCCTGAGTCCGGCCTACTTTAAAGATGATAGGTCTAAAATTTTAAGGGCTGATTTAGGCTTCTCGAAACTCCGACAAGGCCTAAAATCTTGTTGAAAGGTTTAGTTCACTATTTTTTTTCCGAAAGAGGTTCTCATAAAAAGACTAACACACTAATAGGTCAATAAGATTAAGTTGTATTTTGATATATAACCTCCAACATATAGTTTGGATTTGATGATCATAAAATATCTAAAAAAATGTCAATTTAGAATCACATAAGAAGTTACAAGGGTTGATCTTGCCTGCTGAAACATGTCAATAATTTGTAGAGCAGCTTGTTCTTCCTCTTTTTTAGTGTTGAAAAATGTAGGGCTTCCAAATGATTTTGCATCAATAACAACATTAGTCTTATAAAGAACGTCATGAGATGGCCCCTCGGCTTCAATTGTCAAAACAAGTGAATGAAGATTGTTATTTTGAGCATAGTTTTGTTGTTGAAGTTTGCTCAAACGATCCGTATCTGGAAGAATGGGTTGATTAACGTTGTTGGATAGATGTTGAAATAAAAAGGATAAAAAAAAGTGATATCTTAAAGAAGAATAGTAACAAAATTATCAAGATTTGCAAACACATTATTGACTAAAGTGAAAGAAATTGTTTACCACTTATAATATGTGGAAATTCTGACAGAACTGGATACTTTTGAGGTTTGGCAGCTTCAATTTTCTCTTCTGAACCATATTCATTTGTTGGTATTGAAGAGCCTAAATGAACCACACATATTAGAGTAAAAGTGTACTAAAGGAAAATAGTTCCTATAATCATATTGTTTTCCTTATCTTAAGTCATTGCTAGGCAAAGTAGTACTAAAGGAAAAATATACAAGAAATAAAAGTGATTTGAAAAATGTGATTCTAAAATGAGTTTAATTAGTATGCTCTGAATAATTATTTTACACATGCATTAAAGGATGTGTTGTCACATCAATTAATGAATATGAAAACAAATGAGTTGTCATATTTAATAATTGACGTGACAACACATCATTGAATGTATGTCTAAAATAATTATACACTGATTGAGTATATTAATTAAATTCTCCTAAAATACAGAAAATTATGCTTAATTCCATGACAAGATTCTATTTTTCCATTATGAAACAATAATCTCTGCTGATCAAATAGTTTGTAAATTCTAAAAACATTTCTCATAAGTCATAACTGAATAAAATGATCACTCTCAACTCAATCATCAAACTAAAACTCAAAAATAAAATAAAAAACAATTTATATATGAATGAAGCTCATAACTCATAAGTAAACGATCCAAGAACTCAAAGAGAAAACTCATTTCAAGATAGCCAAGTGTCAACTACAAGATCATAATCATCTCCAAGACAAGATTAAAAAAAAAACTTTCTAGGGAAACAAAGCAAACCCAGAAAAGAGAGAAAGTAGGTTACTTGATGAAGGAGAAGAAAAGTTGAGCAAAGCCTTCAGAGCAGCTTGGTTGTGAGCTTCTTTGGAGGAATGAAAAGTATCAGAAGAAGTAAAGGTTAAACCATTGACAACAACAGAGCCCTTAAAGCTTGGATTGTGTGGTGGACCATCGATATTCACGGCAGAGTACTTAGGCAAACTCCACTTTCTTTGGTGACACAGCTCCTGCAGCCTCATCTTGTTCATTTTCACTTTCACTCACACTGCTATAGTTACCACATGAACATGAAATGATTAATTTGAAGAATTAATGTGAGCCATTTAAATAATGAGGAACCATGTGAAATTAATATGATTAGCCATTTGAATGTTAGTATTACATGATAAACGGTTGCATGCAGAAAAATGCTTTCTGCGTGAAGGAGACAAGGGTCATGAAAAAAATGGACAGTTCCTACCAACTAGAAGGATAGTGTTGTTTCAACAACTTTTAAATACTCAGATTCTCTAAACCAAATAATTTTTTTTCTCCTTATTTAACTTCCTCAATAAATTTGAGTCATTGTGATTGCATATAAGCAAGTGCTTGCATAAACAAAAGTCAAGACTCTTGGTCTTTTTCTACCCAAGAGAGAACCTAAGTGGTCATAGTTTCTGGATGCTTGTAAAAAGTTTTTTCAACCGGGCAAACATCGATGTGTGAGTATATGGGAGCCTCCAAATGCGCACCACCTATTCTACCCTCTTCTACTAGATCAATTTGCTATCCGATGTCACCACCAAGGAGAAAATAGAGATTGACGGTCATCTTTCCAAAAATAAGAGTCATCTCTAATAACAAACATAGTTCAATGAATACATATTTTTACCCATATCAAGTATCCTAATTATTTGATCGGACTCTAAATTCATCCGATTTAGAGACAAGATTAAAGCCTTTGATAACCACGGGTTACCAATCATCATAATATAACACCAATTTATTTAACTAAAATTATCACCTATAACATTCAATCAAGAAACTAGTCAAGTCACCTAAAAAAAAGTAACTAATCAGTAATACAAAGATAATCACCACATACCGCTAGTAGGAAAGTGCGTGGAGTGACGCCCTTACTTTCAAAACATTAGTTCTTAAACTCTTCACATATTGATTTTTGTTTCACTATCTCTATACCTTCAAAATTAAATATGAATGTAATTAGTATACTTCGTCGCTGTACAATTATTTAGACAAGCATCCAATGATGTGTTTCTACGTCAATTAATGAATATGAAAATACATGATCGTCATATTCATTAATTAACGTGACAACATAACATTAACCACATGTGTAAAATAATTATACATTGACATAACATACTACCCAATCGTCATATTCATTAATCTACTCAAGACTTAAGTTTGGTTAAGGTAAAATTTACAATCGACCCCTACCCAATCAATTTGTAGATAGAATAAGACTCTTTTTGATTTGTAACTATTTTTTTTTTTTTTGAGATGTTGTAACTGAATCTAATCACTCGATAAAATTTACCCTATATAGTATACTTCATTCCATAGCTAGAATATATATATATAGAGTACCTTTTTAGACACAAGATGTTACTGTTTTAACTTAATCCGTAGTAATTAAAGTTTTTTTCCATCGTTTTAATGGTTTAAATTACAAGGAAACATTATGCTCAGATAATCTATTAAAATATAACCAAAGAGCTCTTAAATGAGATGACACAAGTCTCTTCTAGCTTAATCAAGGTCATGTGTTTGAATTCAACCTTAAACATGCAACATTGTTAAAACTCTTAGGAGAAATTGCCGCCCATTTAATCCCTCCAGTTGTTCGCGAAAGATACCCGGTTTAAAAAAAAAAAAATTACTATAATATAAAGGTGTTAAATATATCAAAAAGTCAAGTCTTTATAATTTAAAGGCTTACACCAGGGGTCCTTTAAGTTTGAGGTTTGTAACAGATAAGTCTTTCAGTTATTTTGGTCACACATAAGTCTTTTGAGTTTGTATACATTTTCAATTTAGTCATTATGTTAATCAAACGTTACAAAAGCGAATGATGTGGCAATTAAGTATATGATGTGGCATGTTGATGGGCAAGACACGGTGTTTTGGAAACAAGGAAATTGAATATCAGTTTTTGAGAGATAGCCACAGGAACAAATTGAGGAAAATAGCAACCTTAATTTGGGTCGGAAAACCCTAATTGACCAAATTGAACAAATTTAGTCCTTCTGTGATTCTAGTTGATCTGTACACGAACTCCCAAGTTCTTTCTACCTTAAAGGTTGGTAATCGCTTTTCAACATGCGACATCATACACTTAATTGTCACATTATCATTTTTGTAACGTTTGGTTAACAGAAGGACTAAATTGAAAATGTTTACAAACTTAAAGGACTTATGTGTGACCAAAATAACTTAAAAACCTATGTATGTTACAAACCTCAAACTTAAAGGACCCCTAATGTAAAATATAAAGGTGTTAAATATGGTAAGTACAAAAAAGTCAAGTCTTTATAATTTAAATATAATATGAAATTTCCAAAAAAAAAAACATCCTAGCATAAATGTAAGCCTAAAATAACAATATTCATTAAAACACAAGAATGGTTATGATAAACCAATGGGGAGGTGGGCTCTCCCCATCCAACCAATTTTTTCTTAGGCATGAGCCAGAATCAAACTCCTCCTAAAATAAGAATATTCATTAAAACACAAGAATATTGGTTATGATAATCCGGCTGGGAGGTGGGTTCTCCCCATCCAACCGAATTTTTTCATAGGCATGAGCCGGAATCAAATCCTGATCACATGCTTAAGGAGTTTAAGTCAATTACCATTGGACCAATCCATTGTTGGTACATTGAAAATTTCCTTTATCATAGTAAAAATCGTTAGTATATTGAATATACCAATCCATTGTTGGTATATTCATTCTTGGATCAATTAAATAACCATACCTCAAAAGATGTATTAAAAATGCTAAATATGAAAAACAGAATTTTCTCATTTATTCTTCTATGTTATTATTTTGTTTCTAAAGCCAAAGAGAGAGTATTTTTCTTATTTCATGAATAATAACAGTGTGAAGAATAAAACAATGAAAGTGATAAAATATTTCTTACTTGTTGATGATGAAATTCTTTAGGTTTTCTAGCTCTAATCTCTCTTGATTCTTTTTTCTTCTTAAATGCTGTACTTCCTTCTTCCTGAAAATTCTCTCTCTCCCTCTCTCTATTTTACTATGTGTAGAATCAGTAAAGAGAATTAATATATTAAGGGAGACAACCAATTGCTTTTTTATTTTTGACAGAAAGAGAGAACCGATTGTTACTACCTACTAATACTGCCCTAAAAAAATACTGCACTATCTTCCTTCCTAAGTGAGAGGAATTAAAGATAGTATGGTCGTGTGACTAGGAAAAAGAGGTTACTAAGTTTTTTTTTTTTGAAAGACAAGATTGTTTTCAATCTATTTTAATTTTTCTTTTAATTAATTCATTATTTCCTATTTAGTATAAAAATTTTGGAAATTTGAACAACTCTTGATTAAAAATATTTTGATTTTGATTAAAATTATAGATCTAGATAATAGATATTTTGCACTTTCATATTGTAACAAACTACATTAATCATTTTCAATGATATCAACAATATAACAAATATAATATAAATTCTTATCTTTTTTAACAACATCAACAAAATAACATTTTTATAGTCAAATTTGTTTAGGGGTATAATTGGAAGTGAGAAAAACAACCCAAAACCATGTATTCTTTTTATATATAGTATAGATATAGATGTTATATTTTTGGTGTAATTAAAAAGATAAGAATTTTAATTTACGCACAAAATATAAGAATTTATATTGTGTTTGCTATATTGTTGGTGTAATTGAAAAACAAATAAACACGATTTGCTATAATTTGAAAGTCAAAAACATTTATCTATTACTAGGGTTCAGACGGACACTCCGTGTCTGTCTGTCCGATCTTTTTATTGTGCGTATAAATTACAAACAATATTTTTGATGAAAATTTGGTATTGATTAAAGTTATAGGTATATATAGTTTGCACCTTCATATTGCAACAAATTACACTTACCTTTTTGAAGACACCAACAATATAACAACTATAATATAAAGTCTTTTTTTAATGAAACCAACAATATATCATTTTATACACAAATTTATTTAATGGTATAATTGGAAGTGAAAAAGTCTCTCCAAAATCACATACTACCTTTTTATTGCGCTGATGCATATAAATTACGAATAATAGTTTTAATGAAATTTTGATTTTGATTAAAATTATAGCTATATATATTTTTCACTTTCATATTGCAGCAAACCATACTTATCTATTCAAATGTCACAAACAATATAACAAATATAATATAAATTATTATATTTTTTAATGACACCAACAATATATCTAGCGAGGGAATATGGTTCTTTCTCAAGACCATTAACTGAGTACGTGGGGTGAATAAACCCAGATTGAGTTAGATCTTAATGAGATTGGACAATGATGCACAAAATCCACGTTTCCTATGTAGCACCACCAACTGCAAAGAGGAATGACATAGCGGAGATGCACACCAAAAACCGTGTTAAGGACCACACCACGAAGGAGGAAACTCATAATCAAACACGGGTCCCATGATCCCTTTAATAAGGGAGACTCAAGCACTACCTGTGTAATAAGCTGAACATAGTTTTTAAATAAAGATCCTAACTCAGTTTGAGTAAAGATAATCTTCATTTGTTTAAAATAAACGGAGAATGCTATTTGGTGAGAGATAAATACAAAAAAGTAGATAGTAAATCCTATCAATAAGTGAGTCTCACCACTATTAATTGTTTATATATTTTTTTAAAAATTTTGTGTCTTTATCTTTTCAAATAGAAGAAATGGAGATGACACTAAATAGAGATGATTCTAACTCAGTTTTTAAAGGGTTATTCAAATACCAACTAAATCTATAAAATTTTGAGAAAAAAATAATATTCACGTGTAAACTAATTTTACATTCACATTCAATTTTCATTAAATGACATCATAAAAATCTTTTACACGGCCGGTGTTTAAAGTAATGCTTTGTCTGTTGCTGGATTCTTTCCACTGGTTAGATTACCCATGGCAATTTTTGACAAAATTAGGATTCTAATGGTTTATTAGTTTGAGGGATATTTAGATTGCAAACATGTGAATGGAAAGTTCTAAAATTTGAGAAAGTTAACCCTTATTTGATCATATTTGATCAAAATGTTCGAAACATTATTCACCGTTGATTTTTCAAATTTTTTTTTTTGAAAAATAATTTTTTTAAATTATCTGGGATATTTTTTTGACGAAGTATAAATATTTAAAAATTGTTAATGGTAAAATGATTATTTGATATGCTATGTGGGAGTATGATGTCTAACTTAAGGGGGTATATGATAGAGTTTTCATAATTTTAAGGGGAGTATTTGATTATGATTATAATGGACAATTTTTGTTTAAAAAGGTCTGGTGGATTTTGAAAGACTACATGATTTTAATGACTTTCATAATTTTAAAAGACTATCAAGATTTACAATTTGGATTTCAATGGATTTACTTCATAATATTTTAAAAGATTTGAAATGATTTTATGAATTTTATAAGATTTCAAAAGATTTTATAAATTTTAAAGATTTATTGAAAAAAATGATTATAACACACTTTCTTTCACAATATTCTCAACACAGACTCTTTTATTTATTTATTTATTTTACCGGAGATAGAGAAAGGAGGGAGAGAGAGGGGAGAGAGAGAGAAAAGAGAGAAGGGACGAGAGAGTAAGAGAGAAGGGAGGAGAGAGAGGAGAGAGAGAAGGGAGAGAGAGTGTGTAGATTTTTAAAAGAAAAACAATCTTTTTAAAAGAAAAACAATTTTCATACTAAAATTTCACTAAAAAATCTCACAAAATTATACAAAAAAAAAATCTCACAAAATTCATCAAAATTCTTATTAAACAATCATTCAAATTAATTTGAATGATTTTGAATACCACAAAATTTAAGTGATAAAAAAGTCTTTTAAATCTTTTAAAATATTAATGAAATACACCCCGTTAGGGTTAAATTAGAAACCCATTGAAATACAAGTAATTTTTAGAAGAGGTTAAACGGTACCGTTTTGGTCCCTTAGTAGGTTTTCGTTTTCCCTCTCTTCTCTTCTCTTCTCTTCTCTCACCAATTCGTGTTCCGGTCACTCTTTCCGTTTCTGTGAGTATTTCTTCTTCTTCTTCTTCACATCATTTCTAAGACTGTTACTGTGTGGTTATAGAAAAATCACTGTCAATTTTTCCCTAATCGTAGTGAATTTTTTATGGTTAATACGTTGCTTTCTTAAATTCATCGCATTGAAGGGGTGGATAATTCATTTTTAATATCATTTGTTTTTCAAAGTTATGTAATTTCATTTGGGGTTATTATTTTTTTTCTTGGCTTTGTCTTTTGAAAATTTAAACTTTAATGCTTCATATTTATTGATTCAGTTCATACATTGCTCTCATGTATGATTCGAAGCAAATTTTGAAGTTTAAAGCAACGTGCAATGGTTTTTTGAGTGTTTGCTCTTAACATGAAAAATATAGATTTGTATGGGTGATTGATTATTTATGCTTCATCATGGGCATGTTTGGATAAACAGCTTATTTGCAGCTTATAGCACAAGCTCTTATTATGACAAGAGCTTTATGTATAAGCTCACATAAGCTATTTCTATAGAAAAGGATAAAATAAAGTTAAATTGTTTTTTTGTATATGCTGTAAGTTTGTTTTACAAGCTATTTAGAGAAGTTATGAAAATAAGCTAGAAAAAAGCTTTTGAAAATTGTCATGTGTTTGGTGAAATAAAAAAGTTGCAGAGAAGAGAACCATGGGAAGCAGATTAGGAAGAAGAGTGGTGTACTTCGCAAACCTACCAATCAAGCTTCTCATGCCAAGCACCTTCACCGACATTCATGAAATCGCTCTTAAAACCATCCCATCAGCTTCCAAGATCGAAATCAAGCGCGTTCTGTAATCCCTGTATGGATTCGAGGTTGAAAAGGTTCGAACATTGAACATGGACGGAAAGAAGAAGAAACGTGGCGGAATCGTGATTGCAAAACCTGATTACAAAAAGGCTTTTGTAACCCTAAAAACCCACTTTTGATTAACCCCAATCTTTTTCCAATTCGAGAGATTGAAGAGGATAGGAAGAGTTTGAATAAACAGGCAATGGCGGCTAGTATTGTTGAGGAAGCGCCGGGGAAGAGTCATTGGCTTGATCATGAGAATAAGGACACTCGTGGGTTTAAGCCCCAAAATGGGTATTACAGGGGAGGGTTTGACCGTTCTGGTTCAAATCGGTTCGAGAGTTCTGGTTCGAGCCGAGGAAGGTTTGAGCGACCCGGTTCAAACCGGGCTGATGGTTCTGCTGCCAAGTTTCCCTGGAGTAACATGAGGACTGGTAGGAGTAATGCTACCAGGTAGTTTTTCTTTATGGAGTTTTGTTTGTGGCTTTTAGCTTGTTTTGTGATTCTGATGAAATAATGTTTTTTGAGATGTTACATTTGAGTTCTAACTATGATGTTGTTGTTAGAAAGTAGCAGGTATTATATGTAATATCCCACTTAGATGTAGCATTCATCTATGTTAGAAGCTTGAGAAGCAAGTAAGAAAATTAAGAAATTAAGTGAGATGGCAATTTTGTAAATAAGGCAAAGAGGGAGATTTATTTGAATTATGGAACAAGATATTTATCCATGATCCTTTCCATTCCTTCATTCCTATTCCATTTTCAGATTTTCCTTCCCCTTCTCTTCATACTCTCACGCCCTCCCTCACTCACCATCCTTCATCCAAACTTCAACCAAAAACCTAGTAAGAAATCTTGCAAGGAAGCTTGAGTAAGAAGCTAAAACAAGAGGAAGAAAAGAGGAACAAGGAAGAACAAGGAAAGAGTTAGAGTTGGAGAAACTTAGGGCTTTGGGAATCAAGTGTAATCAGCACCAAATTGTGGATTAAGGTGAGCTCCACAGGGTTTTAGAACCCGTTTAAGTAAGTTTTGGAAGTTACAGCTTAATTACCTAGTTTAGGGTTTTTGGTACCTATTTGCCTTTCCATGTTAATCCTTGATTATTGATGATATGAACTAGCTATATGCCTTAGAAAATGACTCTTAAACATGTTATGATGTCTGGGTATGTTGGATAAGCTGAAATGGTGCAAAATCACGTTTAAAACTTGTCAAATGCTGTCTAACTGCAGGTAAAATCGTGTCACGATTTTCCAATCGTGTCACGATTTCACGGGCAGGGACCAAACGATTTTCTGGGTAGAAAATCGTGTCACGATTTCCAAATCGTGACACGATGTGAGCATAGGCAGATTATGTTGTTTTTCATCCTTTCTCGCACCACTCCGGCTTTCCAACGCTACCTCGGACTCCATAACGATATGTAGTGACTAAGTGTTGCTATTAGGCATAGGAAGACCCAACTTTTAGGGAATGTATAGATGAATTATAAGACAAGGAAAGGTACTAAGATAAGAGAGGATTATACTAATCCATAAGTAATCATAGTGAAGCCAAGAACTAGTTTAGGGTTTATCCCTTATGAAACAACGATGTGAACCTAGTTCAATTTATACGACATCAAGAATGATACGATGATTAAGAGTAGGACCTTTATAGGTTAAGCACTTATGAATGTTCTCTTAAGATATAAGAATACGATACGAATATGTTATACGATTACGATCACGTGTTCATCAGACTCCGGGATTCGCCGGATGGGATTTCTCTGAAAGGGCTATCCACACGTAAGTTAAAAGATTTAAGCATGTCCATCAGGCTCCGGGTTTCGCCGGATGGGACTTCTCCGAGAGGGTTGTCCATGTAACACCCTAACCCTTAACCGCCGATTATTAACTTTAATAAAGAAAACGTTAAGGACATAGGAAGTTACAACATGATGAAAACGCATTTTCATAAAACATCAACAGAAATAAAAATATATTTGATTCACAAACAGCAGCGGAAAAATAACAATTACAGCTTATTACCAAGCATGCATATATCACACAAAAATATATACATAAGATTTTCAAAGTTAGCAATTCTACAACAGAGACCATTGCCAAATCTATACACAAACGCGTTCAGATACCCCAAAATAGTGTTACAAATATCAGAGCCCTAGACTCTAACTAGGATACAACACCTAGTACCAAAAATGTAAGGATAGCTAAGCTATGCCCTCACCACTACGAAAGCTCCTAAACAGCAAAGGGCTATTCCTCAACGATAGCCTCGCCAACCTGATAATCTGGATCCCCAAAGATCCAGCAAATAGCACAAAACAGAGAGTGTTAGTATCACAACCAATAAACATGTATAAATAACACATTATTATACATAACCAAAACACAACACGTAATTGACAACGCACAAGCTCATCAATAACAATTACCACTTAACAACCATTATGCACACATAATTCCTAAATGAACACTAATGTCACAAAAGATGTATGCCTCAAAATACATTCACTAATGCATGTGGTACCAAATCATTTTGGATAAACTTATATCCTTATCAAGCACTCTTGATAACCAAGCACTCTTGGATTTCTTATCCGCACACGGATATCATACAATCATGAAATGCATGATGATTCACTTAGTAAATATATGATACTTACTAATACAACTAATTATCAGCACTCTGATAATTATCTCAACAACAACAACAACAACAAACACAACCTCTAAATTATCAGCACTCTGATAATCATCATAACATCAACAACAACAAACACAACTATTAGGCTCTCATGGCCAAATCATAAAACACAACATGTATATACTCAACCATGTTCATCAATCTCAAACACATAAGGGTTCCAAAGGATAACCCACACACTTTGATAACTTATCCATTTCAAACATATATAACACATATGCACACAAAACCCACCATGTTAGGGTTTTACTCAAACCTTTCTTGAACAAATAATCCTTAGGAAGTATTAAGAATGAATTAAAATGGTGGGCAAGGTTTCCAAAATGTATTATAAAAATGTAATAGCAAAAAGTCACCCCCGCGCGCACCAGGACCCTCAAAACAGCTCAACGAAGTTGGCATGTACAGGGCTGGTCGCTACAAGCGAGCCCTTGGTCGCTACAAGCGAGCCTGGTCGCTACAAGCGCCAGTGTGGTCGCTACAAGCGCGGATAGGCAGGGAATTATCCTGTCTGGTCGCTACAAGCGACGGTCCGTCGCTACAGCGACCATATCAGTACACAGTCATGTAAAAATGTGATTTTCCACCATTTTAGCCTATTCAAGGTTACCCAAAGTTCCAGAACTTGTTAAAAACAATTTTCCATCATAAAACATCATTTATAAACCATCACAAGCAAGGATTACATCTATCAAAGAAATTAGGGTTAAAAACACTATTTTTCCATAACTTTTCCTTTGCATTCAAAACACTATAACTTCAACAAAACATGCTAGCAACATCACTTAGCATTCAAGCAAGCAAAACATAATCATTAACAACTTTAAACCATAAAAACTTTCTAACAAAACCTAGACAAAGTGAAGGAGAAGTTTGGGATGGAGAAATAGACATTCTCCCCTTCTCTTAATCACTTGAATCAAGTAATACTAACTCTCTTACCTTCTCAAAATCAATGAATCTCTAGCAAACTCAAGCTTTCTCCCTTGTTCACTTGCCCTAGTTTTTCTCTTCCTTTTCTTCTCTTCTTCCACGTTTTCTTCTTCTCCAAAAAGAAATGAATAGTGATTCCACAAGTCTTTGTGATTATCTCATATAATCCAAGCAAAGTAATCTTGGCCATCCATCCTTACTAACTCTCAAGGACCAATCCTAGCCTTTAATCCAATCCAAGCTCACTACTATCATATCCACTTGATCATTACTAATACTTATAAACTAAAGCCCAACACTATTCACCCTCTTGGCCCAAAACCTTAAAAACTCGATTACGAACTTATCTTCGCGCTAAATAATTATTCCTCGATTACTAGAAAATATATTTAAATGCAAATCCATAAAATAAAGTAAGATGTGTCCAGCAGGCTCCGGATTATGCCGGATGGGGCTTCACCGAGAGGGTTGCCTACACAAAGATAAGAGGAGTCCGGTGTTAGCCTGATATGATAGGATTTTCACCGGTATGATGGGAGATGTACTTCGGGGTTACTCCACCCGGATGCACTCCGTAAAACGAACCAAGATAATGTTATGTTTGTTCAACCCTAACTGCTAACTTAATGTTATGAAAGACGAATACGTTTATGCTATATGCAATACGAGTTATGATGTTTAGTTCCTAGTGAACGAGATGTGATCCTAGGATGTCCCCAAGATCACTCCGTTTATGTCAAAGTTTAAGAATAAAATGTAAAGTACATGAGATAAGACAATGAAGCGATCCTAGGTTTCCCCTGATCGCGATAAACGTAAAGAATGATGGCGATCGTAGGTATCCCCAAGATTGCCAGAGTAGGCACGGCGACCCTAGGTTACCCCCGTGGTTGCCAACAGTCGGTAGGGTAGGAGCTCACTGAGACGTTATGTCTCATCCCTTTCCTTCTGGTGCAGGTTCTTCGCAGGTAGCACGACGAAAAGGTAAAGAGAAGGCTATGGACTGACCGTGCTGCTTATGCTTTGTTATTATGGATAATTGTATAAGAATGTTGTATTATGATGTATATTATGAAGAATGTTTGTATCGGATAACAAGTTGTATGACAAACTCATGTTTTGTATAAATATTACCAATCTTTCTGTATTGTATTTAATGTATCCGGTACGAAATTTTAATACTCGTAAGAGATCCTAGGCAATCTCTATATGGGTGTTACAAATTTGGTATCAGAGCAGGTCGATTCAGACCGTGCCTTGGGTCATTAAAGTACAATCCAAGTTTGTGGACCTCTTGGATCCAGGACATTATTCTAGATGTTATGTTCAGTTAAAACTGATCACTTTGACTTGTATATGACAGCTAGGATAAGATGTCTGGGAGAAGAAGAGGTAGACCTCGTGCTAATCAAGCTAGTGACGAAAGTGGAGGACCCAGTTTGAATTCATGGGAGCAGATGATGCAACAACAGCAGGCCTGGCAGCAGCAGTACCAAGAGCAACAAGCTCAGAATGCATTACAGTATCAGCAGATGACGCTGATGATGCAACAGCAATCCCAGCAACAGGCTCAATCTCAGCAGCAGTGGATGGAAATGATGCAGCAAGGGCAAGGTTTCCATCCACAGCCACCACCTCCTCCAGTAATTGGTAATCCCGTGTTCCGGGAGTATAATAGGCATCACCCTCCAGAGTTCAATGGAGAAGGTGAACCCCAAGAAGCAAGAAAGTGGATTAAGCAGATGGAGAAGATCTTTAGAATGGCTGATTGTTCGGAAGAAGACAAAGTGGTCTATGCCACAAACCAACTCAGAGGCGCAGCAGAAGACTGGTGGGAATCTGCTCAGCGCAGGATGGAAGCCAACGGTGTAGAAGTGAATTGGGAGAACTTTAAAGGAGTAATGCTGGAAAAGTATTTACCTTTGTCTTACAAGGTAAAGAAAGAGCAAGAATTCTTAGAGTTGAAGCAAGGAGGGATGTCAGTTGCAGAATTTACTAAGAAGTTTGAGGAGCTGTCCTACTATTCCGCACACAACGAATATGCTGAGAATGAAGTGTGGAAAATGAATCAGTATAAACGAGGCTTACGAGGTGAGATTGACACTGCAGTAAGTCTCCAAAGAACTGCAAGTTACGATGAATTGGTACATGATAGCTTGGTGGTCGAAGCAGGACTTGCAAAGACCTCAAAGGAAAGATCAGTGGCTTTTGAAAGAAGGAAGAGCAGGATGCAAGATAAGTATCATGACAAGTTGAAACCGAAGGGATCACCTCAAAGGGGTAAACAGACGTATTCACCGAAGGCTGGTGCTATTTGCAGCAATTGTGGGAAGTCACATTATGGCAAATGCATGAAGGGTACAGGTATTTGTTACGGATGTAAGAAGCCGGGGCATATCATTGCAAATTGTCCGGAACGGAGGAATAGAAGTGGAACTGAAGGAACTACCACTAGCAAAGGAAGGGTGTATTCCCTTGATGGTGCAAAGGCCTTGGCAAATGAAGATCTGATTGCTGGTATGTGTTATCTTGGCTCATACCCAGTAAAAGTTCTTTTTGATTGTGGCGCTTCATGCTCTTTTATTTCATATAAATGTGTGGAGACGCTTCAATTACCTTTGTCTCCGTTGAATCCTCCAATGTTAGTAACTACCGCTACTGAGGGCGGAATTGAGGCAAGTTATGTTTGTGAAAACTGTCCTATCACTGTGTCTAGCAAGACCTATTATGTTGATTTAGTATGTCTCCCGATGGAGCAACTTGACGTGATATTAGGCATGGATTGGCTCTCTGCTAACCATGTGTATATTGGATGTTCTGAAAAGAGTATTTATATGCCGACCAGTGATACGACGGAAGGTGTGGCTTTATCTGAATTGATTAACCGCACCCATCAGTTAATCCAGTTTATTTGTGCACAAGATAAAGGATTTTATGTCATGCTCACTGTGGCTTCAGACTCAGAGTTAAGTCCCAGTGATATTCCTATCGTAAATGAGTATTTAGATGTTTTCCCTTCAGAAGTGAATAGTTTGCCTCCAGAGCGTGAAGTGGAGTTCTCAATTGATTTAATTCCAGGAGCGGAGCCGGTATCTGTGGCACCGTATAGAATGTCGCCTACGGAACTTAAGGAACTGAAATCTCAGCTAGAAGAATTGATTCAGAAGCATTTCATCAGACCTAGTGTGTCACCTTGGGGTGCTCCAGTTCTGTTAGTTAAGAAAAAGGATGGAAGCATGAGGCTGTGTATAGACTACCGCCAACTCAATAAAGTGACTATCAAGAATAAGTATCCTCTTCCAAGGATTGATGATCTCTTAGATCAGCTCAAGGGAGCAACTGTGTTTTCTAAAATTGATCTTCGGTCAGGTTACCATCAAATCCGTATTAAGTCTTCAGATGTGTCTAAGACAGCGTTTCGAACGCGTTATGGGCACTATGAATTTTTGGTTATGCCTTTCGGTGTAACTAATGCTCCAGCAGTCTTTATGGATTATATGAACAGAATTTTTCAGCCTTACCTTGATCAGTTTGTGGTGATTTTTATAGATGACATCTTGATTTATTCTAAGGATCCTCAGGAGCATGCTCAGCATTTGAGAATTGTATTGGATGTCCTTAGAGACAAGCAGCTGTATGCTAAGTTTAGCAAGTGTGAGTTCTGGTTATCTGAGATTAAGTTTTTGGGTCACGTTATTTCTCAAGGAGGAGTAGCCGTCGATCCATCCAAAGTTGAAGCAGTACTAAGTTGGGAAAGACCCAAGAATGTAGCGGAGGTCAGGAGCTTTCTAGGCTTGGCAGGTTATTATCGAAGGTTTATTATGAAATTTTCTCAGATTGCTTTGCCTTTGTCACGCCTTACCAGAAAAGATGTACCCTTTATTTGGGACGAAGAATGTGAAGAGAGCTTCAGAGTTCTGAAAAGAAAGTTGACTAAAGCACCAGTGTTGGCAATACCAGATCCTGAAAAGAGATACACCGTTTTCTGCGATGCATCTTCCAAGGGACTGGGAAGTGTTCTCATGCAAGGAGAAAATGTGATAGCTTATGCCTCTAGACAACTCAAGACTCATGAAGAGAATTACCCCACTCATGACCTCGAGCTAGCAGCCATAATTTTTGCATTGAAGATATGGAGACATCATTTATATGGTGCACAGTTTGATTTATTCAGTGATCATAAAAGTTTGAAGTATTTGTTTGATCAACGAGATTTGAATATGAGGCAAAGGCGATGGATGGAATACTTGAAGGACTTTGATTTTTACTTGAAATACCATCCAGGGAAAGCAAATGTGGTAGCTGATGCCTTGAGTAGAAAAGCTTTAGTTAAAGCTGAAGTAATGATGCGTACATGTGGGTTGTATGAGAGATTCAGAGATCTTAATCTACATGTTACAGAGTTAGAAGGTGGCGTCTTGTTGAATAAGATGGATATTATGTGTGACCTACGGTTTAGGATTGCACAAGCTCAAACTGTGGATATGGACCTTCAGAGGAAAGTTGGCCAAGCAGGGTTTTCATGGGCACCAGATGGTATAGTATTGTTTGAAGGAAGAGTTTATGTTCCGAATGATGTGGAATTAAAAAGGTTAATTTTAGAAGAAGCGCATAAGAGTAGTTTCAGCATTCACCCAGGAACCACCAAGATGTATCAAGATTTAAAAAGGGATTATTGGTGGCCTAGTATGAAAAGAGATGTGGCGGAATTTGTGTCGCGATGCATTGTTTGTCAGCAGGTGAAGATTGAGCATCAGAGGCCTGCAGGAATGTTAGTACCTTTGGAAATTCCACAATGGAAATGGGAAGATATAACCATGGATTTTGTGACTGGATTACCTCGAACACAGCGAGGACATGATTCCATTTGGGTGATCGTGGATCGGTTAACTAAGTCAGCTCATTTCTTGCCGGTTAAGACTACTTACCGAGCTTCTCAATATGCCGAGTTGTTTATTTCAGAGATTGTGAAACTCCATGGTGTGCCAGCTAGTATTGTGTCGGATAGAGATCCTATCTTCACATCCCACTTTTGGAAGGCTTTTCAAAAGGCTTTGGGAACCAGATTAAAGATGAGCACGTCCCATCATCCTCAGACAGATGGACAATCCGAGAGGACTATTCAGACGTTAGAGGATATGTTACGTGCATGTATCCTAGAAGATGGAGGAAGTTGGAACGATCACCTACCATTGATTGAATTTTCTTACAACAACAGTTACCATTCTAGCATCGGAATGGCACCATATGAAGCTCTATATGGTAGGAAATGTAGAACCCCGCTTTGTTGGGCTGAAGTCGGAGATAAAAGTATTTTGGGACCTGAGATAATTCAGGAGACGACCTTAAAGATTAAGTCCATTCAGGATAAAATGAGAACAGCTCAAAGTCGTCAGAAAAGTTATGCGGATAAGCGGCGAAGACCCTTAGAATTTGAAGAAGGGGACCATGTGTTCCTTAAAGTTACACCCAAGTTGGGGTTAAGAGGGGCATTCAGGACTAAGAAACTTTGTCCAAGATATGTGGGACCGTTTCAGATACTTCGACGTGTCGGACCAGCAGCTTATCAGTTAGCGCTGCCACCGGCCATGTCAGGATTACACGATGTATTTCATGTCTCACAACTGAGGAAGTTTATTCCCGATCCTTTCCAACCAGTGGAACTGGACAGTATTGATTTGAGATCGGACCTAACTTTTCAACCGGAACCAGATCAGATAATTGATCGCGATGTTAAGTCTTTGAGGAACAAAGAGATTTCTATTGTCAAGGTTGTATGGAAAGGTTCTCCCGACGGCGAAGCGACGTGGGAGCTAGAGTCAGAAATGCAAGAGCACTATCCTCATCTATTTTCAGGTAAATTCTAAATTTCGAGGACGAAATTCCTTTAAGGGGGGTAGATTGTAATATCCCACTTAGATGTAGCATTCATCTGTGTTAGAAGCTTGAGAAGCAAGTAAGAAAATTAAGAAATTAAGTGAGATGGCAATTTTGTAAATAAGGCAAAGAGGGAGATTTATTTGAATTATGGAACAAGATATTTATCCATGATCCTTTCCATTCCTTCATTCCTATTCCATTTTCAGATTTTCCTTCCCCTTCTCTTCATACTCTCACGCCCTCCCTCACTCACCATCCTTCATCCAAACTTCAACCAAAAACCTAGTAAGAAATCTTGCAAGGAAGCTTGAGTAAGAAGCTAAAACAAGAGGAAGAAAAGAGGAACAAGGAAGAACAAGGAAAGAGTTAGAGTTGGAGAAACTTAGGGCTTTGGGAATCAAGTGTAATCAGCACCAAATTGTGGATTAAGGTGAGCTCCACAGGGTTTTAGAACCCGTTTAAGTAAGTTTTGGAAGTTACAGCTTAATTACCTAGTTTAGGGTTTTTGATACTTTTATTGATGATAAAAGTATTTTGGGACCTGAGATAATTCAGGAGACGACCTTAAAGATTAAGTCCATTCAGGATAAAATGAGAACAACTCAAAGTCGTCAGAAAAGTTATGCGGATAAGCGGCGAAGACCCTTAGAATTTGAAGAAGGGGACCATGTGTTCCTTAAAGTTACACCCAAGTTGGGGTTAAGAGGGGCATTCAGGACTAAGAAACTTTGTCCAAGATATGTGGGACCGTTTCAGATACTTCGACGTGTCGGACCAGCAGCTTATCAGTTAGCGCTGCCACCGGCCATGTCAGGATTACACGATGTATTTCATGTCTCACAACTGAGGAAGTTTATTCCCGATCCTTTCCAACCAGTGGAACTGGACAGTATTGATTTGAGATCGGACCTAACTTTTCAACCGGAACCAGATCAGATAATTGATCGCGATGTTAAGTCTTTGAGGAACAAAGAGATTTCTATTGTCAAGGTTGTATGGAAAGGTTCTCCCGACGGCGAAGCGACGTGGGAGCTAGAGTCAGAAATGCAAGAGCACTATCCTCATCTATTTTCAGGTAAATTCTAAATTTCGAGGACGAAATTCCTTTAAGGGGGTAGATTGTAATATCCCACTTAGATGTAGCATTCATCTATGTTAGAAGCTTGAGAAGCAAGTAAGAAAATTAAGAAATTAAGTGAGATGGCAATTTTGTAAATAAGGCAAAGAGGGAGATTTATTTGAATTATGGAACAAGATATTTATCCATGATCCTTTCCATTCCTTCATTCCTATTCCATTTTCAGATTTTCCTTCCCCTTCTCTTCATACTCTCACGCCCTCCCTCACTCACCATCCTTCATCCAAACTTCAACCAAAAACCTAGTAAGAAATCTTGCAAGGAAGCTTGAGTAAGAAGCTAAAACAAGAGGAAGAAAAGAGGAACAAGGAAGAACAAGGAAAGAGTTAGAGTTGGAGAAACTTAGGGCTTTGGGAATCAAGTGTAATCAGCACCAAATTGTGGATTAAGGTGAGCTCCACAGGGTTTTAGAACCCGTTTAAGTAAGTTTTGGAAGTTACAGCTTAATTACCTAGTTTAGGGTTTTTGGTACCTATTTGCCTTTCCATGTTAATCCTTGATTATTGATGATATGAACTAGCTATATGCCTTAGAAAATGACTCTTAAACATGTTATGATGTCTGGGTATGTTGGATAAGCTGAAATGGTGCAAAATCACGTTTAAAACTTGCCAAATGCTGTCTAACTGCAGGTAAAATCGTGTCACGATTTTCCAATCGTGTCACGATTTCACAGGCAGGGACCAAACGATTTTCTGGGTAGAAAATCGTGTCACGATTTCCAAATCGTGACACGATGTGAGCATAGGCAGATTATGTTGTTTTTTCATCCTTTCTCGCACCACTCCGGCTTTCCAACGCTACCTCGGACTCCATAACGATATGTAGTGACTAAGTGTTGCTATTAGGCATAGGAAGACCCAACTTTTAGGGAATGTATAGATGAATTATAAGACAAGGAAAGGTACTAAGATAAGAGAGGATTATACTAATCCATAAGTAATCATAGTGAAGCCAAGAACTAGTTTAGGGTTTATCCCTTATGAAACAACGATGTGAACCTAGTTCAGTTTATACGACATCAAGAATGATACGATGATTAAGAGTAGGACCTTTATAGGTTAAGCACTTATGAATGTTCTCTTAAGATATAAGAATACGATACGAATATGTTATACGATTACGATCACGTGTTCATCAGACTCCGGGATTCGCCGGATGGGATTTCTCCGAAAGGGCTATCCACACGTAAGTTAAAAGATTTAAGCATGTCCATCAGGCTCCGGGTTTCGCCGGATGGGACTTCTCCGAGAGGGTTGTCCACATGTAAAGTAAGATGTGTCCAGCAGGCTCCGGATTATGCCGGATGGGGCTTCACCGAGAGGGTTGCCTACACAAAGATAAGAGGAGTCCGGTGTTAGCCTGATATGATAGGATTTTCACCGGTATGATGGGAGATGTACTTCGGGGTTACTCCACCCGGATGCACTCCGTAAAACGAACCAAGATAATGTTATGTTTGTTCAACCCTAACTGCTAACTTAATGTTATGAAAGACGAATACGTTTATGCTATATGCAATACGAGTTATGATGTTTAGTTCCTAGTGAACAAGATGTGATCCTAGGATGTCCCCAAGATCACTCCGTTTATGTCAAAGTTTAAGAATAAAATGTAAAGTACATGAGATAAGACAATGAAGCGATCCTAGGTTTCCCCTGATCGCGATAAACGTAAAGAATGATGGCGATCGTAGGTATCCCCAAGATTGCCAGAGTAGGCACGGCGACCCTAGGTTACCCCCGTGGTTGCCAACAGTCGGTAGGGTAGGAGCTCACTGAGACGTTATGTCTCATCCCTTTCCTTCTGGTGCAGGTTCTTCGCAGGTAGCACGACGAAAAGGTAAAGAGAAGGCTATGGACTGACCGTGCTGCTTATGCTTTGTTATTATGGATAATTGTATAAGAATGTTGTATTATGATGTATATTATGAAGAATGTTTGTATCGGATAACAAGTTGTATGACAAACTCATGTTTTGTATAAATATTACCAATCTTTCTGTATTGTATTTAATGTATCCGGTACGAAATTTTAATACTCGTAAGAGATCCTAGGCAATCTCTATATGGGTGTTACATTATACCTGCTATTAAATTGAAAAGAAAAAAAAAACATGTTGCTGAATTGGGAATCACATAAGAAATTACAATTTACAACAACACTTGCCTTCTGAAACAAGTCAACAATTTTTGCTGCAGCCTGCTCTGCCTCTTTTATAGTGTTTAAAAATGTTGGGATTTCAAATGTTAGTTATGCTGTTGAAGTTTGTTCAAATGATTCTTATCTGGAAGAATGTGTTGATTATTGTTGTTAGATATATAGATGTTAAAATATTAAAAAAAAAGTAAAATCATTTGAAAACAATCAAAGATTTGCAACATAAGTAGTTGCTTTATATATATGTAGATCTAGTGTAAAATGTGTTATTCAAGAAATCGTTTACCACTTATAATAACTGGAGATTGTGGTGGAACTGGACTCTCCTGGGGTTTGTGTTTGACAGCTTGAACTTCCTCTTTTGAACCACAAACAAACATTAGAATAAAATTGTATGTATCCTGTGAATTGGGTTTGACCTACTACTCCCTTCGGCCCAAGTTATAAGTCGTTTTGGGAAAAGTTTTTGTCCCAAATTATAAGTCGCTTTACAATCCTAATGAAGCATTGATGCTACTTTTCCTATTATACCCTTAACTATTTATTACTTTCTCTTTTTTCAATTTTTTATTGGCTTAATTGCAGTTTTGACCCCCTAAGTATCACGAACTTGCAATTTTGGCCCCCTATAAAAAAACAATAACAAACAGCCCCCTAAGTTTACACCCTTTTGCACTTTTGGCCCATGCCAATTTTGACCAAGTCAATGCACACGTGGCACCTCACTTAAGTGAGTAGGATGTCACGTGTGTAATTTTTGAATTAAAAATAAATAAAAATGCCAGGTGTGTATTTGTTGAAATAAAAAAAATAATAATTAAAGAAAAATGGAGAGACACTGATATTCTCTACTCTCTTCTCCTTCACTAGCAACTTCATCTCTTCTTCTCCTTCACCAAATAGTCATCTTCTATATAACAACAACAACCATCAATTTTAAAAAAAAATCTACATGCTGAGAAAAATAAAAGGGAGGCTGAAAAAGAAAGGTTGGGAATATTTTTTTCTCTCTCTTTACACTGATTTTTTTTCCAGATCTTGCTTCTGACCATTGTCACACCACTCCGACCTCTTTCCTGTCTCCAATCGCCGACCCGTCTCCCTTCTCTCACCACCACCAGCAACCTTCAAAGTCCACCTAGTTACCACCACTGACCCACCGTCGCCGTCGTCTTATAGATCTAAAGAGTAATTATGCCAAAAGCTTAAATCATCGAAAAAACCAAAAGAATAATCGATTTGCAGTTTCAGCAATTCAATGTGCAGTTTCAGCAATTCAAAAGAAACCAAAAGCTTCAGTCTGATTTAGTTTCATTCTCAAAACAACCTCTAATTAGATTCTAATTTATTCTGTTTTATATCATCCTTTTGAATCTATGATGTGCAACTTCAATAAATTTTCAATTTTGGAGGGTTAATGGGTCTGTTTGTTTTTTTTTAATCGAAGAAAGTAGAAGATGACAAGCAACATGTGTATTGTTGTTTTTATTTTGAGAAAATGGGTGGTGGTGCTCATGGAGGTTGAAAAACAAAGATTCATCACGTGTGCTTCCATTTTCCTTTCCTTTCCATTTTCGTTTTATTAAATACAACCTGGCTTTAAAATTTTAAAAAAAAAAACATTATAACACGTGGCACCTCACTTAAGTGATGTGGGTGCCACATGTGCATTGACTTGGTCAAAATTGGCCTGGGGGGCCAAAAGTGCAAAAGGGGGTAAACTTAGGGGGCTGATTTGTTATTGTTTTTTATAGGAGGTCAAAATCGCAAGTTCGTGATACTTAGGGGGCCAAAACTGCAATTAAGCCTTTTTTATTTTATCTTTCTCATATCATCTATTAAGGACAATTTTGTAAAACAACTCATAATATCTCTTTCTCATACAAAATTAATAACTTTTCTTAATACGTGTGAAATGACTAAAACGACTTATAATTTGGGACGGAAGTTCCTATCATCAAATGGCAGTTCCTCTGAATTTGATATTGATAATTAAGATTTTCAGATGATCTGACCATAGTGAAAAATAAGAAAAGATTATATCGTTGTCTTCATTTTTGTCATGAAATAGTATTTCACATTAGGTATTGTTCTTGATAGCAATGGTAACACATTTTAGAAAACTTAAATAGCTAATGCTTTTACTAGCAGTCATTTATTTTGGTTGTGTGATACTCAATGTCCTCCTGTTCTTGTAACCTGTACCCTGGCTATAGATAAAGTCAAATTCTTCTTGAGAATATCTAGAATATCAAAATCAATTCTATCATTTTACTAGAACCATTTCTATTTTGCTCGAAATTGAATTCAACATGCAAAACATCTAAATCAGCCATCTAAAGTTTTACTTGAAGGCAAGTAGCAACATACATTTAACATCATGTTTTCGAACACTTGAAAGAAAAGTCATATATGAAACTTTTCACAAGAATCAAAAGTCTTAGTCATTTTGGAAATTCAAGGCTCGCTGCAATCCATTTATCTTCACCAATCGGCACAACTGTAATCCCCTCAGGGAACACAATATCTGGAAAACTTGTATACACCTTAAGCTTGTTACCAAGCATGTAACTGTTTGTATTGGGCGTCTTTGCCTTGCTGATCTTCATTTTTTTGTTAGGGGGAAGTGGTAAAGATTCACTTTGTATGCCATTGTTAACTTGGAAATCAGTAGGTAATATCTCGTCATCCAAAAGTTCATCTGATAGAACACAATGTCATAAACATGGTCAATGGTCAACATATTACACCTTTGAGAAAAGTAAACTAGTTTCACGATGGTTTAAAAAAGCGATTGATAATTTAGGAAGATATGTTATTGGATGAAGATGAAGAAATTTACAACCTTCAGGGACAGGTTTGAGTTTCTGTTTAGATTTAACAATGTGTGATTCATGAGTTGATTTTACTGCTTGGTTTTCTCCAATCGAGGAAGATAAATCAGCATATGTATGACGTCCACCTGTGCATGACATAAATATTAATAAGCATAATCACAAACATTTTAAATTGAAGGTGTGTCTGCTGTCTAACACCAACATAAATATTATTAAGCGTAATCACTTCTTTTCGACGTATAATAAATGCCAAACTTGTTTGATTATATCGAAATTCTAGAATCAAAGTGATTCTTAAACATGAATGCCCAGCCGAATCAAGTGAATGAACTTACACTCTTTTAAGGTGATGTAAGCAATCTTTGCAGCATCATCTTCTGCCTCATTTTCGGATTTAGATGCCTTTCCATGAAATCTGATGCCCTCTACTTCCACAGTTAAGAAAAAAGTTGGCATATGAGGAGAACCAATTTGTGTAGTTTTATATGTTGGTTTGGAAAAACCTTCTCTCTCTGTTAATTCCTGAAGTAGATTCTTGGATGGACAAGATTCATCCTGAATAAGTAGGAAACATATCAAAATTCAGTTATAATTATTTTTAATGTGGATAAAACACAAACATAAAAGTAAACTTGAATAAGTTCGACAACTTCAAACACAGTTGATTTACCTTCTGAAACATGTCAGCAAATTTTGCAGCAGCCTCCTCTGCCTCTTTTATAGTGTTGAAAGATGTTGGGCTTTCAAATGATTTCCCATCAATAACAACAGTAGCTTTATAGCGAATGTCATGAGGTGGCCCCCCAGGTTTGATTGTAAAAACAGGTGGATCAAGATCGTTCTTTTGAGCACAGTTTTGATGATCCATATCTGAAAGAATGAGTTGATTATTGTTGTTAGATATATTGATGTTGAAATAGAAAAGTAAAGTAATAATCACTTGAATAGTAGTAGCAAAAGTATCAAAGATTTGCAAACATATCAGTCAGTAAAGGAAAAGAAATTGTTTACCACTTATAATAACTGGAGATTGTTGTGGAACTGGACTCTCCTGAGGTTTGCCAGCTTTAACTTCCTCTTTTGAACCATACTCATTTGTTGGTTTTGAAGAACCTAAATGGACATCATGAACCACAAACATTAGAGTAAAATTGTATGTAACCTTTAAATTTAATGTAACCTTCTAGTTCCTATTATCATATTGTTTTCTTTATCCTTCAGTCAACTAGGCAGAATTGTATTAAAGGGAAAATATACAAGAAAACTTTCTAACAAAGTGATATGAAAAATACGATTCTAAAATACAGAAATTTATGCGTAATTAGATGACAGAAACAGTTTATAAATTCAGTAAAAACTTATCATAATTTCTGAATCAAGTGATCAATCTCCCAAACATAAATTTAAATATATATATATATATATATATATATATATATATATATATATATATATTATTAATAGTGCTAATTCTCTACCACATATGTTTCTATCATATGAAGCTCACAAGTCACAATCATAACTGATTAGCGAACAATCAAAGAGAATTCAAACAGAAAACTCATTTCAGGATAGCAAAAGTCTCAACTACAGAAAGAGAAAGAAGTAGGGTACTTGATAGAGGAGAAGTGAAGTTGCGGAAAGCTTTCATAGCAGCTTGGTTTTGAGCTTCTCCGGAGGAATTGAAGGTATCAGAAGAAGTAAAGGTAAGGCCATTCACAAAAACAGAGTCCTTAAAGCTTGGATTGTGTGGTGGACCATCAACATGAATGGCAGAATACTTAGGCAAACTCCACCGTCTCCGGTGACACAGCTCCTGCAGTTTCGACTTGTGCATTTTCACTTACACTCCTACTATTGATACTATAACTTATAATTTAACAATCCTTACAGAAAGTAGAGTGTATAATTTAAATACTGAGGTATCACATTCACGTGTTTATAAGGTGAAGTATTCTTTTGTCCCAGTTACACATATATTGTAGTATATATACATGATTAAATTGACATTGAAATTAATTTTGTTAACCATGTGAATATTAGTAGTACATGATAATAAACAGTTGCATGCAGAGAAATGCATTGGGCGTGAAGGAGAGAAGGGTCATGGAAAAATAGACAGTTCCTAACCAGGAGGATAGTGTTGTGTAAGCCATGTGGTCTGGTCAATCTTGAAGACTATTTTGGTGTTTTGTGTATTTTTGTTTTCTAGTTTATAGCATTTGAAGAACATGTATGATATATTTTGACACTTTATTTATTTCACCTTTTTTAATATCACATCACTTGTTTTAAGTTTGGTTTTTTTGCTCTTTTTTTCTTCTACTTTGTCTCTATATAAATTCTAATGCTTCTTGTTATAACTAATCATTATAATAATGTTAAGAAGTCAATCAATGACTGTTTGATTTGATTCTGAAATCTGAATGTTGTTTTCTGACTTTATTCACTTCTTGGTTTGTACTGGTACTATACCATACCATACATGTGCATGCTGCAGGAGCAGTTATCTTAGACCAGTAGTCTGCCAGAAGATTGCAGGCAATGCTGTCTTAGTTCTTGCCTTAACCAAAATGGAAACAAAGCTGGCTAGAGACACTCCAAAAAGGATATTTGACCCCATAATCAAAATGGGAGATTACTATTTATCTGCAAATATGCTTATCTGTTTTACTGTTTTGGATTGATTTTCTAATGTTGGTTTGATATTTTGTTATAACTTGTAATTATCTGTTTTACTGTTTTGGATTGATTTTCTATCATTTTTAAACTAGTGGATTGGAGTACACTCATTCAATGCCTAAACACTTAAGAGCTTCTTTAGGTATGTTCCTAACTTTATGAACACCCTCAGCAAAAATAACACCCATTCCCAGATGCAAATGTGGATTCAATGTAACAATGAAATGCCCAAACACCAGGATTATCTGCCTTAAACCTTAATGCAGTCCAACCATATGGAAATGTAACTGCAGTGTTCCTTAAAGGCGCACTTGTTAAATTACATTTCTCCTCATCAACACCTAGTTTGAATTTCCTTTCTCCATATCCCAAAACCCAAAAAATGATGTCCATGTAAATGCCAAGCATGCATACAGGTTTTATCAAGAAGTAGTATTGAAAGTATTTCCGATTATCTGACCTTGTGAAAAATAAGAAAAGATTATATCATTGTTTTCATTTTTGTCATATAACAGCATTTCACAGTTCACAGTAGCTATTGTTCTTGATAGCAGCAATGGTAACACATTTTTGAAAAATCAAAATATCCAAAATATCAAAATCAATTCTATCTTTTTATTACTAGAACCATTCTTGTCTCTCCCGAAATTAAATACGAACATGCACGGCATCTAAATAAGCCATATAAAGTTTTACTTGAATTCAAGTAGCAACATACATATAACATCATGTTTTCTAATACTTGAAAGCAAAGTCATGTATGAAACTTTTTCACAAGAATCAGAAGTCTTCGTCATTTGGAAATTCCAAGCACGCTGCAACCCACTTATCCTCGTCGATAGGCAAAACTGTAATGTCCTCAGGGAATACAATATCTGGAAAACTTGTGTACACATTGAACCTGTCGCAAAGTAGGTAATTACTTGTGTTGTAAGTCATTGCCATGTTGGAGTCAGAAATTGTAGAAGAAGGAAGTTCAGTATGTGAAAGTGGAGATGATTTGGGTAAAGATGAAGAGCTCATGTTGCTCATCTTCATTTTTTTGTTAGGGGGAATTTGAAAAGATTCATTGTTAACTTTGACATCATCAGTGGGCAATATCTTCGGAGTCAAAAGTTTATCTGTTAGAATAAACCCAACGTCACTAATGTCCTCAATGATCAGCAATATCTACTTTTGAATATGATGATTCAAAAAAGTTATTGATTAGTAATATCTACTTTTGAATGAAGATGAAGAAACAAACCTTCGGAGCTGAGTATCTGCTTGTATTTAACAATGTCTGATTCAACAGTTGATTGTGCTTCTTGATTTTCTTTGATAGAGGAATAAAAAGCAGCATACACATCAAGTCCACCTGTAGCATAACAATAATATTATCAAATCATAATCATTTTCATGGACATTTTTCCTATATAAATATTCAGCTATATGCTGCATCTACATAACAACTATACTCCAGATTTCAGGCGTGTTTGGTGTCCGGCACCAACAAGAGAATGAAACATATGATTATATCGACGTAATAACAGAGGCCAAAGTTGTTTGTGATTCTTATGAATGAAAGAAAAATCAACTGAATGAACTTACACTCTTTTAAGGCAATGTAAGCAATCTTTGCAGCATCAATATCTGCCTGTTTTTTGGATCTAGATGCCTTTCCATGAAATTTCAAGCCCTCTACATCCACAGTTGAGAAATAAGTTGGCATATGAGGAGAACCAGACTCTGTAGTTGTATATGTTGGTTTGGAATAACCTTCTCTCTGAGTTAATTCTAGTAGTAAACTTTTGGATGGACAAGATTCATCCTGAATAAATAGGATAAAAATCAAAATTCAACTAAAACTATTTTTAATGCAGATAGAGCACGATCATACAAGTAAAGTTGAATAAGTTTGACCTTCAAACACATTGATATACTATTGGGCCCTGTTTGGATAAACAACTTAATTAAGAGCTTATCCCAAACTTTCTTCTAATATAAGTGCTTATGTATAATCTATTTCTATAATAAAAACTATATAAAGTCAAAACTATTTTCATATAAGTTATAAGCTATTTCCAGAAGCTATCCTGGCAAGCTTATGAAAATAAGCTAAAAAAAACTTATGGACATGTCATATGTTGTTTCCATAAGCTCTGTTAAACAGCTTCACAAGTGCTTATGCAAGTAGATAAGCTTAAGTAGATATTCTGTTACTGATAAATCAGGTTATTATCTATTAACATCTAAATGTCTTTTGTAACTCAACTATGATTTTTGCCAACCTTAGCTCAGATAATAAGCACTTATATGAATTTATCAGTAACAGAATATCTACTTAAATCAGGTTATCTATCTAACGTCCAAGCATCTAGTTATCAATTTAATGATCATAAAATGTCAATTTGGAATCACATAAGAAATTATAAAGACACGTGCCTTCTGAAACAAGTCAACTGAAATTGGCAATTCCCTCAAAGCAATTTTTGCAGCAGCCTGTTCTGCCTCTTTTATAGAGTTGAAAAATGTTGGGCTTTCAAATGATTTCCCATCAATAACAACAGTAGCTTTATAGTGAATATCATGAGGTAACCCCTCAATTTTGATTGTAAAAACAGGTGGATCAAGATTGCTCTTTCGAGCATAGTTTTGCAGATGTTTTTTGCTCAAACAATTCGTATCTGAAAGCGTAAGTTGATTATTCTTGTTAGATAATGTTTAAATAGAAAGGAAAGTAATCTTATGAAGAATAGTAACAAAAATACTAAATATTTGCAAACACATTAGTGAATAAAGTGAAAGAAATTGTTTACCAGTTATAATAACTTGAGATTGTGCAGGAACTGGACTCTCTTTAGGTTCGGTATCTTCAACTTTCTCTTTTGAACCATATTCATCTGTTGGTGTTGAAAAGCCTAGATGGAGATCATGAACCACAAACATTAGAGTAACATTGTATGTAACCTGTGAAGTTGATGTAACCTACTTGTTCCTATAATCATATTGTTTTCCCTATCCTAGTCATTGCTAGGCAGAAGAGTAAAAGGGAAAATATACATGCAGGTTTGGTTCTGTGACAAAAATTGATTTTGAATGAATTGATTCCGACTAAAGTTGAGTTGAATGTAAAGTGGTTTATGTTTGGATACATTCATATAAAAGTGATTTGAACAACAAATCCAATGCCCAAAACTCAATTGTAGAGGCAAAATTCTAGCTTTAAATTAGAATCAATTCTACTCGAGAACAACCAAACATGTCAAAATCAATTCTACTCATCTACAATCAATTTCGCCTCGTTCAAAAATGGAATCAAACACACACAAGAAGACTCTAAAAATGTGATTCTAAAATACAGAAAATTATGCTTAATTCCAATTCCATAACAGGATTCTATGTAGTCTATTATGAAACAACATGAACCCTTCAATACCATCAGAGAATCATATCATCTCTTCTGATCAAACGGTTTGCAAATTCTAAAAACTCTTCTCGTAATAACGGAATAAAATGATCACTCTTAACCATAATCTCATAAAAAAAGCTAATAATTAATGATATAACAGTGTTGAGTCCCAATCAGCTATGCTCATAACTCATAAGTAAACAATCTAAGAACTCAAACTGAAAACTCATTTGAAATACCAAAAGTCTCAACTACAAGATCATCATCATCATCTCCAAGGAAAGATTAAAAAAAATTGAGAAAGAGTACCGGATAGAGGAGAAGTAAAGTTGCGGAAAGCTTTCATAGCAGCTTGGTTTTGAGCTTCTTTGGAGGAATTGAAAGCATCAGAAGAAGTAAAGGTGACACCATTGACATAAACAGAGGCATTAAAGCTTGGCTTGTGTTGTGGACCGTCATTTGTGGCAGTGTATTTCGGTAAACTCCATCGTCTCTTGTGGCATAGCTGCTGTAGCTTGGTCTTGAACATTTTCACTTTCACTCCTTCCTACTATAGCTACTGCAAGAACATGAATATGATGAGATTAATTTGAAGATATAACGTGAACCATTTATGAAATGAAAAGTAAAACTAATGTCAACTATACTTACAAAAACTCTTGTATGTAATTTGAATAATGAAGCATCACATATTTTGTCACCGTTATATAATGTAGTAGATATATGGTTAAAATTACGTGATATACAGTTGCATGCTTTGTGTAGGCCATGTGGTATATTTTGAACCCTATTTTGGTGTTTTGTGTATTTTTTTTTTTGTTTATAGCATTCATATTTTTTTATAAGAAGCATTCGTTTTGAGAATAAGTATGATACATATAGGTGGAAATTGGAATTGAGTGTTAGAGAAGTAATGTTATTGTTTGTTGGAACAAATTGTTAAAGAGAAAGGAAGAATGGTTGGTGTCTGTCAAACTAACTGTGTTCTTGCCTTCACTAAAATGGATACAAAGTTGGAGATACTCCAAAAAGTAAATTTGACCCTATGCTCAAAATGGAGATTATTCTCTAGTGAAAATATACCTTTCTTTTTGACTATTTTGGATTGATTTTATAATGTTGGTTTGAAATTTTGTTATAACTTGTATTTCTTTAAATGTTTTTGTTATAACTTGTAATTATCATTTTCATTCTCATAGATTTAATATCGACAATTTTATAGCTAAGCATACTCATGCAAATCTAAAGAGAACCACAAACCTTGGTATTTAGTATTTAAAAATGTTATTTTGACACAAAGCTGCATCAAACATCACATATTATTAGTTTATGGCAAATATTGCACTTAAGGGCATATGTTAAGGAACTCAAATATAGAAATATATGTCTTAATAGTCAAGATATTATGTTTTCCAATGCAATGTTGCTATTTTTGTGTTCTTTGATATGTGCTCTTAAGACACAAGTTAATAAGACCCTTAATTTATTGTCTCTATACTTTTTGTAAGTACGATCGTTCCTACCTAGCCTGGTGTTATTCTAAGAAGGGCGATGTGTATGATATTTTCTGTAGAATAATTGTCTACCCCTTTGTTCAGTGTTTTGTTTTCTCTTTTATCCTCTCCTATCCTTCCAAACCGTCCTCAACCCCCCACCCTCTCGTGGGGATGTAACTTCTCCCACTTTGTATTTGAATTCTTGGCGGTACCTCGTCCTCCCCCATGTGCCGAGCACGTGATATGCATTATGTTGCTCTTATCCTATGTTTTAGGAGGAGGAAAGAGTACTATCCTCTCTTTGATGGTCCAATCTCTTTCAAACAAATCAACCTTTAAATTTAAATGTATTTTTATGCGAGTTTCTACACACAATGTCAACCTTTTGTGTCTGTTGTTTTTTTAGTATAATCTATCAACCAGAGAATTTTAGACTTGAACTCAAATCACATTCTATTCTATGACAATTAAAAAGGCTCACGTATGTGTCAATTTGTATTTTTTTCTTTCTTTCTTTCTAATTTTTATTTATTATTGGCAATGCACATCGTTTTTTTCCTTTCCCTATAGCCTTCTTTAGTAGATAATAACAAAACTCATTTAAACAATAAACATGTATGATTAAAAAAACACAATATTGATAAAAATATGTTTTTTTTTATGGTGATCAACTTCGTCAGTAGTATACTTTTTCTGTTGCTTATTTACTTTCTTTTGCCGTTTTGCTTTTCTAAGTCCTAACGTACCTTACTTCTCTGAATCGTTTCAATTTTATCAGGATATCCCACGTACCTTAAAATTAAGCAAAAACAAAAACAACAAAAATTGTGTTTTTCTCACAAAACTGAGCTTCGAAATCATATAACATGATAACAAAAACTATATAACAATATATACCCAACGTGTATTCAAATGTTAAGAATGACCCTAAAAAATGTCGACGCTGAATTTTTTGTTCTCAGTTGAGCTAGAAAACCGTAAAGATTGTTTCTAATCGATTGGAGAATTTAGTTTTCTTTTTCTTCTTTTCAAAACAGAGACAAGCATTGTCCTATAGGTTTAGCATGCTCGTAGCTGTAGTACATTTTCCATCCAGAACACTTAAAAGAACATGTTATTAAACTTCAATTGTAATTCTAATGTAATTCCATTCCAAACAATTATTATTATTGAGAAAAGTTGTGGCAGATTTCAGGCTAAATTAAGTTATAATATATGGAAGTTAAGTATCTGCCTAAATCAACTCAAAAATGGACAGCTCTTTTGATTATAGGCTGCAAGGGTGCATCTTTCCGATAAGCATCAAAATAGCATTACTCCAAATCCCCCCCACCCCCCTGTTATCCAACAAAACTTGCTAGAAAAAATGATAAACAAATAGACAATTGAACAGCTTATTCATATGCCTATTCATATACTGTAAAATGCATACCTACAATGAAAAGAGCATGATGTGCGAGAACAAAGGACAAACTCTTATATCAAAACATTATTCAAAATATATAGCATTCAGTTTTCCAACTGGAGCACGTCCTTTCACATAGATAGATGACTCTGTAGTTTCATTATCAACTCACTTTGAACTAGCTAGCTGTTTGCGAATGCGCTTGGCAGCATCAACCATATTGGTGAGAGCAGGCTTAACCTCAGTGTATTTTCGCGTTTTAAGACCACAATCTGGGTTGACCCAAAGGATGTTGCTTTCAAGAACAGCAAGCATCTTGTTGATTCTGTCAGCAATTTCTTCTGTGGGTGGAATCCTTGGTGAGTGAATATCATAAACACCAGGACCAATGCCAGCACCATATTTAACTCCCTCACGGAAGACAGATAGCAGCTTCTCATCTGATCTGGAGTTCTCAATAGTGATCACATCTGCATCCATATCTATAATTGAGTGAATGATGTCGTTGAAGTTTGAGTAGCACATGTGAGTATGAATCTGGGTAGTGTCTTGTACACCACAGTTTGTAATCCTAAATGAGTGAACTGCCCAGTTTAGATAGAAAGACTCCTCAGACTTCCTGAGAGGTAAACCTTCTCTAAGAGCAGCCTCATCGATCTGAATGACGGTAATACCGGCTTTCTCAAGATCCTCAACCTCATCCTTTATTGCCAAAGCAATCTGGTAGCAAGTCTCAAATCTAATAAAAATAACAAATGCATAATGTTAAATGAAACTTATACTGCAAAATGAGTTTCATTCAAACTTGCACAGCAGCAATAAAGGTGCTTTTGCATACCTAGGCTGGTCATCTCTAACAAAGGACCAGTTTAGAATTGTAACAGGGCCGGTAAGCATTCCCTTCATTGGCCGTTTGGTCAAACTTTGAGCTGTTGAAGACCAGAAGACAGTCATTGGCTTGGGACGGCTCACATCACCATAGATAATTGGTGGTTTAACACAGCGGGATCCGTAGGATTGCACCCACCCGTTGGCAGTGAAAGCAAAGCCCGATAATTGTTCTCCAAAATACTCAACCATGTCATTCCTCTGAATTGCCAAATAAAAAAATAAATCAACTAATAAATATTTTTTGTTTTTAACCGTACTTGCACACAAGAAAGAAACCCTCATTAAACCAGAGTAAATAACAAATATTAGCTTCATACCTCGGGCTCTCCATGCACCAAGACATCAATGTCGAGCTCTTCCTGGATCTTCACGACATTGTTAATTTCCTCCTTAATGAAACGAATATAATCCTCCTCGGATATCCTATTCATATATAATGACATATAGCAGTTTAAGTGTTAAAAAAATGTGATAATCATGGAATGTGGTATATAACTTAAGAAGAAGACTTATGCTTACTTGTTGGCCTTGAACTCGCGGCGAACCCTTCTAAGATCTGCAGTCTGAGGGAAAGATCCAATTGTAGTGGTTGGAAGAACTGGAAGGTTCAGTTTCTTCTGTTGCGCATCTAATCTAGAACTGACACTAGTGGCCCTCCGATGATCTGATCCTTTAAGGGCAGCAGCCTAAGAAAACAAAACTTATATAATTTAAGAATTCTACTAGCTTAAAATATCACATACGGAAATAACAGAATTGAAATCCTGAAGAACACTGACAGCCTTTTGGACGGCCTCATTTGTCACCCTTGGGGAGGACTTCCTTGAAGCCAAAGCAGCAGCATTAGAAGAAAAGTAAACCTGCAAAATGCCACACATTAAGAAGCTGAAAAATATCAAGTATGAGTCAAAAAATCCTTCGAGGGTATAATGTACCTCATCCTTTTGTCCAGACAATGCCTTGGCCAAGGCATTTACTTCAACTATTTTTTGCGCTGCAAACGCAAGCCAAGATTTAATTTCTTGGTCCAGCTTGGTCTCATTCACCAGATCAACTGCAGTGTGAAGAAGAGAACAGGATGTGGAAACCACAACTTTCTCTGCAAAAGAAAATGATAATTCAGATTTAGATTGTAGTGTGCTATATATATATATATATATATATATATATATATCAACAGAACAAGAGAGAGTAATTTATAAGTACCCTTTCCAACGATGTCCCCAAGTTCCTTCAAGGTGTTCAGCGAAGATTCAAGATTATTGGCCCAAATATTTCTTCCATCAACAATACCAGCAAAAAGAAGTTTTCCAGAAGGAAATCCTTGCTTGATCAAACCAAGGGTCTTTGTTCCACGAACAAGGTCAAATCCATATGCAGTAACAGCCTTCAAAGAGGTGAGTGTTTTATATGCTTCAGCTGGGACATCAGCAAAGTATGTCTCAACCAAAACATTCAAACCAGATAAAGTTGATTCTAGCTCTGCATAAGCATAATTAAATGCTTGTAACTGGTGAGCATCAAGATCCTTGACAAGGGTAGGTTCATCAAACTGGATCCAAGTAGCACCGGCAGCCTTCAGTTCAGTAACCACTTCCCTATGATAAATTACAAAGTATGATTAAAATTTAACAAAAATAAAATACATGATTCAAGAACATATCTCTACATTAAGGCCTTACTTATAGACAGGAAGGATCTTGTCAATTAGGGAAAGAAGGGAAAATGACTTCTCAACACCCTTAGCTGGTTTTGACAGCAACAAGTAGGATACTGGTCCCACAAGAACAGGTACGGTATTAACTCCTAGCTGCATAGAACCAAAATACATTTTATAAACATCAGTCAATGAAATGAATAATTCAAAATAAAATTGTCTTGTAACAAACATTCTTTCCAGGTTTCAATCTTCTTTAGTATATCGTTGGTCAGGTAGTGAAGATTCTTCAAGACCAGAGTATTCAGTAGTTCATTAAAATAAGTAAATCAAATTAAGATACTTACGCTAAAGCAATTTTTAAACTTACAGCTTTGGCCTCGTTGTATTCATCCACTGCCTTGTGTGATGCATAGGAGAACTTAACATCTGGACCCAATTCAGGAACAATGAAATGGCTGTACCATAATAGATTATGATTTTGTCACAACTATGATAAATATCAAATCAAATTACCAAAGTCAACTTGTATTTATATATTTATATGAAATACAATGATGAATATAATGCATATCAAATATAGATACATTCTTTCAGTTATTTCAAATTACTACAATATTATGTATAGTTATGCATCAAAATCTCCATTCCTACACCTTTCTGAAATGTATAACTTAAAATTAAGAAAAACTTTTCTAACAGGGGTTACTTACTAGTTGGTGTCAAACCACTTGGTCATTTCCATAGCTGGCACGGATGCATTTCCTCTCGCCATGGAGAAGTAAATATCAAAACCAATCTCCCCACCATTCCATTTATATCTGTCAGGAACTGCACCGAGTATGGCTGTTGTGTCCAATACTTGATCATAGTATGAGAAGGTGTTGCTTGGAATATGCTGAATTCCAGCATCGGCCATCTGCTTCCAGATTGCTGATCTAAGGTTAGCAGCGACCTGCTTCAGTTCCTCGGCACTAGTCTTTCCATCCCAAAATGATTCCAGGGCAAACTTAAGCTCTCTCTTGGGTCCCATGCGGGGATAACCAACAATATGGGATGACATTGCTCTGTTATTGCAAATACACAATTTGAATATATTATACGACCACTCAATTAAGGTAAACAATGTTTCTTGCAAATCTACTACACATTTGTAAAATGATGACAAAATCAATAGGAATATGTCATTCATAGTTCGTAGAAATATGTGGGTTCAACTCAGCCAAATAAATCAATGAAATACAAAGTTTATCAACCCCCCACTCTTGAGCTAAAATCAGCTTTTTATTAGAAGAATGGTAGCGGCGAAAATCAAACTCTAGTTAACTTGGTGATAGAGATTCAATAGAATGCAAACAAGAATAGACTTTATATCATAACTTTAACATCTTCAACTAAGAAACATGTGATTCAAAGACCTCAAATAGCCTTGAGCATCTAATTTAGGACTTCAGATTCTAACTAATAGCCTTGAACAAATTAAAACTAAACGTGAAGCAAGAAAATTATAATCACAATTTTTTTATAAACTTCCAATGATTGAACTTGAAGCTAGAAGACAGTCAATGAGATAGCTTTTCCATTTCCCTCAGAAAGTTGGAGGAATTTGACATTGTAATCGAAGTCAACACCTCACTCGAAATCTCAAAAAGTTTGTTTATGACTAAACTGAACTGCTTTTACCATCACCAAATCATAGGTATGCTTTCTATTATATAATATACAATTAAATATCAGAAGGTTTATTCTATATGAATAAATTATATTTGATATCTCTTAGGTGAGTAGCTCACTTTAGAAGGAAAAATAAGACACATCATTCATTGACAAAAAATCATCTGTTAGTTTTGTACTAACATGGTACATGCATAAGATATTACAGATTTTTTAAATCCACACCCTTGATTGTCACATTAATGGTTAAAATACCTCACCTTTTTTCCAAAGTGAATGTTGTTTTGGGGTAGACAAATCCAAATCAAAAGAAATGAATACTAAGCGTTTAGGCACTTTAACAGATCTTTTATGAAATTGAATACACAACTTAAAAATTAAATCTTTCTATAGTATTCGATTCAAGTTCCCAACCTACAAACCTCAGAGTCTCCATTTCATCAACCCATCCTTCCTATTATTCAAAAGAACTGTAAATCACATACACAGACACTCCACATGACACTGACACACGGACACCAATAATAATTTAAGAAAATGAATGTGATTAAATGTAATCACATGCGTCGGTGTTAGACACACGGAACCCACAATTGAAGTGTCGGAGCTACATAGCAAAAATTTCTCAAAATTCAAACTTTAATTCAACTATAATACTCATAACATATTAAGAGCTAGAAATCATAAATAACAACAACTGGTAAAATTGTGAATAAACCCAAATGAAATAGTTAAACTACTCTACTGAAACGAAGAATAAAACCAAAAGGGTACCCATATAAAATAATTAACAGAACAAAAATCAAGTTACCAACTTTAACATGTGGAAAGCATAAAAATCAAATTTTGAAGGCATCAAAAAAGAAAAATCATAAAGGGCAAGCTGAAAACATTAAAACTCATTTCTGGGATGAAAGTAACCAGCAAAATAAAGGTTGAAAAAGTGAGAGAAGAAAGTGGAAAGGTAAAGTTTGAAACCTGGAAGAAGAAGCACGAACAGAGAAACGAAGAAAGGAGCGTGGTGGTGAGTGATAATAGTGATGAGAGAAAGAGAGAGAAGAGAGTGAGAATTTGAACGACGGCGTCAGACACTGGAATGATAATACTTTGTTCATTTACACCACCCTTCGCTCTCTAGCCCCCTATCTCATTTCTTCTTCTTTTTTTTATTTTTTATTTTTTATGGAAATTCTTAAATAACAAAATTCTTCTCAACAATAAATTGGTTCAAGTGGTAAGAAATTTGGACGGTAACCAGATGTTTAATTATTGGTTCATAAAAAAAATTAGGGTGCGACGGAAAAACTCACCTTATGTTCTCACAAATTTTCCGACATAACAGTTACATCTAAACATAGCTAAAAACTTTGTATTTATATCATTATAAAAAAAATAACCAGATTCATGATTGACAATATAATTGACCTTTTTTCGGAAATTATGAATGGTGATATGTGTAATTCTTGATATTCATTATTATATGCTTCATGGTAAAAAAGTGTTTTTCCTTTTTAGTGAAGCAATTCTCCTAGAAGTGAAGGGAAGAACGGCGAACGTGAATCAATTCTCTATTTTCAAAATTAATTAAGTATATGAATTTTTGTTAAACAAAAGTTTTATTTACACCCCTAAAGAAAAGTTTTATTTACACTTTTTTACTTAATTTTATCAGTAATTTTAAAAAAAAAAGAATCTTTAATTCTTAAATCTTCAAACAATTGAAGGGATATATAGTGAATTTAAAATACATAATTTATACTATATATAAAGAAAATAACATGTTTTTGGCTCTTTTGCCTGATTTTTTCTC
Organism: Medicago ruthenica; assembly: GCA_018208015.1. Classification (NCBI taxonomy): domain Eukaryota; kingdom Viridiplantae; phylum Streptophyta; class Magnoliopsida; order Fabales; family Fabaceae; genus Medicago; species Medicago ruthenica. Next base: position 65,993,535 of record CM031373.1, on the reverse strand, counting down.
TTTTCAAAATTACCCTTAACTTTCAATACAAATAGCACATATAACAAATAAATAAGAGTAAATTCAAATATTAAAATAAAAGTGTAACAAAGACGATATGAGTATATATATATATATCCAATTTTTTTCCTTTATCATTTAAAAAGTGTAACAAACTAGATGAGTATATATATACTTACTTTTTCATTATCACAATTATACTCTTAAAAAACTTTTTTTTATAATAAAGATTGTTGTTGGTGTCATTAAAAAAATAAGAATTTAGATTATAATTCTTTTGTTATATTATTGGTGTCATTGAAATTGATAATCATGATTAGTTTGGTTTTTATAATTTTAAAGAAACAAACATTTATATTTTTAGTTTTAATCAAAATCAAAATTTAATAAAAAAACACCGTTCATAATTTTCAAACATTAACGCAATAAAAAGAACGAAAAGACGAACACGTGAGTGCCCGTCTTTTCGCTAGTAATAATAATAATAATAATTTTCTTTGAAAAAATATACTTATATATAAATGTAGAAGTTGATAATCTAATCAAAGGTTGATATAAAATAATAATTTGTAATATTTGAGAGTGTAATAACCCAAATTGATTCCTCGGTATATTTTTGTGGCTCAATTTAATCTCAAATTTTACACTTTTTTTTTTTAAACAAAGATAGCTTAGCAGAGAGCTAAGACTATCCAAAATATATTAGCCAAGGAAAAAGGAAAAAAAACAAAGAAAAAGAAGAGAGGGACCAAACCAAAAACCTCTTCAAAAGTTCACAAACCTAAAACAAGGCATACCTAGCTTGTTTTGAACATAATGCTTTCTAATCCAAAGAGGGAGCTCTAACCAAATAGTAAGGTGACTAACAGTTAAACCAAAGTTGGCTAAAGCATATGCACAACTATTTCCTTCTTTATACACATGTGTAACCAAAAAATTCATACTACTAGTAAGGAACAGACAGACAATTGTTCCATCTATTCCTTAGGCTCCAAGGAATCAGAGACTGGTTCTTGAAGGCATTTACCACCAATGCTAAGTCTAACTCCAACCAGAGATAGTTCCATTGATTTTGAGCTGCCAATTCAATGGCTCTCATAGCCCCTGAGAGTTCCGCATGATAAGCATTACCAGCTCCAGTGTTTTCTGCAAAGCAAATGAGGAACTTTGAATCTTTGTCTCTGAATATACCACCACAAGAAGATATGGTATGATTTGCTGAGCCATCAGTGTTACACTTAATCCACTGAAGAATGGGAGGGTTCCAGACAACTTCAATAATCTTTGGAGCTTTGGGAGGATGTATGATGACATTAAGCTTTTTGAGAATGATGAAATCTGATATTACAGAAGAAGCAACGGCATTTGAAAGATTACTTGAGAGAGATACATTTGATATTATGATGGCTATAGCTGACTTCCGGTTGAACTTTTTATCTTTGTGATCTTCTCTGGTTTCTAGAGAACCAAATAATATTGATGATATTAACCAATGTAGCAGTAACGGCTAGCTTGCATTGAGGATTTCAGTTCCTGTGACAAAGATTCCAGATATCCTCCACTGTTTGAAATTGCAAGGTGAGGTTTAGAACTGAAGCAAACCATCTCCAAATGTTGATTGCATACGGACATTGAAAGAAAAGATGGAAAGAAGACTCAGATTGAATCATGCATAGAGAGCACATAGAGGGAAGGGAACAACCTCTTATTGTCAAGTTGTCATCTGTGGGTAGCTTATCATGCATAAGTCTCCAAACCAATAAAAATTTATAGGGAGGGATGTCCTGAGACCAAATAGATTTTGTCCAATTCGATTTAGGGAAATGTTGTCTCTTGAACTCAAATGTTTCTTTGAGAGTGAGAATACCTGAAGTGTTATGTTTCCAACCCAGACTATCAGGCTGATCTAGCATTGGAAGAGTAACTTGTGCTACAAGATTCCTCAACTCAAGAAGGGTATAAATCAGGTTTGGAGGAAGTTTCCATTGGAAATTTTCAATGTATCTATACAATGAAGTAAGGAGGTCATTAATCATATCAGAGGTAACATTAAGGGCTTGGAACAATGGATCTCCACACCAAGCATCAAACCAATAGTCAATTTGATTTCCATTACCAATCAACCATGATGAATTCTCTTTGATAACTTGAAACTCAACTTTGATTCCACTCCAGATAGAAGAGAAAATGTGATGATTTATGCTAGTAGTTATTCTCAAAACTCTACTTCTTAAGATTGTTGCCCAATGCTCCTTAGAGTTCAAAAGATCCCAACATAACTTCATATTAGTAGCTTCATTGAGACATATAAGAGATATGATATTTAATCCTCCTTCATCATAAGAAGCACAAATCTTCTTCCAAGCAATAGTAACCATTTTCCTCTTTGTGATGTTTCCACTCCAAATGAAACTTTAGATCCATTTTTCAATTTCTCTCAATAAACTGACTGGCCAAGAGTAAATAGTCATATTATGAAAAAGCATGGATTGCACTACTGCTTTGACTAACTGAACTCTACCTGCAATGGAAATGAGGGAAGCTTTTCATGTTGCAAGCTTTAGTTTAACTTTGTCAGCAATATGTTGAAAGTGAATTCTTTTAGGGTTACCTTTGAAAATTGGAGCTCCAAGATAAGAAAAAGGTAATGAACCTAAAGAGAAACCAAGCATATTTACTATTTGATTTAATCTTTGTTGAGAAATCCCTCCAACATGAATTGAAGATTTTCTAACATTCATGATTTGACCAGAACATGAGGCATACCTAGAAAATAGATCTTTCAAAGCATCTAAACCATACATTTTCCCTTTGCAGTATATGTAACACCCTATTTCCCGACGATAATTATTAAATAATAATTATATATTTAATAAAGAGGATGTTACAAAACTCGTCAATATATCACATATAACATAAACACTTTCTTTAAATAATAATTTCAACAGCAGAAAACATTTCATTAATATTGATTATCCTTGTTATTCAACATCATAAATAGAAATAACAATATTTCCAAGTTCTCGACTTAAAAACAAATTAATTTCAACGTCAACCCCAACCCTGGTGTTACAAGAATCAGAGCTCGTAGCGACTACATGCTTAATAGATTACTAAATAAAATGAAAACTAGACGGAAGACGTATTCCATCTCCACCTTCTAAGTCGTCCCACAACTAAACTTCCTCAACCTGAGTGTCTGTACCCGGGAGTACAATCACCACAAAGAAAACAACACAACAACAACAAAGGGGTGAGAAATCCTGCCGTAACATAATATTAGGAAAAAGCACGCACAACATTATAATACAACATCGACATTTATTATATTCTTCTCAACTAATCATACATATCATCATCTCATTCAATTCACACTTAAAAACACCAAGTAAAGTATCATCATTTAAATGCATATGGACTCACCCTAAGACCTATATGAATGTGGTACCACACCTATCGTCGTCATAATTTGCTAGAGATATGTTACTGGACTTTCATCGTCATTTCATCTTCATAATTCCTAGACACGATTCTATATGCATGCATGGTGACAGACTCATCAGGTTTACACATCATCACGTCATCATGAATTCACATTCATAAATGCAAGACTCTCCCTAATATGCACAACATTAATGCAAAACACACCGTCATCATTCTCATCGTCTTCATAAATAAACATCGTCATTCTCATCATCAAAATAATATAGACATCGTCATTCTCATCATCATTATAATATATACATCATCATTCTCATCGTCATAGTAATATAGACATCATCATTCTCATCATCATTATAATATAAACATCATCACTCTCATCATCATATTAACGCAAGTATCATCATTTCTCATCATATTTATTTATACACTTGTATATAATATCAATCGTCATCACTCTTTGTCATAGTCATATGATTCCTCATCATTACTCTCTATTACCGTCTATATCTCTACATTATCTCCTCATCAATCCAACCCTTAAGCACGACTCGTTTCTACGTCAACAACCCTCTATTTTATTTTATTATTCATCTTACGGACATGCTCTATTCTCTCGTCTATTCTAGGCTCTCTAGATATTTTATCCTGATAGCACACCCTATTCCTCCTTCTTAGTTTTAAGATGTTTATTTCTCCATTAACATTACATATAATGTCTCCTCTCTATACAACTAGGTTTCACCTCACCATCGTCAATAACTCTTTCCTACTTATCCCTCTCATTATTACGACTTTATACCTTAATCCCCGTCTCACATTTGTCGTCATCTATAACCTCGATCATTCCCCTAATCGTAACTTCATTCTAATTCAAAGTTATTATCTCACCTTATCGATACTTTCTACGTCAGCAACTTTCCTCACTAAAACTTCATTATACTTTAAGGTTTTATTCTCTCGATACCGGTCATTATTATTATCGTCAAACATTATGACTATTACCTCTTATCTTCTTTCCTATTCATCTCGCTCTCTTCTAATCAATTCCCGTCTTATTCACCGATATCCTCATTCCTATTATCTTTCACTACTTAATACACACCTTATATGTTCCTACCTAACATTCATCTTAAGTTCCTTAATTACCTTGACTCTTTTACTCTTCACCTTAACAATATTCCTAAGCTCATTATTTGTTTAAGAAGATTATATTTAACTTCATCACTTACTCGGAAGGCACCTACGTTATATCTCTTCTTATCATCGTCTCTTTTCACTTCTTTATCTCTTCATATTTTATACTCTCTTAATCAGCTTACCATATTAGACCTTTTAAAAATACCCCAATGGATTAATCATGTCGTTATCACTCCGCCGTGAACTACTCATCTACATCCCTCACACTTCTCCTTCTAATGCTTAAACTACTTCACCTTTTTAGGCTCAAGACTCATCAAGTATTAAATGTCAACACATCAACAACAACTTACAATCATAGATGCATACTCTTCCTATTTTTCACAACACTGGGACAAAACATATCGTCGATATTCACATCATCAGCATAAGAAAACGTTGTCATCGTGAATATACATCGTCACTCACATCATTTATATAATCAACATCATCATTACGAGTATGCTTCACCAACTTCATCATATTTATATATTCAGTAGTCAACGTCATTAGCAACTTCATTATCTAAGCGCTTTCATTCTCACCATTCACTATCCTACTCCTCTCTCTTTATTTCCTCTTGGATTTGTCTCTAACACCCTAAAGTTCTTCCATGTATTAATTCGTTAAGGGGTTGGGGAACTACCCTTAAGACACCATACTAGACTCCCTTCATTTATGTTTATAGGTTTGGAACCCTAGTATACGCTTACTTTTCACGCTAACAGCTTTCTTAGACTTACTATTCATATCGCAGCATGACCCAGGTACAATATTTTATTCATAACTCAAGTTCTAGTGATTCAAATGGATTCAAACCAAAGGGAAATGAAAGCTGACATCTATATCTAAAACTTTCATGAAGGGACCTAAGTCCAATTCGGGACAGAGAGGGGTAGAAATGTTTCGTTTCCTAAACCTGGACAGAGTGCACGACCGTGCCGACCCCTGTGTAGTAATATGAACATAAATCGAGTTGTGGATGTCTAAATGAGGTCACTCCAAAGCCACGTGAAAGCTAACATCCATATCTACAACCTTTATGAAGACACCTAAGCTCAATTCGTAACTGAAAATGGTAAAAAAGTTGTGCCAAAATCGCGTCACGATTCTGTCAGCATCAGAACACAGATTTTGTAATTTCCCACCATGGGAGCTTCCCCGGCTCCGATTTCGACCCCCCCCAACTCACCCAATTCGTCCCTAAACATAATCCTAAGGTTACCCTATCATTAAAACACTAATTTTCCATTAACCTACTTATTCACACACTCTCTTCATGGTCAATCCTCTATTCGTAAACCGTAAACTAGTTTCTCTTAATTTTAAATAATTCAACCTCGTCTTACCTTCGTCCATCATCAATCTCTCATCACAATCTCACATCATAACAGAAACATCATCTTAAGAATTAAACACCCCCCATCATATATTAAGATACCCTAAAGTGCAAAGATTTTCCCCCTTACCTCGATTCCTCTGAAATCTCTGGTTTGGCTTGACTTCGTTGTAGCTGAGTTTTCCTTTCTCTGACGGCTGCTCTTCTCTCTGTTTCTACGTTCAGCAAAACTGAGTTCTAATTTCCCAAAACCCTTATTTATATTTGGTCTAGCCACTCTTCATATAACTTTCATCTTCTATTCACTATTCTTTTGCTTTTCCCCTCCCCCACTTATTAAAAACCTATTTTCTACACCTCCTACTCTTTTCTACTTGTTTTTCAATTCTCTTTCTATATTATTTAAATTCTGGTATCATAAATTAATTCACCAATATAATTCAATCCTCTCAATATTTACATCACATTCAAATAAAACAGCATTAATAATAATATTCACCACGCCACACCTATTAAAATTTATTGAATTACTTAAAATATAAAATTGGGGTGTTACAGTATACCATGATATCATCAGCATAAAAGCAATGTGATGGAATCTTTGCATTTCTAGAAACACTGATAAGATCAAGCTTTCCATCATTGACTAGCTTAGTTATACATATGCTCAGAACCTCTTCTGCAATGCAAAAGAGGAGGGGGGGAGGATAGGGGATCTCCCTGTCTAACCCATCTTTGACAACTGAAATAACCTTCTTGAGAACCATTAATACAAACTGATATCCTTGCTGAGTGAAGAATAGAGTTGATCCAATTGCAGAAAACATGATTAAAACCAAAGCTATGCAAGACTTTGAGCGAAAAATCCCAGTTTAGAGTATCAAAAGCTTTTGACACATCAATTTTAAGAGCCAAATTCCCACCAAAACTTCTCTTATCAAGCACATTTATAGCTTCAGATGCCAAAGCTATGCAGTCCTTTATGTTTTATAAAGCCCATTTGTTCCACATATATGATGTTAGGTAGAATGCTTGCAAGCATGTCAGTGAGAACCTTGGAGATGAGTTTAAACTTAAAATTGGTAATAACTATGGGTCTATATTGATCAACAATATTAGCATTTGAGCTTTTTGGTATAAGAACAAGAGAGTTTGCATTGTAATTTGGAAGCAACCATCTAGAGTGGAAAAATTTGAGCACTACATCAATGACAACCTTCTGAATAAGGCCAGAGTAAGTATAAAAGAAGGAGGCACCAAAATCATCATTGCCAGAAGCACCATCACTATTCAATCTAAACACTGCAGCTTTGATCTCTGCACTGGAGGGAATCATAGTTAGAAGGTTATTAGTATGATCATGAATGAGATTAGGGATAACATCTTCCACAAGCAAAAAATCCTGCAAAACAAAGTTAGTATAAAACAAGTTCTTATAATAATCAACAATATGATTAGAAATTCTTTGAGGATCTGTAACAAGGACCTTCCTTTCTACAAGGACCTTATACATTAAACATTGAGTAGCATCCATATCAACCAAAACCCTAGCGAATTGGCCAAAGGTTATATCAATCATGGGTTTGGCTAATGCTGAGTCAGTACAAACAGGAGTACCTACGCTACTGGCAATAGCAAAAAGGATTCCAAGTCTCCAATATTCCTGAGACAAACCATGAATCCTCACCCAAACCTGCGCAGAAGAGCTACTTTGCATATTAGGGTTAAAATCCTTTGTTCATGAAAAAAGCTTCATGATTCTAGGGTTGAGATTCCAAGAAGGTAATGATCTAACTCGTTTAACATCCTCAAGACATGAAAATGTAAACTCATAAAAGCTTTTACCTAGTGAAGAGATTCCCCATTTGTTGAGATCCTTCCACAAGGTAGCAAGTTTGGTACGCAAGGCAAAGACTGTGAGAGGAGTAGACCCTTTTGGCCAGATGATTCTAGCATGAAGATTATACTTGCATGTTTCCAGTCCCACCAAATACTCCTACTCCAGGATTGAGATTGAAAAATTATCTCCTTTAAGGATCGGTTGTGGTAGCTGGGAAGATGGTATGTCGCATAAATTAGAAACTGCCTGAGCAAAAATATTTGCTTGCTTTTGGATCACTGTAGGTGGTTTAGGGTTGTTGTTAAGGTTTGAATCAGAGTTTTGGAGACAATTCCAAGGGATAATGGTTGGGAGGGGGGACAATGGTTTTGTTGTTTGAGCTGATTTCAGGCTTAAGGTTAGGGTTTACCTGGTTGGTTTTTTCTTGATCTGCTGAGCAAGGAGCATCTATGAGACATTTTCATTATGGTGGGATTCATGATGATCAGTGGTGAAGGGAAGGTGGCGGTGGGTGGTTGTTGGATTACCTTAGGTTGAAGAAAGCTAGAAAGAAGGTGACAAATAAACAGTGCCAGATCGCACTATTTTTCGCTTAAGCATCTTTTTTTTTTCCTTTTGAATTTGAGATTTTACATTCTACTTTCAATATTGAAAGTAAAGTAAAATGTAAATAGATTTAGATTCTATTAATACTCCCTCCGTCCCAAATTGTATGTCGTTTTGGAAAAAAAATTGTCCCAAATTATATGTCGCTTTACAATACCAATGAAACATTAATGTTATTTTTCCTATTATATCCTTAACTATTTATTACTCTATATTTTTTCAATTCTTTAATTCATCTTTCCCATACCATTTATTAAGGACAATTTTGTAAAACAACTCATAATGTCTCTTTCTCACACAAAATTAATTATATTTCTTAATACGTGTGAAATGCCCAAAACGTCAAACAATTTGGGACGGAGGGAGTATATTTTAGTTGAATTTTACATTCTATTAATAATTTTATATATCCTTGTGGCTCAGTAAATTCGTAACATAAAATGTTCAACTAAAATAAGTAGTTAATTTTTAATAGCAAAAAAAATTGTTAGTTTTCAAATTTTCTATAACTATAATGTGAATTTCAATTTAAATTTGAGAAATATTGATATGTTATGGGTAAGTTTGTCCACTAAAAAGGTCCGATAAAAACATTAGTTAAGAGATTATTGTTATGAAATTAATCAAAAGTATAAAATATATTGAATATTACATAAGAATAGAGAGAAAGGGATAAAGAGAAAACAAGATAGTATATTGTATTACTTCACAGGTGTATATTTACATTGCAATATAGGTCTTATTTATAGGACACAAATATGTAAATGAATAATCACATTACAATCCACTTACTAGTGGGAGTTATAAGCAAGGTTAGTGGATGGACATCCACTAATTGATATATTCATAACACTCTCCCCCTTGGATGTCTATCGAAGATATGCCTCATTAAAACCTTACTAAGAAAAAATTCAATGGGAAAATCTTAGTGAAGGAAAAAGAGTACAATATCCGATATATCTGCCTCGTTAAAAACCTTACCATGAAAACCCAGTGGGACAAAACCATGATGAAGGGAAAAAGAGTGCAAAATATATTTGTATGAGTTGTTCAAAAATTATGTTTGGGAGTGACTTTGTGAAAAGGTCTGGAAGATTATCAAACGAACAAATTTGTTACTGCTTATATCATCATTCTTCTGAAGATCACCTTCTTTCAACTGAGCAATGCACATTGTATCATATTCATAAAGGATTGTTTCATTTACTCTTCTGGAAGACAAATTGCAAGTTTCTTCTACGTGTTCAATCATAGAACTCAACCAAACACATTCTCGACTTTCTTTATGTAGTGCTAAAGTTTCATTATGAGCATCACACAAATAACTTGCATTTCTAATATAACAACATAACAAATAATATATCCTAACATGAATAGTGAGCAAGGTACATTATTGTGTCTCAATTGAACTAAAATATGGTACTTCAGGATCAATTAGTTCTTCATTATTTACTCAAATTCTCAAACAAATTTTTGTCTACGTCTAGCGACTGACTTTACAATCATCTAAGTGCATAACAAATGTAATTTGTCCATCTATAACCATTTTAACACATTTCTATATAAGCTTTTTTTTTTAGCAAACTATACAAGCTTCATGATTCACAAAAGTGTTATTTTTCAAATACTCAACTTGTAATCTCAAATAAATATATATCATTGCTACATATTTCATCTTAATTTATTTTCTTTAAGAACTCAACTTTCAAAAACTCTTCAGGAGTTCTCAGATTTATTTTCAAATAGACAAATCTTATCATTTTTATACCACTCTTTTATAAACTATTCACTAAGAATATTAACATGTTTCAATATTTTTATTTAATTATGTAATCTCTTTGAGAATCTGAATTGTATGCCTCGATAAAATTAAATCCTTCGGGGAATTTATATAAAAATATCAAGTGAGTCATATAAATATATTGTAACATGTACTTTATATATAGATAGATTGAGGCTTTCAAGTGGTGCAAGACTTAATCAAGTATGATAATGTACTTGAATTCACTTCAGATGAATACACCTCTTCAAAATTAATAGTAGGATTTCACCAATACTCTTGAACAATAATCCCGACTTTATATATAAATAATTCATGATTCTCATTTTATTTTCACATACTCAAATGTATGGACTACTGGTCTAAAAACCATTCGCTTTGTAAAGCTATTTTAATTTTGCATAAAATACATCTTTTCATTAAGTCAATTATTGTATTGTCTATAATTCTTAATAGACTCTGATTCATGATCCTCATTACCACTTTTCACATATAGCGATGTATTTTAAGTAAAAATATCGTCAACGTTGACCTTTTTTTCCGGTTCCATCCATTTCATTCATGACATAATATTAATTTATCGAGATCTCTTTATTTACATAAATTTCAGGTACCTGATCAGTTCTTCTGGAACTAAAAAGAATAAATTATGTTAAACTTCTCTTTTAGAATTTTCAGATCCTTTGTCTATGGAGCCGAATGCTCTACCACGCTTCAGGCGCAGTTGAGATTCATTTGCAATATTAGATTATCCAACATGGACATCTATTTTGACATGATCATTAATAGCTGATATTTTGTTTGCTTAACTTTGCAAATAAAATTATATTTTGAACTTCTGGTTCACACTGATTTATATGAGGATCAAGATGATATAATAATAATATATCTAAAATGATTCATTTGAACTTCTGGTTCATATATTTTGAACTTCTGGTTCACACTGATTTATATGAGGATCAAGATGATATAATAATAATATATCTAAAATGATTCATTTGAACTTCTGGTTCATATATTCAGCTGCTTATACTCTCCCCCTAATATTGGGAAAACTATTTTATCAATTGTGAACTAGGGGATGACTTACATGTGGTAACTTGTTGGCTTGATGCGAATCGATGTCTCAAAATGAAAGATTTCATTTTCCCAAGTTAAAAATTGGAAGATCTGGTCACATAAATATTGATCGTACATTCAACATTAGACGTCTAATGAATGGATCTTCAGGTCCATTTTTATATGAGCATATGCTACTTGAATGTTCAATATCAATTCTCATGTACGTTTAATACTTATTAGATGAGGAAAATGAGATGTTAGTCAAATACTCTCACAAACTTCTAGTTGTGAGTTAACAATAAACATACATGTCACCATAATTGATGCATTAATTGGAGTTATAAAATATATACCTGGTCCAAATGATCATTATGTGTGTATTGATTCACAAATATTCCCAAATATGAGACTCATTTTCTCAAATTATCAACTTTCTTTAGGAATTAGTAATGCACAAAAGTTATTAGATTTGAAGAAACTTCAGCTCTTCAATAATACACAAAAGTTATTAGACTTTAAGAAACCTCTGGCTCTTCAATACATATCCAAAAAAAAAATCAACTATTTTTTTTTGCATCATAATATATTCAAGATGACCCAACTGATCTTGCCAACAAAAAAAACTTAATATGATTTTGTAAACTTATGGTTTACAAAAATATGTGCTTCAATTGCTCAAATATAAGTGTAGTATAATCCAAAAGAAAATACATGTAACTTTTTCATTTCTTATATAGATATTCAACATCCCCTTCATTTCTTATTTCAACATGATATCCATTTAGAAGGATATCCTTGAAACATAATAAATTTCTGAGACCTAGAGAAATATAATGCAGTCTCAATGTGTAATTATATTCCTTCATATAATAATATATTGGCTCTTATAGAGCCTTCAATAATTTTTATACTGCCAAATGTAATAATAAAATTAGTTTCTTTGCATCACTTATCTAAACATTTTTGTAGTTTTTTTGCATAAGAAATCTTTTATTTACAAACAATATCCAACAAAATATTCATAAATTATTGTACTCCTTAGTAAGTCTAAGTTCTAGGAGCAATACGTGTACGAAACCTCGAAATAGTATAGACATACTTTTTAGAATGAATCAATAATACAAATCTGATTTATAGTTATTATGTAAACTAACAAGATTCCCATTTCAAAACAATATAGTTCATAAATCTTAATCGTTTGAAAAGTAGCAATAATATCATATTCATACCTACTATTTTATTAGAAAGGCAATTATGTGGAGCATTCTACCCAAAAAATAAATAAATATGTGGAGCACAAATTATACGAAACAACTAATATAGATGATTCAATCTAGAAATAAAGTGTAATTTATCATGTGAGACTTCATCTTTTCAATCAATGACTACTTTTATGTTCAATCACAAATATGATTTATCTTTCAAAATTTTCTTGATATTATTTTCTCAATTTTGCTACTTCAGGAGCACATTCAATATGCATAAATAATTTTTTTTTTCCTTCAATTTGTTCGATAGAATTTATACTAAGACCAAATAGATCTTATATATTTGAATTGTGGTCAAAAACTCCACAAACCTCTATGAACAATAAGCAAGTAAAATCACAATTTTGCAATCCTTCAAGGATGATTTAATATTAAATTTTAGTTCTTCAGGAGCTATATTCCAAATCTTCATAAACAATGATAAAAAAAATTCTTTATTTAAGCGATCCTTCAGGGATCCTTAAAAAAACAAATTAGTTCTTCGAGAACTACATTACGTTCTCAACGTGTAACTCTTCAATACTTTTTTTTTTATAAATAATACAAAGATAAAATAGATCTTATTTTCAACCATAAATCTATCAACACCAAGGAAGATCATGATTTTTGCTATCCTTCGAGGATGCTTGATATTAAATATTTAGTTCTTCAAGAACTATATATATCTTAAACCTTCATAAACAATGATAAAAATTTGATTGTTTGCAATCCTTCAGGGATGCTTTAATCTTTATTTTTTTTTATTTTTTTTAGTTCTTCAGGAATTATATTACACATGATCTTCATAATGATCAAGAACAATTCTTTTGTGCAAACCTTCAGGGATACTCGATGTTAAATATTCAAAAATTTATTAAGAATATCAAACATGCTAATGTGTTAACTAAATAAAATTCAATAAAAAAATTATATTAAAAATATAAAAGATTAGCATGATAAAAATGTAAATTCAGTAGATATTAACAAAGATCTAGTTCTTCAAGAACTCACCACAAACATCTATTGAGAATAACAAAGGAAAATCATAATATTTTTATTTTGCAATCTTTTACGAATGCTTGATATTAAATTATTCGTTCTTTTAGAACTATATATCAAATTAATGAAAAAATATATATTCGTTCTTTGAGCAATTCTTCAGGGATGCTTTAATATCTCAAATCAATGAAAAAATATATATTCGTTCAGAGAACTATATCATAAAATATCTTTATTGTTTGAGCAATCCTTGAGGGATGCTTCAATGTTAAATTCTTCCAAAATTTAACTAAAATAACAAATAAAAATATAATAATTATACAATTCAAAGAACATTTCAGCAAAATTCATGTGCATAATAAAATAAAAATAATAATTGACATGAAACATGTTCTATATTTTTAAGTTTCATGGGTGAGAAGTTAAAATTATCTCTTGCCTAATTATCATAGTTTGTACACTGAGAAATTTAAAAGTTGTGAATAATTCACTCAAACAAATTTGAAACAAAATGAGAAATTAAAAACATAGAGATGTAATGAACCATTAGCAAACTTGAATCATTGTCTAGAACCATCAAACATTCAAATTGCTTCTTTCAACATTTTTCATTGTAACAATTGTGATTAATCTTCTGCTCCTGTTTATGACTAGATCATACTTATTATCATACTCAATCTATGTAATTGAAATAAACAAACACAAAAATAAAAACAATGAAAAAATAACATAATATCACGATCAAATTAAACTAATCGGTGCAAAGAAATGAGAAGAAGAAAAATTCTTAGAATATAGCCTCAAAGATAATTACGTCATTGCTCTGGTAGAGCCTCGCGCTGATAACGTGTTATGAAATTAATCAAAAGTATAAAATATATTGAATATTACATAAGAATAGAGAGAAAGGGATAAAGAGAGAACAAGATAGTATATTGTATTACTTCACAGGTGTATATTTACATTGCAATATAGGTCTTATTTATAGGACACAAATATGTAAATGAATAATCACATTACAATCCACTTACTAGTGGGAGTTATAAGCAAGGTTAGTGGATGGACATCCACTAATTGATATATTCATAACACTCTCCCCCTTGGATGTCTATCGAAGAATTATATATTTTTTTTGAAGTAATTAGTTAAGAGATAGTTAACTTTTGAGTTATTTTTATATAGTTATATATAACAAATTATTTATAGATGTTAGTATAGGATGAGGGTTTCATATCCTGGTTGACCTAGGTTCAAATCTTAGATTAGTAGAATTTTATTTTACTTTGTTTTACAAGAATTGATTTATTTTTTGGTTCAAAAAAAGTATTGATTTATTTATTTTAAAAAATTGGGTTATACTTCTATTTGGTTCCTCTAAATAGTTTAAATTTTAAAATTTCTTCAATTTTTAGTCCACAAAAAATTTTTCTTCACAACTTTTGATCATTATTATTATTATTATTAAGTCAATTAATGTGTACAATATGGTTCAAAATTTTGAATTTATTTTTCCAGGAATGTTTGATAGAAATAAGTTGACTTAAAAGTACGACAAAAAGTGATAATGGAAAAATTTTAGACTAAAAATCCAAGAAATTTTTTAGAGGGATTAAAACAAAAAATTTGAATATTTATAGGAATAAAAACCATATTTAACGCTTAAAAAAATTTATTACAAAAAAAAAAAAGAAAACTCTTAAATTTTAAAAGATATCTTATCTTATCTTACTATAAGTTTCAGTTTGTTTTTTCCCTGTTCTTGAGCGCTTTTCTCCGTATGATGTTTTGTTTTGCCTTCCTCCTGATTGCTTCCAGTGTTTCCAACTCCTTCTCCATTGCAATCTGTCTGTGAATCTATGAAGCACTAACACACACCGTATACTGACTTGTCAACACCTTGAGAAAACGACATAATTCAATATAATCACGTGTGTCGATATCATGTCGGACAACGGAGCACGCCTTCGATCAGGATTGTCGGTGCTACAAAATTAGAACTTTTCAATTTGCCACTGATTCAAGTGAAGCTGCATAATGCATATTTATGTTAGTTTCTAACTCTAAGGTTAGCTTTCTTCACTTACCTTCTCCCACAATGAGAAGGTGTATGAGTTCTGCAACACCTCTATAGTGTAGATTTTGTAGCTAAATCAATGATGCTATTGTGCTCCGGCTTCCTTGTGCTACAAGTTGTGTGTTCCATGTGTGAAAAGTCTTTGGTTTTGAAAATGAAAAGTAATTTCTCTTTTATATTAATGTTGTTATTGTGCTGTAATTTGAAGGGGAAAGTTATTATCAATTATGTTAGTTTCTAATTAACGCTGTAATAGGGAGTTATCTTCAGTCTTAATTTCTTATTATCTTCTCCAACTATGGGAAGCTCTATGAGTTCTGCAACAGCTCTATATGTACCTAATAATATAGCCAAATCAATGTTGCTATTGTGCTCCTGCTACTTTATACCACTAGTTGTGTGTTACATGTGTGAAAAATGTTTGGTATTTAGAAGGTATACCCATTGCTCTTACAAAAAAAACTATTGAAAACATAACACTTACTCCTGCACCTACTAAACTCAAAATCAGCACAATCCATTCCAACTTTCTTCTCAATTAAAATTGTTTTAAATTGGGTAAAATATAATTTTAGTCCCTAGCTATGAAATTTTAAAATTCCATATTTACTCTTTATAAACTTTTTTTTTCTTCGATTTATAGTCTTATAATATTTTCCGTCAGCAGTTTTAGTACCTATCTAAATCAAAATAGATCAATATCTTTCGGAATGCTACCAAACTCTCCAAATACACTGCGTTATGATATAATTCTCTGCAGGTGCACTCCATAGTTCTCTTTCACTTTTATACTCTCTAATGCAGAAAAAGTAACGTTTGAATACTATACAACTTTCAATTAATGTTTTCTTAATGTAAAATTACTTTAATAAACTTTATTAAATCTTAAATTACATATAGCACACAGAAATAATATTTTATTATTAAGAGCACTACCCCCTTACAGAAGCAGATGATCTCAGAAACTAGAATGAAGATACACTATGTATGAATCAAGGACACTCTAAACATGGTGACGTATCTGTATTAAATACGTATCAAATACCGGTAATATGCAAATATTTGCAGATACTGTACCCACGAAGTATTGGATTTAAATTTTAAAAATAATTTTTATCTAATACTTATAAGATATTTAACAAATACACACGGATACTTATATGAACTTCACATATACATATCCTAGAAAAGATGAATGGTAAAAAATGTGACAATGTTATAAGAATTTAGTGGAGATGTGTATGATTCAATTTAAGATATGAATCAATTGAATCGTCTCTCGATCAACGATACTTAAAAGTTTTGTTGTTTGTGAATGAAGGTAATGAGAGAGAGTAAACTCAATCACTCAACATTATACATAATTTATTGAGTTCTTTTAAAGAATTTTTGTTGATATCCTAAAATAAGAATGAAAATAGAATACAATTTATACGATAAGTTATACATTTTCTATTTTAATTACAAATATTATTTTCTATAAATTGTGATCTTTATAATTATATTTAGTGAAGAGTGTCAATGCATATTTCTTTAAAGTATTATACATGCATATTAGTTTTATTATGGAGATTTTGTTAACGTATTTTAACCGTATCATATCATAAATTTTAAAAAAAATTGTCTATCGGCATATCCGTATAATATCTGCGCTTGTACTGCACATTCATAATTCATAGAAGATCCGGTACACGACTGTATCAATCACAAAAATAAGTTAAAGGAAAAAATATATCATTAACTTTCAAAGTTAATTACAAAGTGCTAAATTGTTAAATAACTTGATACATGATTCTAGAAAAAGGGAAACAAGAAAATCAATTACATTGAAGGAGAAGAAACTAATTTAAAATCAGCCGGCTGATCTATGCATGTTCAGTGGTCAATAGTAATGTTATGACTCTCTTGTTTCTTTCAAAATTGCCACAGTTTTTCATCTATAAATAAATAGTTAGAAAGTAGAAACTTAGCATATATAGAAACCAAGTTGAGAACAAAATGAAGAAGGTTTCTCTTTATGCTTGTTTAATACTCAACTTGAGTTTATTGGTTATTTTTCCATATAGCAAAGCTAGTCAAGCTGATAAACTTGTTGAGTTGATTCTATCTAGAAGCTCACAAAATCATCCTAAGACCCTTTCTTGGGAAGTGGAAGATGCATTGAAAACACTTTCTTCTTCTGCTACTTATGTTGCACCTCAAGAGGGGCTAATGCAAGCTGACAAGATTGTCACATTGCCTGGTCAACCCTATGGTGTGAATTTTGACCAATATTCAGGCTATGTCACTGTTGATCCTGAGGCTGGAAGAGAACTTTTCTATTATTTTGTGGAGTCTCCATATAACTCTTCAACTAAACCTTTAGTTTTGTGGCTCAATGGAGGTAAAAATTGCATCAGAAACTTCTTATGCTGATAACTGTTGTTCTTTTGTATGCATTTTATAGTTTTTATGTTCTTTTATGTATATTTTTATATTTACATTATGATCCTTGAGATTGTGAAAATTTAGGAGGGATATAGTTACCATGTGATTGCATAGACCTCTATAACCTGAATATTGCAACTACATTTGCAGTAGTAAGGAAATTTACAACACCTCACAAGATAAGAA
Organism: Medicago ruthenica; assembly: GCA_018208015.1. Classification (NCBI taxonomy): domain Eukaryota; kingdom Viridiplantae; phylum Streptophyta; class Magnoliopsida; order Fabales; family Fabaceae; genus Medicago; species Medicago ruthenica. The sequence goes on along the minus strand of CM031373.1, from coordinate 65,975,355 downwards.
GAATTGATTGACATAACTTCATTATCATAGTAGTGAAACAGCGTAGTAAAACCGGTAGACCTTCGTTTTCACTAACTAGTTTATGATTTGAGTCTACAGAAGCTCAACAAGTTTACCTAGGCTCTCAAGTTTAACAAATTCGATTACGACAACATAATGTTTGAACCACACAGGACCTGGCTGTTCTTCACTTGGGTATGGAGCCTTTGAAGAACTAGGACCCTTCAGAATCAACTCTGATGGCAAAACACTATACCGTAACAATTATGCTTGGAATGAAGGTGAGACAATCATAATTAATTTGTTTCTATATGATGCATTTATTCTGAGACATGAATAACTTACCAATTTATCATTATGAAATATGCAGTTGCAAATATACTCTTCTTAGAGTCTCCAGCAGGAGTGGGATTTTCCTACTCAAATACAACTTCTGACTATGACAAATCAGGAGATAAATCAACTGCCAAGGACTCCTATGTCTTCCTCATCAACTGGCTGGAGAGATTTCCACAGTACAAAACAAGAGATTTTTACATAAGTGGAGAAAGTTATGCTGGTCATTATGTTCCTCAGCTTGCATCCACTATTCTTCACAACAATAAACTCTATAACAACACCATCATTAACCTCAAAGGCATATCTGTATGTTGATCAAACTTCAAAAGACTAATAATGCAATATAAGTCACTATCTCATTTATCTAACTTCATTATCTGTACTTCAAATACTTCAGTTAGGGAATGCTTGGATTGATGATGCTACAAGTTTAAAGGGGTTATATGATAACTTGTGGACTCATGCTTTGAACTCAGATCAAACTCATGAGTTGATTGAGAAGTACTGTGACTTCACTAAAGAGAATGTTTCAGCAATATGTACCAATGCAATGAATATGTCCTTGATTGAGAAAGGAAATATAGACTTCTTTAACATCTATGCTCCATTGTGTCACGACTCTTCTCTGAAAAATGGTTCAAATGGTTCTGTAAGTAATGATTTTGACCCATGTTCTGATTACTATGGTACTGCCTATCTTAATAGACCAGAGATCCAAAAGGCTCTTCATGCAAAACCTACAAATTGGAGCCATTGCAGGTAAATAATCTACCATCACTTTTAAGAAATTGCAAAACAGTGCTATTTGTCTAGAATAGTCACCTCTATAACTGTATTTTTTTCTATGCTAATCAAGAATGTGTTATTTTTTATGACAATTCATAGTGATAGTATTAATCTTAAATGGAAAGACAGTCCGATTACCATCCTACCCACCATCAAGTATCTCATCGATAGTGGCATTAAATTATGGATATACAGGCAAGCTCAATTTCATATAACATGTAGAATTTTGTGTAAATAATGAGATATTGCAATTCTGTTTTATCAATTCCAACTCCTAAATTTAGATGATGTGTTCTTCTACAGTGGTGATACAGATGCAGTGGGAGTCACAATTTCAAGATATCCAATCAACACCCTTAAGCTCCCTATCAACGCTGCTTGGCGTCCATGGTATTCTGGAAAAGAGGTACTGGCACTAATGTGTTATTTTGTAAATTTTAGAGAATAAATTACTCAATGTAACCCTTAAAACTTCAAATAATGAAATGCTAGTTTACTCTATATATTGTTTGATATATTGACTTTTCTTGTAGACCAAGTAATAACATTTTTGAAATGTAATCAAATTATTATAATGACAGATTGGAGGATATGTGGTGGGATACAAAGGATTGACATTTGTTACAGTAAGAGGAGCAGGACATCTTGTTCCAAGCTGGCAACCAGAACGTGCTTTGACTTTGATCTCATCGTTCCTCTTTGGAAATTTGCCTCCTGCTTCACCAATAAGTTAATGGGTTCTAAGTATGCAGGGCCGGCCAAGTCAGGGCTTTAGGCCTCACAATTTTGGGGCAAACAAAGACCTCAAAACAATTCAATTTAACACAATAAGAGTATGAGGGAGAGTTGTTAAAAAGTTGTCACAAAATAGTTGTAGAAATATCGTTTCTAGAACAATAATTGATAGTGTTAGTATACAAAAGCAAGTATATTTTTATATCGTTTCCACAAGGATTATTGCGATATCATAAACCGTTCAACGTCGATTATCATTTTAAGTTAGGGTTTAATCTTTTAGTTTACTAACACTACTCGACATTAAAAACTTTATAAATAAAACGTAGAGTAATAGGGCATAAAAGGTGTTAGGATTAAAGTACATCAATCAAACGTCGATTGTATTCGATTGATCATAAATATGGATTCTAGCTTTTCCTTATATATGACATTATCACGTATTACTCGACAACGTCATTCGTGTCCAAATGACGTCGTGAGATCGATCGTATCGTTTAATCGACGATTTCTCAATCTATTAAACGATTCGAAAGCTTTACGATCCAACACTTAGTGTAATTATCAAAACCAAATCCCATGTCTAGAATTTCTTATTTTGATAGAATATTATTCTAAACCTAGATTCAAAAGTATTTTTCAATATCATTTAAATCAAATATAAGAATGGAAAACAAGAACAAATTCAATGGTATATAAAAATGCTAGAATCATATATTTAAAATATCAAAGGTTTACAACTAAGAATGATTGATTACCTAATAATCCCAACAAAGGAGATTAGTTGTTCATTCTCATGACAACTGTGCAAAAGTAGAAAGGAAGATGGAGAATATGCTAAGACTTGATTTCTCAAAGCTTCTTAGTTTAATCTTCACTTGAATCCCTTTTGCTCAATGAAGTTTGCCTCCTTTTATGCCTATTCTCTTTCTAGAAGTTAAAGATTTCAAGCTCTAAAAATCATAAAAACTGGTATTCAACTGATAATACAGAAAAAATGAGCTTAAAAGCTTTTATACAACTGAGTTTTTGTTCGCTCGCTACAAGCGACCAGCCTGTCGCTGTAGCGACGAAGTTTTCTTGGCCAATGGGGGAGCTCCACGTCAGCATACAACATTAAACCGCCCTTTGTCGCTATAGCGACGAGATCTGTCGCTATAGCGATGGAACCTTCAAAATTCCCTGCCTATCCTCGCTTGAAGCGACCGGTCCATCGCTTGTAGCGATGAACTTCCAATTTTCCCTGCCTATCCTCGCTTGTAGCGAGGCATCTGGCGCTTGTAGCGATGGCTTTAAACAAAACTTCCATTTTCTTTGCTCAAATCAGGTCCAAGCATGATATTCCTGCATAATTAAATGGGGTAAGACATAGGATCACAAATTTAGCATTTTAACCACAAATGTGAGCTTATCCTAAGATAACTTGTAAAACAAGTAACATAAGTGCCTTAAAATATATCAAAAGATAACTACTTTTAAGCACTTATCAAACTCTCCCCAACTTAGCATTTTGGTTTGTCCTCAAACCAAAGAATCAAAAAGGAAATTTTTCACAGCTTTAACCAAAGTTTTGAGCAAGAAGCAAAAGAATCAAAAGTTTGAAGAAACAAGTATCAGATGAATGATTCAAACGTGACTGCGCAAGCTAAAGTTAAGTTTCTCATTAAACGAGATACATACTATGAATGTGAAATAGTTCTAAACACAAAGCATCAAATCACTCAATTCTTAACAAACAACATGTTTAAATTTGAACCAAACCTAACACACTTCTATATTAAGTATATGAACACATTGAAATCTATTGTGAGGGTATGAACACTCATCCAGCAAACATGATAACATTCCAATCAAATTATGTGTCCATCTAATTATCATTTCTAAAAGCATAAAAGCAAATGATCACAAGGTCTTTAAGGGTTGTAATTGGGCTTGGTTACAAAAGAATTGTCATATGTGGGATATTGAATTCAAATGGCCAAGCAAGAGGAACATTCATTCTATTTACATACTTCCTCCTTATTCAAATACAACTCTTGGTGAATTACAAATTTTTCTTTTCTTTGATTGATCTTGACAACTTTTTCTTTTTGATTTATTTCAAACCTTTTCTATTTTTCTCTTTTCTTTTTCTTGGTTTGCTTTTCTTTCTTTTTTCTTTTCTTTTTCTTTTTCTTTCTCTTTTTCTTGTTGTCAAGATCAATTATCACCATTCACCACTACTTGACATTAACACAACCTCCCTTTTCTCCCCAACTTGGTTCAATGATACCCTAATCGAATGTTCCTTTATCATTTTGGCAAAGGTCAATAATCACGATGGATAAGGGTTCAAAAGAAAGTAAATATCAGAATTCAATAATGAGTTAACTATGAACTGGATTTTTTTTACAAACTTCGGCAATTTCATTAAGCAATTGAGCTTATGAAAATTGACAGTTCATAGTTAACAATTCTGATTCAATAGGCTCAAAGGGGTTAACAGATTCTCACTTCTCACAGGGTAGGCTATATGGTCAAGTGTTTCTACTCAATTTCAAAAAAATTGCCTTGATCATTTCAATGCTTTTATACAATTTAAAACAACAATAGATTTAACATAAAATAATCGAGTTAAACATGAAATGTCGATCTCCTGCATATATATACAATGATTGAGGATTCCTCACATTTCGGCTAGTTCTAATTGGTTCAAACATAAACATGTGCTTGCGTAAAACTGAATAAATTAAATTTGTGTGTAAAGGACTCATTCACATTCAAGAATATACCTAGAAAAACAAGAAACGAGTACCTTAGCTGCGCGCTTTTATCACTACTTCCTATCATTATCACTCACCTGATTCATAGCTCAATGCTTTGCTTTCAAACAAGCACTTAGCTTTTGAATCTTTGATTATCTTTCTTTCCATTTGTTGGGTAAATTTCAAAAATAAATAAAAAAATTTTAAAATTAAGCATAATATACTAAACATAATAACCAAAGTAAATTATCCAAAGTACATAAACATAAACAAAGTACATAAACATAAACATAACAAAATGAAATTGTTCAGAAATAAATAAAATGAAAGAAAGAAGAAACTGCTGCAGCTTGCAAAGGATCTCAGTCTGAATCCATCATATCCGCAAGCTCATGATCAATGCTCCGTGTGGCCTCAGAGGAGTCATCGTCATCGTCATCATCATCACCTCCAGCTGCATCATGACCAGCATCACCAGCTGCATCATCACCAGGTGCAACTGCACTCGCCCCTCCAGAATAAAATGGCCTGTCCCCAGGCCATGCAATGTGCTCCTGAAAGTAAGCTGGAGTCCAAGTGGAGTAGTCTGCCTCATGCATATGACTCTGCATAGTCGTCAGGGCTCGATGGTTTGACTCATTCTGAGCCATAATGTGAGAATATGCAGTCATGTGGTATGGGTCCCAACTCGAAAAGTCTAAAGGTGGAAAGGTTGGGGGTTGAGGTTGGCTTGGGTCTTGGGGTGCAGTGGGTGGTACCGAAGATGGTCCAGCAGAAGAAGAAGGTCCAGCAGAAGAGGGGGTGGTCTTGTAAGAGCAGTACCTATTGATGTATCTATCATCAATAGGATTTTTGATTTCCTCGTCGACTTGACTGGGCATGTGGATCCTGGCTTTTCTACAAAGCCCCATGATCAGGCCAGGAAAAGGCAATGGGCACTTTGGTTTACCCGATGGCAGGATACCACTTTCTGCCACAATCCTTATTTCATTAGCTATTATCCTCGCAACATCAACCTGCTGGTTGCTGAGGATGTAATGAAGTAAGGGTGTGACGTCCAGAGTGGTGGAAGAGGTGTGGGATTTGGGCCTAATGTTATACAATATAAGGGTGAGGATAACCTGAGCTGGGGTAGTCATATCATCCCTAAAGGCTCTAAAAGGCTTTTCCGAGGCCTTGCTCACATCGTAAGTCTTCCCCTCTTGGAATATCTCCCGTGCGATCAACTCATGGTTCCAGTTTCCCCTTGCCTGATGTTGGTGGAAGGCACACAGCTCCTCCGACTCTAATGGGTCATCTGACTCACAAAGAACCAGTGGCTTACCCAAATAGGAGTTGATGGCATGTCTGTTAAAAGCTATGGTGCGCCCTCGTACAAATGTAGTCCAAGTAAATGGGTCAGAGGGGTCTGCTGGTATGACGTTGGCGTAGAATTCTCGCACTATGTCATAGTTTATCTTCTTTGGAGGATTACATAGGATTCCCCACTTCCTCTCGTTAAGCATATGTGCAATGCCGGCATATCTTCCTTCCTCAGCTATCTTGAACTCTTTCTCCGACCAAATTCTTCTGGTTTTAAGCTCGGCGTAACGCTCCTGGTTACGCGGACTAAGAAAACGGTTTGGATCGTGGGGTATGAATGGTTGAGGTTTTGGTCTTGAAGACGATCCCTCAACATTGCGTTGCCTTTTTGAAGATGTTTTGGGTGCCATTCCTACAAAATAACATTAAACAGACAAAACAGGTAGGATCCAAGTCAGAATTAGAATTAAAGAAAAAATAAAACTGAATCTGGAGCTCGTCGCTACAGCGACAGGAAGGTCGCTTGTAGCGAGGAAGCCCAGAAAATGTTGGTCAGTTCTGCGCTTCAAGCGCTGAATAGCCAAGAACTACCCATTTTCAAAAATTTGATTTTTCTCCTATCTAAACAACTTGTGGCATGCGAAATCAATGGTAAAGCTAAAACAAATGAATCAAAATCATTAAAACTTCCTAATCATCAAAAACCCAATTTTATTTTGAATTTTTACAAAATAGGTTTTTCAAAATACGAATTTCTTGAAAAAGAGGATGATAGGCTAGTTTGTTTGATGATTTTGATTCATTTTTTACAGCTTAAACTAAAGATTATCATGGGTTTTTCAAATGAGTACAACCCTAATTTCTAAAAATTGCAAATGTAAACCCTAATTTCTCAAAACATGTTGGCACATGCATTCAACTGTAAAGCTTAAGAAACTACAACAGAGGGTTACGAAATCATACCTGGATTGTGAGGATTTGCAAGATAGCACAAGGAACAGAGATCAAAAGCAAGTATTGAGCAGAAAAATGAAAAAATTTGCAAGAAATGAAATGGAATTGCAGAACTAAATTGAAAATGGAATGGTTAGTGTTACTGTTGCTAGGGTATGCGAAAATATCGAAGAAAAACGGATAGGGTAATGAATGGGTGGTTGGGGGGAAGTTAAGGGGTCAAAGTGGCATTGGTAACTGAAATGTCAGTTTTTGCCTCTGTCGCTACAAGCGACCGATACGTCGCTACAGCGACAAAATCTGAAGTTTATCGCTACAAGCAACCATACGGCGCTACAGCGACGGTGCGTCTGAACAGTCATCGCTACAAGCGACCAGGCGTCGCTATAGCGATGGAGAGTCTGAAGCTCTCGCTATAGCGATGGAATCTGTCGCTGTAGCGACCATGACAGTAAACAGAAAAATAAAATTTTCAGCTATTGTCACTATCCCTACATGCACTAATGGATGTACAGAAGTAAAATACAAAGTAAAAAGGAACATACTTACAAAATTGGGGTACCTCCCAACGAGCTCTTGTTTAACGTCATTAGATCGACGCCTGTTTCGTTTTTGCTTATGATTTGATGAGTGAAATTGTTGTCGTGTGCCGAACAACTTCACCGCCAAAATATGGCTTCAGCCTTTGTCCATTCACTGTCCACGTTGCTTTAGTGATAGGATCTTCTAGCTCCACTGCTCCATAAGGTTTGACTTCTTTGATCATGAACGGACCGGACCACTTGGATTTCAATTTACCCGGAAATAGCCTCAGTCTTACATTGAACAGCAACACCATTTGACCGGGTCTGAATTGCCTCTTCATGATCTTCTTGTCATGATACCTCTTGACCTTTTCCTTATAGAGCTTGCTTGATTGATACGCTTGGTCACGCATTTCTTCGAGTTCGTTCATTTGAAGCTTTCTCTTCTCCCCCGCTTGCTCTTGATCAAAGTTCAAAAACTTTAGCGCCCAAAACGCTTTATGCTCCAACTCGACCGGCAAGTGGCATGCTTTCCCATACACTAACTGAAATGGTGTGAAACCCGTAGGAGCTTTGTATGCGGTCCTATAGGCCCACAATGCTTCGTCAAGTTTCATTGACCAATCCTTCCTCGATGATGACACGGTCTTCTCAAGTATCCTTTTGATTTCACGGTTGGATACCTCGGCTTGACCGTTGGTCTGCGGATGGTATGATGAAGCTACCTTGTGTTTGACTCCGTAGTGCTCAAGTGCTTTTGCCAATTGTTGATTGCAGAAGTGAGAACCTCCATCACTTATAAGCACTCTCGGAGTTCCAAAACGGGAAAAAATGTTCCTTTTGAGAAACTTGACCACCGTTTTACTATCGGCTTTTGGGGATGCGATTGCTTCTACCCACTTAGACACATAATCTACGGCTACCAAAATGTATTCATTGGACATGGAGGATGGAAACGGCCCCACAAAATCAATCCCCCAACAGTCAAAAACTTCGACTTCAAGGATGCTTTGCAGAGGCATCTCATTTCTTTTTGAAATACCTCCAGTTTTCTCGCAACTCTCGCAATTCTTCACATGCTCATATGCGTCTTTAAATAATGCGGGCCAATAGAAGCCTGCCTGAAGAACCTTTGCAGCTGTTCTTTCACCGTTGTAATGCCCACCATATGGCGAATTATGACAATGCCACATGATGTCTTTAGCTTCTTCTATTGCAACACATCTCCTTAAAAGGTGGTCAGCTCCAATCTTGAAGAGATATGGGTCATCCCATACATACTGAGTTGAATCTCTCATCAACTTCTTCTTCATTTGCCATGTATAATCTTCCGGTATGAACCCCGTTGCTTTGTAATTTGCCATGTCAGAAAACCATGGTCTTTCTTGCACCATAAGCAACTTCTCATCCGGAAACTCTTCAAGAATCTCCCTCTCGTTCTTCGTTACCTCATCGTTCACCAATCTTGACAGATGATCAGCCACAAGGTTTTCAGTCCCCTTTTTATCTTTAATCTCCAAATCAAACTCTTGGAGTAGCAACATCCAACGGATGAGTCTCGGCTTGGAGTCGGGTTTGGTGATTAAGTACTTGATGGCTGCATGGTCAGTATAGATAACAATTTTTGAACCTATGACATACGAACGAAATTTTTCTAATGCGAACACAATAGCAAGTAATTCTTTTTCAGTGGTAGCATAATTGATTTGTGCATCATTTAAAACTTTACTTGCATAGTGTATAGCATGAAAAATTTTGTTTTTGCGTTGACCTAACACCGCTCCAACCGCATAATCACTTGCATCGCACATGAGTTCAAAATCATAATTCCAATTTGGTGCGGTGATTATGGGTGCGGATGTCAAACTATCTTTCAAACTTTCAAAAGCATTAAAACAATCATTGTCAAAATCAAAAGACTTATCTTTGTTGAGCAAATTGCTCAATGGCTTTGCAATCTTTGAGAAGTCTTTGATGAACCTCCGATAGAATCCGACGTGGCCTAGAAAACTTCGGATGCCTTTGACATTGACTGGTGGTGGAAGCTTGCCTATCACATCTACTTTAGCTTTATCAACTTCAATACCCTTGGACGAAATCTTGTGACCAAGGACTATACCCTCGGTTACCATGAAATGGCACTTCTCCCAATTGAGTACCAAGTTGGTTTCCTTGCACCGCTTCAGTACCGTGTCCAGATTCTTCAAGCACAAATCAAATGATGAATCGAAGACAGAAAAATCATCCATAAACACTTCAATGCTCTTCTCTATCAAATCAGCAAAGATGGCTTGCATGCATCGTTGAAATGTTGCTGAAGCATTACATAATCCGAACGGCATGCGTCGATATGCAAAAACTCCAAATGGACAAGTAAAGGCTGTCTTCTCATGATCTTCTGGATTCACCGAAATCTGATTATAACCCGAATATCCATCAAGAAAACAATAAAAAGCTTGTCCTGACAGTCTCTCTAGCATTTGATCCATGAATGGTAGAGGAAAATGATCCTTCCTTGTAGCTTTATTGAGCCTCCGGTAATCTATACACATCCTCCAACCGGTGACGGTTCTTGTCGGTATGAGCTCATTCTTCTCATTTGTGATTACCGTCATACCTCCCTTCTTAGGGACAACTTGAACCGGACTAACCCAAGTACTATCCGAGATCGGATATATCATGCCGGCTTCAAGTAGTTTAACCACTTCTTTCCGGACTACTTCCTTCATGTTTGGGTTTAGCCGTCGTTGAGGTTGTGCTACCGGCTTATAATCTTCCTCCATCATGATCTTATGCATACAATAGGATGGACTTATCCCTTTCAAGTCGGATAGTGTCCAGCCTATTGCTTCTTTGTTGGACTTCAAAACTTCAACCAATTTGGTTTCTTCATTGTTTGACAAGGAGCTACTTAAAATGACCGGTTTGTTACCCTCTTTTTCAAGAAATACATACTTCAAATGTGAGGGTAGAATCTTCATCTCCGGCTTCATTTCTTCAACTTTGGCTTCATTCGTCAATTCCTCAATTTTAGCTTTGTGAGGAGGAATTTCCTTCAACGAATCCAGCTCCTTCAAACACTTTTCTATCTCTTTCTCATCTTCTTCTCCTATGATACTAAGTGCATTTGTCAAGACTCTTTCAAGATGTGTCATATGATGCAGCTGTTCCCTTGTATCAACAATCAATTCTTCGGTTGCATCCATCTTGAAACAGTCACCTTTATCACTAGGATACTTCATAGCTTCATTGATGTTGAAATTGACTTTTTCATCGTCCACACGAACTTTCATTAGACCTCCGTCAAGATCAATCATCATCCTTGCCGTTTGCATAAACGTTCTTCCAAGAATTAGTGGCACATCATCATCCTCAGGTATATCCATCACTACAAAGTCGATGGGAAATAAGAATTTGTCGACTTTCACCAACACATCTTCAGCTATTCCCAACGGACGTGTGACGGATTTGTCGGCCAATTGCAATGTCAAGTTAGTTCTTTTCACAACCAAATCACCAATCCTTTTGACAACGGAAAGTGGGATTAGGTTGATACTTGAACCTAGATCGATGAGTGCTTTGCCGACATTAACATTGCTTATGGATACCGGTAGTGTGACTTTACCCGGATCTCTTTCCTTCCTTGGCAATGTTCTCTAAATGATTGCACTACAATTAGCATCGAGCTGAATTGTTTCTTCTTCATTATACCTCCTCTTCTTGGAAAGAATCTCCTTCATGAACTTGGCATAAGTTGGCATTTGCTCTAAGGCTTTCGAGAATGGAATGTTGATTTGCAATCTTTTGAATATGTCTAGGAACCTAGCAAACTGCCTTTCTTTATCCTTTCTGGATGGAGTAGTCGGATATGGTAGATGTGGAGTCGGTGCATTCTTCACAACTTCTTGATTCTTGCCCCTCTCCTTCACCACATCTTTCTTCATCACTATGTTTTCATTTTCAACTACTTCCTTATTCTTTTCGACTACATCCTCATTATTAACTCCCTCCTTCTCACTTCCTTCATCATGATCTTCCTCCTCATTTTTAACAACTCTCCTCTCCACTTCAAGGTTGTCTCCTATACCCCTTCCAACTACCTTCCCACTTCTCGTAGCAATTGCCTTGCAATTATCTTTGTCTCTTGATGCAAGGTCAGCTTCATCAAAATGACTTAATTGTCATTTTGATGATGATGCATGGTCTTTGGGGTTGGTTTGAGTGTTGGCGGTAAAGGTTCCGCCTTGTTGTGTGGCTTGAGCAAGCTGTTGTGCCAACTGGCCTACTTGGGTTTCCAGGTTTTTGATTGAAGCATCGGTATTCTTTTGGTTCGCCATTGACATTTGCATGAACTGGTTTAGAGTTTCGTCGGTGTTTTGTTGACGGTTTTGTTGCGGAGGGTATTGATTGAAATTTTGGTAAGGTTGTCGGTTTTGTGGTCCAGCTTCTTGTCTCCAACCTTGGCCATAATTTGGATTGTTCCCTCTTGGGAAATTGTTGTTATGACCTTGGTATTGGTTTTGAAACTGTTGCGGCCTTTGTTGATTGCCAACATAACTTACCTCTTCAGTGGGTGGTGGACAAAATCCGGTGGGGTGATCGCCTGAACAAAGTTCGCATGATGCGACTTGATGGTGTCTTCTTTGTTCATTTTGAATATCCTTCATTTGTTGTGGAAGATTAGCCATCTTTCTAGTCAATTCTTCCACTTGTTGTGTTAACAACTTGTTTTGAGCAAGGATGGCGTCATTAGTCCCCAAGTCCAATATACCCGCTTTTCTTTGGCCTTGGTTTCTATTGTGGTGAGCCTGATGGTCGTTGAGTGCCATTATTTCAATGATAGCAACAGCATCTTCGGCACTCTTGGCCATTAATGATCCACCAGCAACAGCATCAAGTAGTAGCTTTGACTGTTGTTGCATCCCATTCCGGAAAAGATGAATTTGAGTCAAATCATCAAACCCGTGGTTTGGGCATCTTCTAAGCATAGACTTGAATCGCTCCCATGCTTCACATAACGTCTCACTTGAGCCTTGAGAAAATACGGCGATAGTTGTCTTAGCCTCCATAAAACGATTCTGAGGAAAGAATCTCTCAAGAAATTTCTCCTCAAGAGTGTTCCAGTTAGTCATCACTGTTGGCGGCTGATCCAAATACCACTCCTTGGCCTTCCCAATCAAAGAATGAGGAAACATCCTCATAAATATTGCCTCCTCATTATTCTCCGTCTCTCCTAATGTACCGGCGATCTCATAAAACTTTGTAAGATGTTGGAATGGATCCTCATGGTCTAACCCCGAAAAAGGGTTAGCATATAGTATTTGGAGGATACCGGTCTTCATCTCAGTTTGTTTTGTTGTCCGTGGCGTCTTTCCCAATTGTGCCAAGCGTCGTGGGCTATTGTGACAAGGCATCCCACTACCGCCTGAACCTCCAGATCCGTCTCCTGCAGCAGCCATTGGTATCTCTTGAATTGGAATTAACGAAGGACTTGAAACAGAAGTTTCCTCTTGCTGCTTTTTCTTTGTTTGCTGCCTTTTCTTCCGATTCTTGCTGTTATTTCTTCTAGCAGTCCTCTCTATTTCAGAATCAAAAAGCAGTTGGTCTTCTGGTATCTGACCTCGCATAAACAGGTTTCAACAATCTGACCAAAAAGAATTAGCAAACAAGATGGATAAAGAATAATAGTTATATACATAAAAGAATTTTTGTGCAAAATTGCTTAAGACAATAATTAACGCTGCAATGATTATAATATCTAAGCGTTAATCCCCGGCAACGGCGCCATTTTGTTAGTATACAAAAGCAAGTATATTTTTATATCGTTTCCACAGGGATTATTGCGATATCATAAACCGTTCAACGTCGATTATCATTTTAAGTTAGGGTTTAATCTTTTAGTTTACTAACACTACTCGACATTAAAAACTTTATAAATAAAACGTAGAGTAATAGGGCATAAAAGGTGTTAGGATTAAAGTACATCAATCAAACGTCGATTGTATTCGATTGATCATAAATATGGATTCTAGCTTTTCCTTATATATGACATTATCACGTATTACTCGACAACGTCATTCGTGTCCAAATGACGTCGTGAGATCGATCGTATCGTTTAATCGACGATTTCTCAATCTATTAAACGATTCGAAAGCTTTACGATCCAACACTTAGTGTAATTATCAAAACCAAATCCCATGTCTAGAATTTCTTATTTTGATAGAATATTATTCTAAACCTAGATTCAAAAGTATTTTTCAATATCATTTAAATCAAATATAAGAATGGAAAACAAGAACAAATTCAATGGTATATAAAAATGCTAGAATCATATATTTAAAATATCAAAGGTTTACAACTAAGAATGATTGATTACCTAATAATCCCAACAAAGGAGATTAGTTGTTCATTCTCATGACAACTGTGCAAAAGTAGAAAGGAAGATGGAGAATATGCTAAGACTTGATTTCTCAAAGCTTCTTAGTTTAATCTTCACTTGAATCCCTTTTGCTCAATGAAGTTTGCCTCCTTTTATGCCTATTCTCTTTCTAGAAGTTAAAGATTTCAAGCTCTAAAAATCATAAAAACTGGTATTCAACTGATAATACAGAAAAAATGAGCTTAAAAGCTTTTATACAACTGAGTTTTTGTTCGCTCGCTACAAGCGACCAGCCTGTCGCTGTAGCGACGAAGTTTTCTTGGCCAATGGGGGAGCTCCACGTCAGCATACAACATTAAACCGCCCTTTGTCGCTATAGCGACGAGATCTGTCGCTATAGCGATGGAACCTTCAAAATTCCCTGCCTATCCTCGCTTGAAGCGACCGGTCCATCGCTTGTAGCGATGAACTTCCAATTTTCCCTGCCTATCCTCGCTTGTAGCGAGGCATCTGGCGCTTGTAGCGATGGCTTTAAACAAAACTTCCATTTTCTTTGCTCAAATCAGGTCCAAGCATGATATTCCTGCATAATTAAATGGGGTAAGACATAGGATCACAAATTTAGCATTTTAACCACAAATGTGAGCTTATCCTAAGATAACTTGTAAAACAAGTAACATAAGTGCCTTAAAATATATCAAAAGATAACTATTTTTAAGCACTTATCAGATAGCCTACTCAAAGTTAGTTTTCTTGGGTCTTAATTTCTTATTATCTTCTCCAACTATGGGAAGCTCTATGAGTGATAGTATTATTATAATGGAAATGGACTCTCAATTTTTTCTCTCTCATATTTCCTCATGTTTTATGATCTACATCATTAAAACTCATTTTTTGTTAAATTATCATTCTCTCCTTTTAAATGGATGGTGGAGATATCGGTGGACCCTTATATATTACATGAGAGTATTCATTCCCCCGATAATATAGCCAAAAAACAATGTTGTTATTGTGCTCCTGCTACTTGGTGCCACTGGTTGTGTGTTCCGCGGGTGAAAAATATTTGGTCTAGAAGAGGTGTACCCTTTGCTCTTACAACAAAAAAAATAGATAAGTTGACACAGAAATATATGTTTAATATTTTTATTTTACTTTTTGGTGTTGAATTATTTTTGTTTTACTTCGGTTACAAATTAGTTTGTCGAAATTTACACGAAAGAAAATCAAACTTGAGAAGAGTACACTCCAAAGTCTCAAACCAACACCACCAAACGAACTTAAGTGGGTTATGGTTACAAAATGTACATTATAATTGAATAATATATTAAAATAATATTTTACGAACAAAACCTTGTTGACAATACCTTACTGACAAACAAGACCATAGTCTCAAATAAAAACTAAAAGAGGTCATATCAATTTTGATGAATTACATGTTGTAATTTTCAATCTTTTTTACATAATTTAGATGACATCTATTTAACACGAAGATGCAGTTTACCTTTTTGTGCAATTCCTTTAACAAAAATTATTAAATTTTAAATTACATATGGCACACATAAATAATATTTTAATATAAAGAATACTACCTCCCTCAGAAACTTCAATGAAGATACAGTACAACTGCATCAACCACAACAATAAGTTAGAGAAAAAAATATATCATTAACATTCAAAGTTAATGACAAAGTGCTAAATTGTTAAATAACTTGTTATGATTCTAAAAACAGGGAAACAAGGACAATCCATTACATTCAAGAAGAAACCAAATTAAAATCAGCCGGCTGATCTATGCATGGCCAGTGGTCAATAGTAATGTTATCACTCTCTTGTTTCTTTCACATGCTTCTAACCACAACAAAATAAGTCACGCAAAATTGCCACTGTTTTTTTTATCTATAAATAGTAAGATTAGAATCTTAGTATATACAAAACCAAGTTGAGAACAAGATGAAGAAGGTTTCTATTTATGCTTGTCTATTACTCAACTTGAGTCTATTGGTTATTTTTCCTTATAGCAAAGCTAGTCAAGCTGATAAACTTGATGAGCTTTTTCTGTCTAGAAAATCACAGAATCCTCCCAAGACTCTTTCCTGGGAAGAGGGAGATGCATTGAAAACACATTCTTCTTTTTCTACTGCTGATGTTGCACCTCAAGAGGGGTTAATGCAAGCTGACAAGATTGTCACATTGCCTGGTCAACCCTATGGTGTGAATTTTGACCAATACTCTGGTTATGTGACTGTTGAACCTGAGGCCGGAAGAGCACTTTTTTATTATTTTGTGGAGTCTCCATATAACTCTTCCACTAAACCTTTAGTACTATGGCTCAATGGAGGTAAAAATTGCCTCACAAAGTGTTTTATGTTGATAATAACTTTTGTCCTTTTTTTAAGGGTTTTGTCCGTTTGTGTGTTTCTTCAACTTTTTATGTTCGTTAATCTATCTTCGTCTATTTACATTATGATCCTTGAAATGGTGAAAATTACCGATGAATACAGTTACCATGCAGTTGCAGAAATCTCTAAAACCTTAATAGTGCGACCATAATTGAAGTAGAAATCCAATTTACAACACCACACATGACAAAAACTTCATATTCATAGTAGTGAAACATAGGAGTAAGACCGCTAAACTTTTGATTTTACAAACAAGTTTATGAGTTGAGTCTACGGAAGCTCCACAAGTTTACCTAGACTCTTGAGTTTGAAAAATTTCATTCCGACAACATAATATTTGAAACACACAGGACCTGGCTGTTCTTCACTTGGGTATGGAGCCTTTGAGGAGCTAGGACCCTTCAGAGTCAACTCTGATGGAAAAACACTATATCATAACCAATATGCTTGGAATGAAGGTAAGACAATCATCATCGATATAATTAAAAAAATTTCTCCATTATGCATTTAAGAGACATGGACATCTAACCAATTTATCATTATAAAATATATGCAGTTGCAAATATACTCTTCTTAGAGTCTCCAGCAGGAGTAGGATTTTCCTACTCAAACACAACTTCTGACTATGACAAAGCAGGAGATAAGTCAACGGCTAAAGATGCCTATGTTTTCCTAACCAACTGGCTGGAGAGATTTCCACAATACAAAACAAGAGATTTTTACATAACTGGAGAGAGTTATGCTGGTCATTATGTTCCTCAGCTTGCATCCATTATTCTTCACAACAATAAACTCTATAACAAAACTATCATTAACCTCAAAGGCATATCTGTATGTTGATCAATCTTCAAAAGACTAATGATGCAATATAACTCACTATCTCATATAACTAACTTCATGATTATCTGTACTTCAAATTTTTCAGATAGGAAATGCTTGGATTGATGATGCTACAGGTGACAAGGGGTTATTTGATTACTTTTGGACTCATGCTTTGAACTCAGATCAAACTCATGAGTTGATTGAGAAGTACTGTGACTTCACTAAACAAAATTATTCAGCAATTTGTATCAATGTAACAGATTGGGCCTTCATAGAGAAAGGAAAGATAGACTTCTATAACATCTATGCGCCATTGTGTCATGACTCTTCTCTAAAAAATGGTTCAACTGGTTATGTAACTAATGATTTTGACCCTTGTTCTGATTACTATGGTATTGCCTATCTAAATAGACCAGAGGTTCAAAAGGCTCTTCATGCAAAACCTACAAATTGGAGCCATTGCGGGTAATATTCTATAATCACTTAATTGCGGGCAATGGTACTATTTGTTTTGACATCTCTATAACTGTATTTTCTATGCTAATCATTAATGTGTTATTTTTTATGACAATTGTAGTGATCTTATTACTCACTGGAATGACAGTCCAATTACTATCCTACCCACCATCAAGTATCTCATCGAAAGCAACATTAAATTATGGATATACAGGCAAGTTCAATTTCATTATTGCATAAAGTGTTAACAATGTTATGACAATTTGAATTCACAAGAACAATAATATAACATGTAGACTCTTGTGAATAATGAGAGGTTGCAAATTGTTTTATTAAAATTCTAATTGCTAAACTTAGAGGATGTGTTGTGCTACAGTGGTGATACAGATGCAAGGGTTCCAGTCACATCTTCAAGATATTCAATCAACACCCTTAAGCTCCCTATCAACGCTTCTTGGCGTCCATGGTATTCTGGAAAAGAGGTACTGAAATCTGTCTATTTATATTTTGAGGAAGAGACTAAATTAATTGATATTCTTTAATTAAAGGGATTGGTTTGTTATTTCATAAATTTAAAGGACTAAACTGCTCGTTCCTTACAACCTTGAGTACTGAAATGTTAATTTATTCAATATATGTCTAATTTACTGACTTTCTTGTAGACGAAGTAATAATATTTTTGAAGCGTGACCAAATTTTAATAATGACAGATTGGAGGATATGTGGTGGGATACAAAGGACTGACATTTGTTACAGTAAGAGGAGCAGGACATCTTGTTCCAAGCTGGCAACCAGAACGTGCTTTGACAATGATCTCATCATTCCTCTATGGAAGTCTGCTTCCTGCTTCACCATCAAAATAATGAGCTCTAAGCATGATCCATGTTTCAAATTTACTTCCTTGAAATGCACTCCGTGCGAAATCTACAAGTTAGATTACAATAAACAAAATTTAGTTTGATCTTTCAATTGCAATTTTTGCTACATATCAATTGATTAAAATCTATAAGTGTTTCATGTCTAGCTTTTTACTGTCACATTAGTGATGAACCAGATTAGCTGATACGAGATGACAGAGCTCAATTATTTGATATTTTAAGAAACATGAAAAACAATGTCATCTGTATTTAATTAGTACATTGTGGGACCGTGACTAAGAGCATATTGAATGCAACTAAACTAGAGTTGCTTATCTTTTTTCGACGGTCGTATCATGCAAGGTTTAACAACTATATTGACAGTTTTTCCATATCAAAATGCAACTTTAAGAGAATTTCAAATGGTTCCCATAAGTTACTTCCACCACTTATTTACATCTTTATTGTTTCTCAAAGGAAAACTATGAAAAAATATCAGCTTTTCCACTTCACTTTGATTCTGTTTGGCAAATCCAATCGGTAGCTTATGGCGTATACGTTGGTATGATCAGAGTAAAACTGTTTTGCAACCACCAATCTCTCTAAGTTTATAGCGTTTTTTTAGATATGCATTTGAATTTATAGCTAGATTATAACCACTATTTTTTTCTGGTTTTTACCCTCCTTATTTCAATTTAAATAATTTGTTTGTCTCTTGTTAAACTCAACATGAGAGTTTTCAAAATAAAAACTAAGCACACACTTGAATTCATTTAACACATCATCAAACTCTGTAAAATCACTTCTACCTTTATGAAAATAATCTACTACCTTTTTTGAATCCAGAGCAGAATCAACTCCTTCCAATTGCAGCTCGTGAACCCATGTAATAACGTGTAAAAGTCCCAATGCTTTTCTCACATCCACATCACATATAGGTGAGGACTATAATATTTTGGTGAGCACAAAACGACGCTCGTCATCTCAGATACACATACCAAAACCAACACGGGTTCTTTGTTGCAAAAACGAAGCATTAACATTGCATTCATATCTCCCCGCTTTTGGTTTCTTCCATCTCCGTGCTTTGAGTTGAATTCATATCTCTCCGCTTTGAGTTGCATCTTGTGCATTCTCACTGCCCTACAGCCCTTGTCCTGACACGCCTGCCACTCATGCCCAATCTGTATACAGTATGCTTCGGACTGATGCTATTAGCCAATTTCCAGTCATCCCACTCATCGCTCTGGTCTTCTGGGGTGATCTCTGTTTGGTGTTGTGTGTTATTTTCTTTCTTTGGCGGGAGCCGGTTTTGGCGCGATGGATGTCTTGTTTTTGTTTTCCTCTTTGGCGTTTTTGGTCTTTTTTTTTTTTTTTTGGCTTCCATCCGTTCTTTTTTAAGTGTCCATTGACTCTGAATTTAACGTTTCTATTCAACTGTCGTTTTAGTATTTTAAGGGTATGATTTGTTAATTATACTATTTCTCAGTTACTCTTATATTTTTCAATAAAACAAATTAATGTTATGTATTTGAAAAACTAATTTGTTTTAAACAAAGTTTTTTTTGTTATCTTCAACAATCAAATCTATGTCACATAGTAAATCTAGTATTGACCGAAACCATAGTTTAAACCTTAATTTTGATTAAAGAAGTTCAAAGAAAGTTAAAAAAAATTAACTTTTGATTAATGTAAAGTTGAAATTTTTTTTTTACTTTACAATTATTAAAAAATATGTGTACAATATTTAGATTATTGATAATTGTTTGTTATGAGAGAGATAAAGTGTGTGCAAAACAAATAAAAATTTGTTCGAGAAAGAGAGAGTAATCAACAATTGTTTGTTATGAGAGAAAAATAAAACATTAAATTTAATGGAAAGATAAATTTTGTGCAAAAAGAAAAAGGAATTTATTGGTGGATTAAATGAGGGTATAATAGGAAAAAAGTGAAAAAATCCACTTTCTTAATTTGGTGTTACTATTTCAAAACGACACTTAAAAATGAACGGAGGGAGTATCATTTACCAAAGTTTTACAACTCGAGAATTTCCCGTAACTTGTTTTACTTAGATAAACTCAACTTGTAAACTCGTACTAGTTTATCTAAAATTAAAATTATAAAAGAAAAATTAGGGGACCTTTAATAGATCAATAATGCAAAGTATGACTTAATTATAAAGATAAAGTATACACAATCACTAAAATAAAGTGTTATGCTCAACTCAGTATCACAATACAATATTAACTCACAAAATCCTAAGTTTCATAAGTTTCTATAAACCATCCAAAAAGAAAGTTTCTTAAGAAGTGAAAAACGCTAAAACAACCGACATTTTTGTTGAAGACACTTAAACTGCAACCCTTGCCGGCGTTGGAATCCATCGGACTCGGAATCACCTTGCAGCAGTTGCCGCTTAGAAGCTTAGAATTTGAACTTTGAATGTCTTTTTGTGTTCTATGTTTGTGGAAAATAAAAAAAAATGTGGGAAAGAGAAGGATTGCAATACGTTTACCGTGTTTGGGGTGGATTACTAGGGTTGAAAAAAAAAATTGGCCTAAAAAAAAGATGGGTCAAAAAAATGTGCATTTTTAAAAGTTAAACTTGGCCTATTAATATAAACTCAGGTGATTTTAACGAGTTTCCAGCGTTTTAACGTGTTTAAACTCGATACTTAGTCCGATTTCAGCAAAAAAGTAACGTTTTTACCATCTATTTAACACGAATTTGGTACCTTATGTTCTAACACGCGATATGTAACACACTGTCCTATGCCCTGCCCATGGACAACCTAACCTACCTTGTACTCTTTTTTTTTTTTTTTGCAAATCCTACTTTGTACTCTTATTTATTTTAGTTAATTATTTTTTTGTTGTTTTCCTCTTAATTTTTTTTCTTCTTTTTTACTTGTTGTGTTTATGTTTGAAATAGGATAAGTCATTTACTTATTTGACATGACAACTATTTGTTGGATTTTGCTCTGTACGTCTCGATGCTCAACCTCTACAATAAACCGATCAGGATTTACGGTCCGGTCATAACTTTAGATAATATATTGTGCAATCGAAACTTACAATAAATCTGAGGGTTTTTGAGCAAACTGAGGGAATCATATATCAATTACCCTATTTAGTCACCTTCATACTATTTGTTTAACTTCATAACAACTTCTAAATCATTATCCAATCCTTGCATTTGTTGATTAGTTAAATCTGCATCATGTAATCTTCTGCAAAATGAATATAATAAGCTACAAATATTGAAAGTAAAACGACTTAAAAATTAGTTATATATAAAATAGGCAAAATTACATCATGTTGGGTTTCAAGTGTGAGTGGTTAAATATATAAGTGATTATGTCCCACTTTGCCTACGAATTAGTAAATCGTTGGATTTATAAGAGAGGTAAACCATTAACATAATGCCTTAAGGTTTTGGGAGGAGATGTGGTGTCTTTTTCTCTTGTGGTCTTAGAGTGTTGGCCCGTTGTTTCTCCCGCTCCCCCTGACTCTCCAACAAGTGGTATCCAAGACCTGATTCGGCTTGGTGGTGCTGAAGTGGATCCTGTCTTGGATCCTATTATAAGATGTGGGAACTCAAACTTGTGGGGGAGATTGTTAATCTGTGAGTGATTATTATGTACCACATCGTCTATGAATGAGTTAAATGTTGAATTTATAATAGAGGTGACATGTATACCTATCACCTTAAGGTAATTTGGATGGAGATGTGGCGTCTTCCTCTCTTGTGGGGTTCTGAAGCATTTGGTCTGTTGTTTAATGTCATGATTTTTTGTGGCCATGAGCATTTGCTCTCAAAAACTGTGATGAAGATACAATACAACTGCATAAACCACAACATACCAAAAAGTTACAGGAGAAAATATATATATCATTAAGTTTAAAAGTTAATCACAAAGTGCTATCTCTCCATTATGGTTATCGGGAATGGTCTCTCGACCCAATTCTGGCATGACCCGTGGTGCGGGCCGATTCTCCTTAGAGTGAGGTTTAGTCGGCTCTTTCAGTTATCTCTCCAGACGGAAGGGTCGGTTGGGGAGTTAGGAGAGTGGGAGGGGAGTGTATGGGTTTGGGATTTAAGGTGGAGGAGACCTATGTTTGTTTGGGAGTCTGACCTTCTCAATGAGTTGCTTGTGGTAGTGTCTAGGTAGATAGGGAGGATGTGTGGTCTTGGACTCATAGTCCCGACGGTCGGTACTCGGTGAAGTCTGCCTTCGACTCTTATCAAGGGCCTGCCGGCTCTGGGTGCCCCGGAGGGGGATATCCTGTAGGCGGTTTCTAAGGTCTGGAAGTCGTGGGCCCCATCTAAAGTTGTTGTTTTTCGTGGAAGCTTATTCTAGATAGGATTCCTACGAGGCTCAACCTTTTTAGGTGTGGTGTGCCTCTTCCAGCTGTGGGGTTGGGTTGTGTTTTCTGTGATGCGCCGTCTGAGTCCTCGGTGCATCTGTTCCTCTCGTGCCCTTCTATCCTTCCGGTGTGGTATCAGGTTTCTAGGTGGTTGGGTTGGGAGTTTGTGATCCCCCTTGGTCTAGCCCAGCAGTTACAAGCCTTCACGGGCTTAGGAGGGGGAGAGAGAGAGAGAGAGAGAGAGAGAGAGAGAGAGAGAGAGAGAGAGAGAGAGAGAGAGAGAGAGAGAGAGAGAGAGAGAGAGAGAGAGAGAGAGAGAGAGTTAGGTTAGGTCTGCTTCTTGTTTGGCATGTTGTTATTTGGACCATTTGGACTTCCCAGAATGACCTTATTTTTGTTGGTGGCTTACACCTAGAGGGGTCTGTGGTGGATAGAGCGAAACTCTTAGCTTGGAAGTGGTTCTTGGCTAAGTGCCCTACTAGTTCCTGCTCCTTCTATGAGTGGGAGGTGCATCCCGTCCTGTGTTGGAATCGGTAGGGTTTTAATTTGCGGCGGTGGTTTTCCTCGGGTTGTTTGGGGGGTGGGGTGAGGTTTTTTTGCCTTCGCCTTTCCTGCCTAGCCTCCTGGGATTTTCTTTGCTTTCTGTTTCCTGCAGGTGTCTGTTTGGTGTGTTGTTTTAGCCTTCTGGTGCTTTTTCTTGGTGTTTTTTTTTGGTGTTGTTGTTTTAGTGGTGTCTTAGGGGCGCTTTCCCATGCTCTTATCGGGCTGGGATAGTCCTTTGGGGTGTGTTTGGAGCGTCTCCTGCCGGCTCTTTTGGTGTATCTTGTATATTTCTCACCTTTTCTTGTTATTTAGATATATATTTTGCCATTAAAAAAAAATACAAAGTGCTAAAATGTTAAACAAATGAGTCTAGAAAAAGAGAAACAAGGACAATCCATTACATTCAAGGAGAAACTACATTAAACTCAGCCGGCTGACCATTACATGGTCATTGGTCACTCTCTTGTTTCTTTCACATGCCTACAACCACAACAAAACAAGTCCTAAAAAATTGCCACTCTTTTGTATCTATAAATAGATAGAAACTAAGATATATAGAAACCAAGTTGAGAACAAGATGAAGAAAGTTTCTCTTTATGCTTGTTTACTACTCAATTGAGTCTTTTGGTTATTTTTCCTTATAGCAAAGCTAGTCAAACTGATAAACTTGATGAGTTTATTCTTTCTAGATCCTCACAGAATCCTCCTAAGACTCTTTCTTGGGAAGAGGAAGATGCATCTAAAACAGATTCTTCTGCTGCTTATGTTACGCCTCAAGAGGGGCTAAGGCAAGCTGACAAGATTGTCACATTGCCTGGTCAACCCTATGGAGTTAATTTTGACCAATATTCAGGCTATGTCACTGTTAATCCTGAAACTGGAAGAGAACTTTTCTATTATTTTGTGGAGTCTCCATATAACTCTTCCACTAAACCTTTAGTTTTGTGGTTAAATGGAGGTAAAAATTGCCTCAAACTTTTTTATGCTGATAACTTTTGGTCTTTTGTATGCATTTATAACTTTTATGTTATGTGATTTCATTTATTTTTTATATTTACATTATTATCCTTGAAAACACCACATTATATAAGAAGAAATGATATATTATTTCTATCAAGATAAAAAACGAATGATATATTATTAGATAATATTTTGATTGATGACATAACTTCCTTGTCATAGTAGTCAAACATGGTAGCATAGTTTTACCTAAGATAAGACCAAAATATAATCTTCATATTGAATATGAAAGAACATAGAGAAACCTGGTTATTAATATATTTTGAGCATCATGAATTCATGATCTAATTACCTCCTGATGAAATGATTTTGATCATGGTTAGAAAAAACTCGAGATATCTTTTACGAATTTACAATTATGAGTCATAAAAAGGAACTACCTCGCATGTATATATTTTTTTTGGTGAACTTTTACGAGTTCAAGTAAACTCGAATAAAATCTCGGTAAACTTTTGATTTTACCAGCGGGTTAACGAGATGAGTCTACCAAAGCTCAACAAATTTACCTAATTCTCGAGTTTAACAACTTCGATTCTGACAACATAATGTTTGAAACTCACAGGACCAGGATGTTCCTCACTGGGGTATGGAGCCTTTCAGGAGCTAGGACCCTTCAGAATCAACTCTGATGGCAAAACACTATACCGTAACCTATATGCTTGGAGTGAAGGTGAAACAATCATCAGTAGAATGAAATTGTTTTTTATGATGCATTTCTGAGACATGAATATTTTACCAATTTATCATTATGAAATATGCAGTTGCAAATATACTCTTCTTAGAATCTCCGGCAGGAGTGGGATTTTCCTACTCAAACACAACTTCTGACTATGACAAATCAGGAGATAAATCAACTGCCAAGTAGGGGTGTGCAAAAATATGGTTAACTGAACCATATCACTAAACTGAACTGCACTGAACCATAAAAAAACCAAACCATATTAAATGGTTCATGAACTGAACCATAAAAATAAAACAGTTTAGTTAACCAAACTTAATTAAATAACCGGATTTAAACTGTTTCACTAAAAATATTTATTTTGATAATAAAAATTCAAATAAAACCTATAATAATCAGTTTTCTCACACACTACAATTTACCCAAGGAGGGTTCTAGGCTAAAGGAACTCACCAGAATCACTTCCGGCCACTTTTCAAATATGCTTAAGCTTCAATTAATTGATTCTGCTCCTAACTTTCATCCCCACAGCAGCTTAACCACAACTTAACTGCTTCTACCTTTGCCACAACCCTCCATAATCTCTTCTACAATAGTTAATTATCTCTGGCAGCCTTTGCAAACAGCCCGAACGCCATTTAAGCACTTCTGTAGATTCCCAAAACAGCTTAATCGCAGTTTAAGCACGTCTGCCATTGCCAAAATAGCTTATCATTCATAAATTACTCATATATACCAACTTAAATATATCATTCCTAATATGATCATCACAAAGCCATACCTGCAACAACTGAAATTCCAATTTAAGCGTTTGTCTAAACAGCTTATTTACAACTTAAGCATCACCTAGAGCTTCAACAAGCTCCAACCTTGTACCTTTCACCCCAAACAGGTTTATTCATCTCTAAACTCATACTTGTAGCAACTTAAGTCCCAAATTTCAGCTTATGCCTCAACTTCATGCTTAAACAGCTTATTACCACACTTTTACAGCTTATCACTACTCTTGAATCCTTAAATTCGTGTCTCCAACACCCAGCCAACATAAGCAACATTAATCTAAAAATTTAACTTTTTAAAACAGCTTATTTCTGATTACAATTTCATGTACTCAAGCCATGCTTAAACCAAACTCCAACTCTTGCTTCTAATCACCATTATAAAACACTAGCAGTTCCAAAACACACATGCAAGCTTGATTAAACACAAAAGGAAGAATTTTGGTGCTTTGGGTGGGATAGGAAAAGCCCACGCCCAAAGGAAGATAAGAGAGGAGAAAGTGAAATTGTTGTGGAATTCTGCTGGAAGTTGTCAGAATGTGATTTTTGCTTGGAGCATAAAAGGTAACAAAAAATAAGCTGTTTTGAGAAGTTAAATTTAGTTTAGCACTGTTTATGGTTGCTGGGTCATGGGACACGAAATTAATGAATTAAAAGGGATGATTAAGCTGTTTTGGGAGTTGACAGAAGTGATTAAGTTAAATAAGTTGTTTGGACAGGTTTCACTGTTTGGCTCGTACCTGTTGCTGTGTAGCTCAGACTTGCGTAATTGTCAGATTTCTGGATTCTACATTTAATTCCTTTCAATTTGGATATAAGTTTCATATGATTCGGACTAGGAACGAACTCAGAAAATGAGTTGGAAGTTTGGAAAATCCTGCTGAAAACTGTTTACGGGTTTTGACGTAGATTTTGGGAAATAAGCTATTTAGAAGAAATCTGTCATAAGTGATGAAGTCATAAGTTTAAATGGTTGTATGAGTGATGTGGGGACTGATTACGCATGGTTGGTCTGTTGTTTCATAATTCAGATTGAAATTGAAAAGGTTCAAAAGCAATAAGATATAAGCTGTTTTTGGATAATCTTTTTTTTTTAAAAACAATAACTAAAATCCGGTTTGAAAACCAGTTCAAGAATAATCCAGTTCAGTACGAAAACCGGTTCAAAACCAGTTAAAAATAAGTAAACCGGTTTAAAACTATAAACCGGTTCTGAACTGGTTCTAAACTGGATTGGAACTGTTTTTAAGAATTAACCAGTTTTTATTGAAATGGATTTTATGAACTGAACCAAACCATTTATATGGTTCTGTTCAGTGCAGTACATGAACCATGAACACCCCTACTGCCAAGGATGCCTATGTCTTCCTTGTCAACTGGCTGGAGAGGTTTCCACAGTACAAAACCAGAGCTTTTTACATAACTGGAGAGAGTTATGCTGGTCATTATGTTCCTCAACTTGCATCCACTATTCTACACAACAATAAACTCTATAACAACACCATTATTAACCTCAAAGGCATTTCTGTATGTTGTTCAAACTTCAAAATACATATAATGCCAAGGCTTAAATATATTTTTTGTGCCCGCAAATATACCATTTTTTACTTTTAGTCTCTCCATTGATTTATTTTAGTCCCTGAAATATTTGTTTATGTTGGAACCTATCACTCTTATATGTGGCACTTTTGATTTTAGTCCGTCAAATATGAGCTACGTAAGGACTAAAATGAATATTACATGGATAGATTTAAATATGAATAATTTTGCGGGACTAAAACGAAACTACTAGGACCAAAAACAAAAATATATTTTTATAGAGATTAAAAACAAAAAAATTTATATTTTCAGTGATAAAAAATACATTTAAACCTCATTCAAATGATGCTATACTATCAGATAACTTACATTCTCATATATCTAACATCATTTTCTTTACTTTAAAATTTTAAGAA
The DNA here is from genome assembly GCA_018208015.1 of Medicago ruthenica. NCBI lineage: Eukaryota > Viridiplantae > Streptophyta > Magnoliopsida > Fabales > Fabaceae > Medicago > Medicago ruthenica. The sequence continues at coordinate 65,947,715 of CM031373.1, read as the reverse complement.
AGGGAATGCTTGGATTGATGATGCCACAAGTTTGAAGGGGTTATTTGATTATTTTTGGACTCATGCTTTGAATTCAGATCAAACTCATGAGTTGATTGAGAAGTATTGTGACTTCACTATTGACTTCACTTCTGGAAATGCTTCAGCATTATGTAACAATGTAACAGATAGGGCCTACATTGAGAAAGGAAAGATAGACTTCTATAACATCTATGCTCCATTGTGTCATGACTCTTCTCTCAAAAATGGCACAACTGGTTATGTAACTAATGATTTTGACCCATGTTCTGATTACTATGGCATTGCCTATCTAAATAGACCAGAGGTTCAAAAGGCTCTTCATGCAAAACCTACAAATTGGAGCCACTGCAGGTAATACTCTATAACCACTTTTAAGAAATCGCAAAATAGTATACTATTTGTTTTGACACTTATATAACTGTATTTTTCTATGCTAATCTAGAATATAATATTTTTTTATGACAATTCATAGTGAAATTAATTCTAAATGGAAAGACAGTCCAATTACCATCCTACCCACCATCAAGTATCTCATCGACAGTGGCATTAAATTATGGATATACAGGCAAGCTCAATTTCATTATATTAAAGTCTTAATTAACATTACTATGACAATTTGAATGCACAAGAACAATAATATAACATGTAGACTCTTGTGTGAATAATGAGAGGTTACAATTTTATTTTATCAAAATTCCAACTCCTAAATTTAGATAATGTGTTCTCCTACAGTGGTGATACTGATGGAAGAGTTCCGGTTACATCTTCAAGATATTCAATCAACACCCTGAAGCTCCCTATCAACGATGCGTGGCGTCCATGGTATTCTGGAAAAGAGGTATTAATGAGTCTATGGGACTAAATTAAATGACACTCACTATTTTAAGGGATTATTTTGTTATTTCATAAATTTGAGGAACTAAATTGTTTGACTTTTACAAACTTGAGTTCTATAATGCTAATTTACTCCATATACTGGGTTATTGACTTTTCCTGTGGACCAAGTAATAATATTTTTGAAACGTGACCAAATTTTAATAATGACAGATTGGAGGATATGTGGTGGGATACAAAGGATTGACATTTGTTACTGTAAGAGGGGCAGGACATCTTGTTCCAAGCTGGCAACCAGAACGTGCTTTGACTTTGATCTCATCATTCCTCTATGGAAGCCTGCCTGCTTCTGTTTCACCATCAAAATAATGGTTTCTAAGCATGATTTATGTTTCAAATTTACTTCCTTGAAATGCACTTCGTGTGAAATCTACAAGTTGGATTGTAATAAAATATTTAGTTTGAACTTTGAATTAAAAGTTTTGTTACATATCGACTAATTTTAATGTGCTATGGCCATATAAGTCCGGTTTGTGTATGGCAATAATATAGGCTTTCCCTCATTTGTCGTGAGAGTGTATTGCTAGAACACCAACTAGTAACAGAAAAAATAAAGAAACAAAAATCGCTTATATGTAAAGGATTTGATCACTTCTATATTGTTTTAAGTAGAAAGATGGAGTAAGGACTTGTTTCAGATGCAATAGTAACCGTCATTATATGTAAAGGATTTTTTTTTAGTTTTTTTACGAAATATGTAAAGGAATCCCTTGCAGAATTGACAAGAGCATCGGGGTCATACCTGAGCAACAATTACAACATAAGACATTTAGAAACTTATATTGTTGTAAAAAAAATGATAGTATTTTTGCATTAGATATGGATGATGTGTCAATCAGAGAATTTGAGAGCTGATTTGATAAATTATATTATAATAATAGATAAATATTCAAAAGTTTCCTTTCCTCCAACAATTTTTTTTTTTATTTTTTGACAAAATTTCATCCAACACTTGAACACTATATATACTCTTGGACATGAACAAGGAGTAGATGTCATTGACAAATTTATCTTAGCTTAGACACGTAAGAATTGATTTGATTGAAGACCCATTTTGGTCCCTAACAAAATATACAGGGGTTAAATTAGTCCCCGACAAAAAATGACTCTATTTAATATTTTACAAAATTAAATCAAGACAATTTAGTTCTTCTATCAATATTTGTCTTCAATCGTTTTTTTTCTTATTTTTGAATTGTGACCGGGAATATGTGACAACTTATTTTTTTGAAGAGAGTGTATTTTTTACAAAAATAAGGGACATCTAGGTGTATACAAATTTGATCCCCATAAGAAAATGAAATTAGTCCTTATTTTTCGATTTCTTCATGACAAAAAATGAAGTTTGTTAAATTTTAAGGAACTAAATTGATACTTTTTTTCGGATCATCTTCTTCGGTCGAAACAATCATTGAAGTCGTTGATACCCGCCGAAAACCGAAGGATGTGGAAGAAAACGGAAGCGAGAAACTGAAATAGAAGGATGCATGTTTAGGGTTGTCAAATTCTTAACTCATTCATTGCTTCTGTGTTAAACTATTCATTCATTCTTTTTGTGTTAAACACAACTATTCATTCTCGCAATCGCTCAATTTTTTGTTTTATTTTGCTCACTTCTTTTTTTCCTTTTTTTTAAATGGGGGATTAATTTGTTCCTTAAAAAATTCTTTTATTTCCATGTTGGCACTTACTTGACACTATTAATGTCACATAGGCAAATTAACGGTACACACCATAGAGTAAACGATAAAAACTGATACAGAGACTAAATTGTCTCGATTTAATTTTATAAGAGATTAAATAGTGTTTTAATTTTGGGAGGACTAATTTGACCCTTACACATATTGTTAGGGACCAAAATGGTTCTTCACTCCCTAAGAATTTTAGGAGAAAAAAAATGTATGGAAATGATAATGAGTATCTTCAAGGCATTCTTTAAAGATCTTTTTTTTGTAGGAGTCTTTAAAGATCTTAAATTATAAGTTTTTATGAAAATTTGTGTATTCATTGCATATTAAATTAAAGTATTTGACTTTTTCAAAAAATAATTTCTTAATTTAGAATCATTAAAAGTGTTCCGCGAACTCTCGTTACCAAGACCCAAAATGTTTACAATTCTGTTTATATAAATTTTATAAATGACCACGTAGTCTTTTCAAAATAAAAGTCACCATATAAAAATACAAAAATAATTTGTGACCGCACAACGCGTGGTTCTTATTCTAGTGATTTATGAGAATTAAACAAACAATCCTCGTGAGAAAAATCTCTATTATTTGTTTGACTTGCTGTACTTGCACATGTTTCTACACAACACCTCTTATGACTTCTTTTCACCTTTCTCTTCACCCTTACATCCATAACCAAAACACCAAAATTCTATGTTGGATGATCAATCTCTTTCAAGATATGATTTTACAGTCCATACAAGTCTTCTATAACAAAATGAATAATTTAAGTGTATTAGCCGACCTATCAAACTTTTACACAAATAAATGGATTATTGTAAAATAGAATTTAAATATATAGAATCAAATGTCATATAAAGTCAAATTCTCTAAAAAAATCATGTTAAATCTCGAAATAGAGTTTAATCTCATTGACGTCTTTGCTTGTTATATAGAGCAAATTAATTATATAAATATGATATAACATATATGACTTGCTACTTCATTTTTTTGAACACGTTTATTTATGTAGAGCCTGGCACGAGCAAGCATATTCCCACCACTAAGTAATCCAGTTACAGATGCTCTCAGAAACTATAATAAAGACAGTACAACTGCATAAGCCACAACAATAAGTTATAGGAACAAACATCCCATTAACTTACAAAGTTAATCACAAAGTGCTAAATTGTTAAATAACTTAATACATGATTCTAGAAAAAGGGAAACAAGGAAAATCACTTACATTCAAGGGGAAGAAACTAAATTAAAATCAACCGGCTGATCAATGCATGGTCATTGGTCAATGGTAAAGGATATCTCTCTCTTGTTTCTTTCACATGACTCCAACAAGCACAACCAAATAAGTCCTGCAAAATTGCCACTGTTTTTCATCTATAAATAGTTAGAAACTTATGATATTTTGAAACCAAGTTGAGAACAAGATGAAGAAGGTTTCTCTTTATGCTTGTTTACTACTCAACTTGAGTCTTTTGATTATTTTTCCATATAGCAAAGCTAGTCAAGCTGATAAACTCAATGAGTTTATTCTGTCTAGAAAATCTCAGAATCCTCCCAAGACATTTTCATGGGAAGTGGAAGATGCATTGAAAACACTTTCTTCTTCTGCTGCTTATGTTGCACCTCAAGAGGGGCTAATGCAAGCTGACAAGATTGTCACATTGCCTGGTGAGCCCTATGGTGTGAATTTTGACCAATATTCAGGCTATGTCACTGTTGATCCTGAGGCTGGAAGAGAACTTTTCTATTATTTTGTGGAGTCTCCATATAACTCTTCTACTAAACCTTTAGTATTGTGGCTCAATGGAGGTAAAAATTGCATCAGAAACTGTTTTCTACAGTTAACTTTTGTTCTTTTGTATGCATTTTCTATTTTCTATGTTCTTTATTGTGTCATTGTCTATTTATATTATGATGTTTGAAAATGTGAAAATTACCTTGCAGAGACCTCTAAATAAGAAAATTTGCAACACCACACAAGTTAAAAATAGTTTATAAATAGATTATTAATTATACTTGATTGATGATATAACTTCATTTTCATAGTAGGGAAACATGATAGTATAGTTTTACCTAAGAACAAACATCACTTGATATTGAACTTTATTTTTCTTTTGATTTATAAAAGAACATGCAAAAACCTGGTTATTATGAGCACCATTATTTGAACTTTACTCTTGATGAAATGATTCTGACCATGGTTGTTAAACTCTCTGGCTAACCCTTACCTTCTTACAATTATGAGTCATAAAAACAAATAAACTCATTGAGAGTTTTACGAGTTTAAGTAAAGTAATAAAATTGGAAACTCTCAGTTATACTAGTCGAGTGTACAGAAGTTCAACAAGTTTACTAAGACTCTTGAGTTTGACAGCTTCAATTTTGACATCATAATGTTTGAAACTTACAGGACCTGGTTGTTCCTCACTGGGATATGGAGCCTTTGAGGAGCTAGGACCCTTCAGAGTCAACTCTGATGGAAAAACACTATACCGTAACCCATATTCTTGGAATGAAGGTGAGACAATCATCAATATAATTAATTTGTTTATTTATGATGCATTTCTGAGACATGATTTTCTTAGCAACTTATCTCCTTTTGAAATATGCAGTGGCAAATGTACTCTTCTTGGAATCTCCAGCAGGAGTAGGATTTTCCTACTCAAACACAACTTCTGACTATGACAATTCAGGAGATAAGTCAACTGCCAAAGATGCCTATGTGTTCCTAATAAACTGGCTGGAGAGATTTCCACAGTACAAAACCAGAGATTTTTACTTAACCGGAGAGAGTTATGCTGGTCATTATGTCCCTCAGCTCGCATCCACTATTCTTCACAACAATAAACTCTATAACAACACCATTATTAACCTCAAAGGCATTTCGGTATGTTGTTCAAACTTTGAAAGACTAATAATGCAATATAACTCTCAATCTCATGATTCTAACTTAATTATTATCTTTACTTTAAAAACATTCAGATAGGGAATTCCTGGATTGATGATGCCACAAATTTAAAGGGGATATATGATAACTTGTGGACTCATGCTTTAAACTCAGATCAAACTCATGAGTTGATTGAGAAGTATTGTGACTTCACTAAAGAAAATGTTTCAGCAATTTGTAACAATGCAACTGATAAGGCCTTCGTTGAGACAGGAAAGATAGACATCTATAACATCTATGCTCCACTGTGTCATGACTCTTCTCTCAAAAATGGTTCTTCTGGTTATGTAACTAATGATTTTGACCCTTGTTCGGATCACTATGTTACTGCCTATCTAAATAGACCAGAGGTTCAAAAGGCTCTTCATGCAAAACCTACAAATTGGAGCCATTGCACGTAATATTCTATAACCACTTTCAAGAAATTGAAATATAGTACTATTTGTTTAGAAACTTTTATAAATGTATTTTTTTATGCTAATTAAGAATGTGTTTTTTTATGAAAATCCATAGTCATCTTCTTACTGCCTGGAAAGACAGTCCAAGTACCATCCTACCCACAGTCAAGTATCTCATTGATAGCGGCATTAAATTATGGATATACAGGCAAGCTCACTTTCAATATAATATAAATTGTTAACACGTATGACAATTTGAATCTACATGAGCAATAATATGTAACATGTAGACTCTTGTTGTGAATAATGAGAGGTTGCAAATTCTGTTTTATAAAAATTCCAACTCCTAAATTTTGATAGTGTTTCTTCTTACAGTGGTGATACAGATGTAGTGGTTCCAGCCACATCTTCAAGATATTCAATCAACACCCTTAAACTTTCAATCAACTCTGCTTGGCGTCCGTGGTATTCTGGAAAAGAGGTACTAAAATTAGTCGATTTATATTTTGAGTGAGAAACTAAATTGATTGGCATTCAATACTTTAAGGGCTAATTTGTTATTTCGTAAATTTGAGGGACTCTCGACACTTACAATGTCGAGTTAAAAAATTCTAATGTACTTGAGATATGGTCGACTTATCGACTTTTCTTCTATACCAAGTAATAACGTTTTTGAAAAAATAATGACAGATTGGAGGATATGTGGTGGGATACAAAGGATTGACATTTGTTACAGTGAGAGGAGCAGGACATCTTGTTCCAAGCTGGCAACCTGAACGTGCTTTGACTTTGATCTCATCATTCCTCTATAGAATCCTGCCTTCTGGTTCACCATCAAATTAATGGGTTTTAAGCATGATCCATGTTTCAAATTTACTTCCAAAAAATGCACTATGTGCGTAATCCACTAGTTAGATTGTAATAGAAAGTGGCCATATAACTTTGTTATGTGTATGGCAACACTACAGGCTCTCCCTTAGTCCATTGTTGTGAAAGTGTTTCATGTCTTGCTTTTTTATGTCACATTTGTGATGAATCAAACTAGTTGATAAGAGATCTCAATATTTTGATATGGTAGGAAACTTGAAATACAAATAGACTTCTAATAATGTAACTTCATAAGCTACTCCCACCATTTACTTACATCTTTATTATTTTTCTAGAAAAATCCAACTTTTTCACTTCACTTTGGTTCTATTTTGCAAGGTCAAACCGCAAACTTATAATGTATAAGCTTGTATGATCAAAGTAGAAACCTCAAACTCATAATAAAGTTATCAACTAAGTTTAAGTTATAAAGATATGTCTCTTATCTAACACCCGATTATTAATCAACTTCAAATATCGAAAGGAATGATCTTTAATTCACAACTTCTCGATTCAACACGAGATTATAATTGATATCAACCCTAAAATCTCATTCCAACCCTTCAGGATCTAAGTCTGAAAACAAATGCAATTGAAAAACAAAGTCCTTAACGACTTAGTGATATGCTATAGTGGTATCGAAATATTTATAATTACCGAGACTTGCTAATATCCGAACCATTCAACAATATTTTAGCATTCTAAATTAGGGTTTGAAAGGTTGTTAGTATGTAAAAGAATGCATTAAAAGTGATGAAACTAAACATGTTAAAAATTTGTGGTGGGATTAAATTTTGTAATGTATCCTCTAAATGGATTATACACTCAGTATTTCAATTATACTGTCACATGGGTTCTTCCCCCATAGATTCCACCGCCACCATGGGCGTGGTCGCACCGTCTTGCTTTCACTATGTTAACTTCCTATTTGTTACCTTTTGGTTTCCATATCTATCTGTATATCCACTCCAATGGCAACCGTCAAGGACAAACACCACTCGAAGTCCTTCTTTCTCCCTTTTAACTTCTGCATCTATTCTTTCAAAAAAAAAAAAAAAAACGTCTGCCTCTATTTCTATCTTATCTCATTTGTTTGTAATTTGAAAAGAAACATTAAGAAGTTATGTAACCGTCTGTCTGCCCTGTTGGTTTTAAGTCTATGCATGTCTTTGATGTTTAATATCTTTAATTATGTATTAGTATAAAATTATAAAAAATTACAAATCTAACATGTTATTATTTGTTTTTATATAATACACCATCTGGTCATTATTATAAGTAAAAATCAACATTTTTTTATTCATTAAACGATATACGTGGTTTATAATAAAGATCATGTACATTATTAATTGAATGAATTTAAAATGTTGAGTTTTTCTTATAATAGTGACCGGAGGGTGTAGTATAAAAATTTGGTCAAAATATATTAGGTAAACAGTACACATAATCAAAATGGTTTTTTCTAAATTGCCTTGGGAAAGAGGTGGGTAAACTACCCATCTTAATGTGGCACCAATAAAAGATGGACAACTGTAATCACGATAAAAAATGGACAAAAGATAGGTTTGACAGACTGACCCCGTATACTTTTGTTATTCAGCAGATAACCCATGCATTAATTAATTTTAAAAAAAATTCTAGACTATTTTATTCTTCTTCTGGGTAACAACTTTCTTCTTCTGCGTTTTCTTCTTTCAGTTTTTCAACCCAACCATTTCTTCCTTCAATCCATTCATAATTTGGGAAAAAAATGGATTCATCTCTTTGACGAAACCCTCTCATTCAACTTATCTCTCACGGTTCTTGTCATTTGCAAGTAAGTAATCTCCTCCATCAATCGGTACTAGTTATTGTCATTTTTATTCCTTGATTTGTCCGATGAGAAATGCGAAACGAAAGAAGGATCCTCCTGCTGGGAATTAGATCCTAAGCCCCCCTACAGAGATGAATTGATCGATTCATCGGATCCTAGGTCGGGCGACCGATAACGAGAGGAGATTGATCAATAGAGTTGCAAAGAAATGATGAAATAAAGTAAAGCCTTTCGATTCACTCCCCATTATCTCTTAAATAAAGCTCGCCCTCGAGCCTTGGGCAGGTCCTTTTTTTTTTACTCATACTCTTGCTTCCCAGTTGGTGGAGGCACTAAGTAGCCTTTGGGTATTTTTTTTTTCGTTTTGATTGTTATTTGAATGGTTGAAATTGCTTTGTTTGATTTGGGGGTTTAGGGTTCTTCATGTTTTAGTGAATATTGAATTATTCACTGGCTGTGATTGTTATAATGTTTGATTTGACTCCTTTCGCAAGCAGTTTTTCTTGTGTTTGAAAACTTTCAATACATGATCAACAAGTATGGATGATGACGTTATGGGGTCTTTGCCAAAGTAGAAATCAAATGGTTGGAAATGAAGTTAATGAGATCCCTTATACTATTATTTGTTGTGTGAGCAATTTATTTTGTTTAAGTGGCTCCAAGTTCGGATGAATGTGGATCAACATTGCAAAAAACTTGCTCATTACTCAAGGAGTGTATGGGTTCGACCACCGATGGGTTTGTGAAGTGAAACATATATGTTTCTTTCTTTGTCCTATTAAACCGTATGGATATTGATCTATGCCTTATAGATGAGAAAAGATCAGGGGTTGAGTGCACTAGAAGACATGTTAATATGTCATTTTGAATGAATGTTCTCAATCTTTTATTGATGTTTGTGTTTGCATTGAGCAGTTGATTTTTATGTTTGTCGTGAGATAGTTATCTTTGAGTACAGTTTTCTTCTTTGACAATGTCATATTTGAATACAGCTGATTGTCATTTTGAATACATGGATGAAAAGAGTATTCTCATGTTTGGATGAATTTGAAGAGAGTGATCATATTCGCACCCTCCCTCTTTGTTCCCACAGTTTCCATGTCGTTTGCATTGACGCTTGGCTCACTAAACAACCTAACTGTCCTCTATGTCGCTCATGTCTTCGTTGTGCTCAGTTTGACCAGTCCCCTCTAAGACCTATAATGGCGGGCAGAATAGGCCCCTCCGTCCATCACGACCACCTGCCTTTCCAAAACCAGGACGAGGATTGCTTTAATCGATATCACTTTCCACGCTCGAGTTCATTGTCGGAGAGACCTGCCACACCATATTCCCCATCTCAGAGGCAGGACATCGGTTTTTGGAGAAAGAATGCTGGTTCCCTAGAGAAGTCTCAGCCGAGGGGATTTTTTCCCTAGTCGGAGTCCAACCGGTTGAGATGCGGTGACCCAGAGGCATTACAATCGTCGGACCGACAAACATGATAGGATGAGAAAAGGGTTTATGAATTGATTTATGTTAGTAAAATACACGGGTTAAGGGTTTAGTTGAGTTATCGGTTAGTATTATATTTAGGTAGAAACTAGTTTAGTTTCTTTTCTGATGATTTATTATTAGTTCAGTTTACATATGTTTCTTTGTTTTTCAAGTTTATGTTGAATTTAATGTTTAAATAAAATCAGAGGTTCCAATTTATTTAGACAGTTTTTGGTGTTTGCTCGTCATCTCTTTGTATCATCAACTTCATGAGTGTTTTTTCCTATATCTGTTTACCTGCATACAACTTATGTTAAAATGTGGTCTTCTATAAAAGTAACAAGTAAGTTTTATAGTGATTATGAATTTAAGCATATCATCTCTATATCAACAAAACATGCATTGAAATGATAAGAAATGATAGCAAAACATGTATTTGGAAACTGATCTGACCATGACTATCTAATTTGGCAGCTACTTCATTCAGCAGGTCCCGATTACAACTCGTATCACCATTGTTGGAAACTTTGCCTGACTCGCTCTTTCCTGCCTGCCGAACATTCTCAGTTTGACATCAGGTTTGTCTATATTACTTTGCACTTTTTATTTATTTATATGAACTATTTTTCATGATCCTGGCTTTTACAACAGAGAACATTTCTACTAATTACAAAATCATATGTTCACTCTAAGAGTACAATATCTTATATATTAGCTACATTTTAAACTTTGGCAACCCAATTTTTTAGCTATATCTAATCTCTTTCCTAAATAATGATTTTTAAAATTAAAAAAAAAAACATTGGAACGCAAACTGAGGTCTCCAAGGATCTGGTGCTATTTGCTTAATGATATTCGTTTCTGCAGTTGCTTTTGATTTGTCTTGGTTTAGTGAATATTGTCCCGTCATTAATAAATTCATATATATGTCACATACTCACATGTCTGAATTAAATTGACATACGTAGGTTTTATAATGCTGCAGCTATCTTGTTAGCTATATTGTGGGTTGTGTTGCTTCTAAAATAAACAACAACCAGTGTGAATAAAATTTTAGATGAATAAAATTCTGATAAACTATAACTTGGAAGAAAATGGATTAAAACATTTTAATATATATTGGTAAAATGACCCTTCTTTTTTTGTGTAACATCAATGTAAACGTAATAGATTTCCTTACATTGTTTCTAATACAAATTTGGTTTGTGACTCTTGTCATCTTGCTAGCAATCCAAACCACCCTTTCCCAATATAATTAACATTTAACTCCCCCTTCCCTCACTTTTCTTGAACTCAAAGTCTTTTATATTCTATCTTAGGCTACTACATTAACACATAACAGAAATAAAAATGATCCCAATAGAGCTTGAAAGTGTAGTATCTTACTTGATTTGTTGTGAAATATGCTCTGATTGGCGAACAGAAATACGATTGTATTGTTGCATTGCATCTCGACAGCTTTGCTGTTCGACTACCATACACAACTCCATAGGTATAATCTCGACAGCTTTGCTGTTCGACTACCATACACAACTCCATAGGTATAAATGTGTCTCTCCTCGCATTCAAAATAACTGCAGGGACATCTTGATATGCAATATCATGTCCATGCTTTTCTTTAAAATACTTAACCAGAGAGGTTTCTTCATTCCCATTGAGTAAAGTAATATCCTTGGTATTAAGAGCAGTAAGTCCAACAACTCTTTGAGGGCGACTGGTCTTGTAACTAAGCCTCACCTTTAATCCTATAATCGGTTTCAAAACCTCTTCACGATGCTTCAAAAACTCGACAGTGTTGAAATCTTGTACTTCACGAGAGACATAAGTGAGGAGTGTGGGTGATGAATATGTGCAGAGAGGCTGGGTCTTCTTTGACCTTTTTCTTTTTGTCTTTAACTTGGCAGCACATAACTTGTATGATTAGCCATCTTTTCCACCCGTATCAGGTCTAGTTATCGGACATCTAAAAATCATCCTTAATGCTATCTGCATAGAAATTAGAAAACTAATTACTCAAAAATTTATAGATTATTTTAAAAATTGCATATGAAACTCCCACCAAACAAATGCTAGAAAGACGGACAATGACAATTGACAACACCAAACACAACCAATAAAAATGCATGGTACATAAAAGGTTAGATACACCAAAACACCTAAAGAAAAACAGAACCTATACTAACATGCTAAGAACCTCACCAGTAAGGTTGAAGAAAAACCACACCCTGCAACATAATATGACACCCCTAGACCAAAAGAAAAACTTGCACCACAGGGCCATGTTGACACCAGTGAAGAACAATTCATTACACCACTACTGTCTGGCAATACAACCATGCAATCTGCCCTTGAAACAAAAAGGGACTGCTCTTAGTTTAGAAAAGGGACTGCTCTTCAAACAAAAAGCTGATGCTGGGGACCTTGGGAAACGCTCTATTTGTACGTTGTTTTTATGACCAGACAGTTGTCTTAATAGTGAGCAACTTTAGCTTAGTCAATTGTAGAAAAATAAGTTGTAATTTTCATAGATTGGACTTCTATAAATAAAGGGATTTTGTTTCTCAAATATATTTTAAATATAAGCCTATTTTGGTTTGGAGCCTTATGTTTTGAGGAGCTGTCTTGGAGTTTTTTGTTTGCTGCGCTGCTGTGTGGGCTTGTTTCTCGTTATATAGAACTAGTGAGAGACTAACAAACTAACTACCATGATAACAAACTCTAACTAACTAACTGATAACACGCAAAATACAATGTCTAAGCAGTTTAATTTTTATCTATTTTAAGGTCGTTTATTGTGTTTTGCATAGATTCCGGTTGGTATTTTGTTGTGTTTCAGGTACCGAGGGTGTCAAAAGTAAAAAAACAAAGAAGGAGGTGAAAAGAGCAACTGGACCAAGTCAATGACTGTCAGCCCGTACCCAAAATCAGCAATTTCCAAATTTTCTACAACTTATTCAATTCAATCCCAATCTTCTCTCCACAACTTTGGCTCAAGCAAAGGTGTTTTGGTTACAATGCTATAAAAGGAGGAGCAGCTGATCAGAAGAAAGAGAGTTTTTTTTAAGCTTTTAGTTTACAGTTTTCAGAAAAGTGCTTATTTGCCATTTTAGCTTATGTTAGCTTTTCTCTAGTTTTACAATTCCGTTTCGAACAAAATTTATATCCACAAAATTGTAATGAGATTTCGGTTCTTCCTATAAAGAAATAAAGTTCAAATTCGTCCTCCTGTTCTGGTTCAATTTAGTCCTTGTTCCTTTTGTTTTTATGTTATGCACCATTTATATCTAGTTTTCTGTTACTGTTGAGTATTGTGTTTGTATACTATCACTGTTCATTAGTTCAAATTGCAGCCTAATTCCAATTTGTCATCAATCAGTTGGAGGAAATTTTACTCAATTAAAGTTGCCAGATTGTAGCAGGTTGCTTGCTGGTTCTGTTCTTAATTTACTTTCACGTGTTGTTGCATTCAATTCATATTGCCGTGCTGATTCCTTTGTTGCTGTGCGGTTGTTTCTTTTATTTAGAAAATCCATCAATTGAAAGGTTCCATTCTTTTACTTGCTTTTTAATATGAATTCATCAAAAATAGGTTTCGAATATTACTTTACCATGTCTGAGTAGTCTAAATTGAGTCCAAAACGAAAGGACCGTCGTACCGACGGAACTCATATAATTGCGCGCCCTTTTTAACGTAGTGAGACTAGAAACCATTTGTTTTGAAAATTATGTTTTGCACTTTAAAAAAAAAAGTCTACTACGAAAGTAGAGCTAAGAGATACTCTTTACGCGTCGAAAGAGCGAAAACGATATCCGACTTAGAAAATTCAGATTTTTAATTGAAAAGGTTAAAGCGAAAACATTTCTTTTCTTTTAATTAAGAATTTATTGAATTAAGAAAAGAAAATTTTTAAGCGTGTAACTATACAATACGAAAGTAGGGAGTTACGCGTCTAAAAATTATGACAACGTATTGCGAAAGCAAACGGAATCTCTTGTTTGATATTTTTTTTAGAAATTTTTATTTTCTCGTATAAATTAAATTAGCGCAAAGTTACGTGAGAGACAAAGGTTGACAGAAACCACCATTTTGGTCTCTACCCGTCATATATTTAATTAAAATCAATATTTATTTTACGCGCGAAACCAAATTATTTTGGACCCGCCTTAGATAAATATAGGAACAACAGAAATCGGTAATTGTTAAATTGGTCCTTGAGGATACAATACTTTTTATATTAAAACGACACAGCCATACACTTGCGGCCTGTCACTAACTCAAATTTAACTAACTTATATTAACTTCTATATTCTAATATAATTTCTAACATAACCAGCACATGAAAAGCTTATGAAAGATAAATAAAGCCAAGCATCCAATAAAATTCAGTAATATATATAAGCAAATTTTGATAAAATTCTATATTCTAAATCAAGAACGTTAATAAAATTCAATAATTCACTTGTCAATAGTCTCCTACTTTACTTCATTTCCACTATCCTTTATGACAGTTACTGTAACATTACTAGAATTGATATATATTGTTGCAAATTTCAGTTTTATAATAAACAATTTTTTTAGAGGTATAATAAGCAGATTAATTGCAATGAAACCATTAAATGTAACAACCCGATTTTTAGGATTTATTTATTTAATTCTTTTTGTGTGTTTAATTGTTTATTTTGGTGATTTATTGAATTTTGGGAGTTGAAGGGTATTTTAGTAATTTGAGAGTTAGTGGCATATTTGAAATATGTTACGAAGTTTAGAATTTGAATATTTGAAAATAGTGGTGTATAAGTAATAGAGGGTTTAAGTGAAGTAAAAATGTAGAGAAAAATATTGTGAGTTAATCGTAACAAACCTTATTTTATTTAAAAAGGTAACAAACTTTGTTTTAAAAGATATATTTGAAATCATAACAAAATTGTAACAAACCTAATTAGTGGGATAACAAACCTAGAAACCTATTATAAATACATTAGTTAGTGGTGAATAAATTAGATTATTCATTATTCACAAAACTTTTGAGAGGCAAGAGAGAAATAGAGAGAAGAGACTTGGAGAAGAGGAAAGCTAGAGAATCAAAGGGGAAGGAGAGGATTGCACTAAGAATAACAAGAATAGCGAGGAAACTAAGGTAAGATGGGATATTATGATTAACATATGGGTTTAAGAAGCAATTGGGTGTTTGAGAGCCTTTAGATTATAGTTTAATTTTATGAATTATGATTAATTGTGTTGATTTCCGTGCTCTTTGTTGATGACTGAATTGAATATGTGTTAAGTTGTTGATTTCATGTTTTTACTTCGTCAAAACTCATGTTTGATTTTATTATTTGTGAACTTTGTGAAATTTGGTGAATTTGATGGATTTTAATGAGAAACATGATATTTGATGATGTTTATGTTTAATTGAATTGATTATGAGTATGATTATGTGTTTGATTTAGGGAATTATGAAGTTATGTCGTTTGGGTTAAGTTGGAATTAGGGTTGTTGTTGTTTATGTGAAAATTGCTTAAATTGGTGAATTTGAAAGAATTTTGACATAATTGATTTTAAGTTGATTTATGTTGTTAACTAAGTGTTTATGAACATGTTGATGTGATTAGAAAGTTTGAATTATTGTTGTACAAATCTGTTTGGGATTTTAAGTTGTTTTGGGAAAAAATTGGTTTTTGAGACGAACTTTGAAAATTAACCGAAAATCTTGTGAAATCCATATCAATTGATGTTTTGTTGTGTAACCATTGTTCAATTTGAGTGTATTTATTATGATTAATATCCGTAAATTGATTTTGGGTTGATGGGGATAAAAAATGGAATTTTTGGGCGAGTTTTGAGTGATTCCCGTAGCCGTAGTGACCACTGACAACAACAATTTTTTTCTGTTCTGTCCCTTTTTTCACTAGTTTCTGTTTTGAACTGGGTTTCGACGTAACCATGAAAGTTGTAGATATGAATGTTAGCTTTCAGTTGCTGTTGGTTGGACTTCATTTAGATTTCTAGAACTTGAGTTATGATCAAAATATTACACATAGGTCATGACACATTTTTCGTGAAACTTCCGCATACTTTTTCAGTGAAGCTTGAAACATCCTTAAAAATTAATAACGAGTATAAGGAATCATTTAACCAAACATGAATTTGCAGAAGCAACAAAAGGTAGAGTTAGCCAAACGTGCAGTGGAAACGTGGTTTCTTAGATTTCCAAACAGACACGAAATAGAAGACATAAAACCGTTAGACGAAACAACTACGAAAAAAAAAATTAAGCAGCATAGACCAACCACCAGCTAGCATGGTAAAAGATTCAGACTCTTATCATTTTCATTCAATTGATAATAACAAAAAGAAAACTTTATTCTAGTTAAAATTATTTTCTGTTTATTCAATACCACCCAGTTTTGGGAATTCTTTCTTGTACCAAAAGAAAGGTTCCTTACAGTTTTGGGAATTATTTTCCTTTATTGTTTGTGTAAATCTTCACTCAAAAACCAAATATGTAGCACAACAGTACAGATTTTAAAAGGAAAAAATAATTGCAATGAAATCAAGAACTATAACATGTAAACGACTATTTGATGAATAAATTAAACAATAAGCTTGCTGAACATAGTATACTAGTATAGGTATATGATCATTTTCATTTTTTTACAGTAGTTCAATGAAGTAAGTTTTAAATTGTTGAACATATTACTGTCTCTTATTTCAGGTCAATTTAATTTAAAATGTCAACCTATAGTGAAGCAACTCAGCATCTCAATAATGATAGTCAAGAGGTAGAATTCATCAGTGATAATGTTGTTGGTAATGATGGAGATAAAGGGACAGAGAATTGCAATGGTGATAAAAGTTTAAGTGAAATTACAAATGATGATATAAAAGCTATGGAGTTTAGCACAGAGGAAGAAGCTATACAATTTTACAAAGAGTATGCACGTTTACATGGGTTTGTCGTAAGGAAAGATGATGTGGTAAAAGATCATGAGGGAAAAATTGTTGCGCGGCGATTACTTTGCAATAAAGAGGGAAAGAGTGACACTAAAAATAAGAATGAGGATAGTAATAGGAAAACCATGCGAACTGGATGTCTTGCTAGATTTCGAGTAGCCTATGATTTCGTTCTGAAGATTTGGAAAGTTACTAATTTTGAGCCCGATCACAACCATGAACTATGTCCTCCAAATTTTGTTCATTTGATTTCGAATTATCGGAAATTGAGTGAATCGGATAAACAAATTGTCAGTGGTTTGCATTCTCAAGGTGTAAGAACCTGTCATATACTAGGTTTTTTAATAGGCCAAAAAGGAGGGCATGAAAATCTTGGATTTATCAAAAAGGATCTATATAACTACACTGATCATCAAGGAAGGGTTAGAATTGAAGGTGGGGATACTTTTGCTACTTTGAGTTATTTTCAGGGTAAAGCTGATAACGATTCAACCTTTTTTTCAGAGTTTACCTTTACCGATGAAGGGCGGTTAGAAAATATTTTTTGGGCAGATTCTACCAGCAGGCTTGATTATGAATGTTTTAGTGATGTGGTTCTCTTTGACGCCACTTATAAAAAGAACAGGTATGGCAAGCCGCTTGTAATTTTTACAGGATTCAACCACCATGGTGAAACGACCATTTTTGCATGTGCTTTAATTTCTGATGAAAAAACAGAGACATATAAGTGGGGGTGCCTTAGGCAGGTACTTCATATTAGCTATGACAATATCAGCCAACAGATCAGGATGAATCTGTGATATAAGTATTTCAAGAGATTTGGCGCCTCTTTCTCCTTCAGCAATCAAAGCACCAATAACGACAATCATTTGCTCCACATCAGTTAGTTCACTTTCCAAAACAGGAACATTGGGTGACACTCCGTTAACGGAGCTATGATCCCTCCCAGAATCATTAACTTGGGCAAGTGAAGTAAAGTCAGAGTCAAGACCAGAACGAATCCGCTTAGCAATCGCCTCATGACCATTGGCCAATTGTTCAACTGAGTTGATGGTTGATCATCCTGAAAATTAAAAACCATATTGAATAAATAAACGGGGAAAACTAGTGCTAGGTTTCAGAAGCTTACTTGGCAGGGAAAAAAATAGTAAATCACTACTTTCCTTGCTAACTCGAGCATCACGGGTAAAGCAATCAACACTTTTAATCATTTTGTCTACTTGCCGAATTACCTAATCAGCCGCATCGCCTGCATTGATGGCTCGCAGGCTCCTTATCAGTCTTTCTACTGACTGTAAAACATTATGAAAATAATTCTTTAAGATAATGAGTCTAAACATTATTAGCTATATGAATACCAATCCTTATCGCAATGAGCAAAAGATCCTCTTAGAAACTATTTTCACAGTAATTCTCTTCCTACCCATGCTTGTGATCATTCACTTTGTTATTCATCATAAAATTCTAATTGTGTGCAAAAAATGAAGAGAAAGATATGGAGGTTCGTGTCGTGTGTGATACAATAACAATGGTTCCAGTTGGTCAACATTTCGCAGATAAAAAGCAAATATCTAAGCCATTTCATTGCCATACAATTTTGTGCGAGATGTATTACAGTTTAAGTTTGAGGCTCAAATTTGGAAGAAAAACACATTTACCTCTATTATTGGAGAGTAAGTGCATCTTAGAAAACCCAAAAAACATGTTCTTAAAGAGAACTGTATACTGGGAACATGACATCCTTTCACTGTTTGAACATTTGGATCAAAATCAAGTAATGCCGAAAGGATAGTATCATAATGTTGTGACCTTTTCCTTGCAATAGCTGCTAAACTGTCAAAACATATATATTACAGGGTTAGACTTGAAATGATATTTCATGACAGAAAGTGGAGGCAAGAAAACAGAAGCAACACCTAAACCAAAGCAAATACATGTAATATTAGAGAGCAGCATAATCATAATGCAAAAACTTCTAAAAAAAATCTAAACATTTGGATAAAAATGCATATCGGTAATGTATCTTTTACTAGTATCACTTCAGCTCATCCATTCAAAATTCTAGCCGAAGACGGTCTAACTGAAAACCATTAGCATGGATAGCTAGTTGTTTTGGGTATCAATAATAGACATCACTATATGCACAACTGTCAAAGTATCTGCATTTGATTTTAAGCAATCCTAACAAGCAACTTTTCTTTTAAATTCATATTATAACATTCTATGCAGATGGGATATATCTAACAGAGTATGGGACAAAATGCTTTTAAACGATGTCAAAAACAACCTGAACCAAATGCACAATAGTATATATGCAGATGGGATATATCTAACAGAGTATGAGACCAAATGCTTTTAAACGATGTCAAAAACAACCTGAACCAAATGCACAATAGTATATTAAAGATCTTGCTAAAATTTTGGTAGTCGGTCTTGATTCTTGAGATGAATCAAGGAATTTAGATTTTTTACAGTTACTAGTTTGAAAAGTAAAGGGCAAGAATATGACTGGAGCGATAAATGAATGCACTGGAGAGCAATTTGGGATAGAACCAGCTATGAAAAGATGGTATAATTTCATCTTAGATAGTCGGGAGATGTGTGGTGAAAACCTGTAGAATCCCCTAGTACAAAAAGTAGATCGTATTGAAGGTAGTAAAATAGAACACAATAGGCAGAGACCATGAAGACCTAGGGTTCAGGCCATAAAAAAAAGGAATTAAATTTTAATGCTTTGTCACTTGACATGATTTTATGCCATCTGAACTGCTGGGGAAAAGGAAAATGGATTTTTCCAATGGTTTTGCCAGTTAGACGGTCTTCACATCATATGTCTGATATTCTTATTCTGTGGTTCCCTAAAGATTTGAGATTGACTATAACAGACCAAACATAATTCATATATCTCCAAATCAAACAATCACATCAAGTGAATAATTCTTCAAAAAATGGAATCATGGCCACTGATGTCATGCAGAATGAAGCAGCAAGTTGAACAACAAATAAACAAAGCCAGTGAATAATTCAATATTCATTAAAACATGAAGACTCCTAAACCCCCAAATCAAACAAAACAATTTGAACCAATAAAATAGCAATCAAAACGAAAAGAAAAGTTACTTACTTGCAAATGAAAGGGAACAGCGAGAGATAAGTTGAATGAGAGGGTTAAGTCAGAGAGATGAATCAATTTTGTTTTCCCTGGTTTCTTAATCGAAGAAGGAGTAGAAGATGCATTGCTAAAACAGAAGTTTGGCTACATACGGAAAGTACAAAAGTTAGGTGCTCCATGATTGAAGGATCCCATTTTATCTTACCAAGACCAAACTTTCTTATAAGAATCATTAAAAGCAAAATGGCCTCTTCGAGATTATTTTTAGGCACGTAAGAACCATCAATCTGAACTGCTAAACTAGGCGGACTTGCCTCCACACCACTGTACAGCAGAAAAACAACAAATGATTTCTGAATTCTTGAACAGCAATCATTATCGAGGTTCCATTGACTAAGAAGGGGACGCCTATAAGCAGAGATTGCCTCGTGATAGCAACCTCCTTGTTTCCAAAGCTCTGGAAGGAGCTCTACTGCATGGCTGACTATCTCTTGCAGTTTACCGTCCACTTGAAAATCAGGTATGCCCTGATAAAATATCTTCTCAACAACATCAAGAATACATTTACAGTCATTAGCAGCTTCTGCAAAATACCATATTGAATAAATAAACGGGGAAAACTAGTGCTAGGTGTCAGAAGCTTACTTGGCAGGGGAAAAAAACAGTAAATCACTACTTGCCTTGCTAACTCGAGCATCACGGGTAAAGCGATCAGCACTTTTAATCATTTTGTCTACTTGCCGAATTACCTAATCAGCCGCATCGCCTGCATTCATGGCTCGCAGGGATTCTATGTCAATAGAATAGTCAACTATCAAAACATAATATAGAAATTTTACGGTCACAATCCAAAATAGACTAGAGATTGTTGTTTTCTTTTGAAGAACTTCACAACCATTTAGTTAGTTGCTCGTGAGAAATATTTCAAACGAGATATATGCCTCTAAAATTAGTTTCCATTCCAAATTGGTACCATATGTTGTCAGATTTTCTCAAAAACGTTTAATCATCGTAATGATGTCGGGTTTCTGTCCAAATGATCTATAAAATAGGCACTATATGTCAATTATATGACTAAAGGATATATAGCCCGTGAAACACTAAAACTTTTTCAATAAGCTCCAACACAGTTTCAACTTGTAGCAAAAGGTTTTGATCCAGATGATGTACATTGAGAAAAGATTTATTGTTTATCCACAAAAAGGTTTTGATCTAAACAAGAATAAGATCTTGGGCAGTGTGCAACTGGTGCAGTTCTTTGATATGTGCATAAATCAGAAGCATCCCAGGTTCCCACATAGCACCTCACATCCACTCAAGCATAAAGTTGACAGATAAGTAGCAATGATGATGCGTTTAGATATCATACAAGTTCCTAACTTATTATCTGATATTCAGATGTAAATGCATGAACCAAGTTATGCATCTAGAAGCATTTAATAAGGGACACTAAACCCAGACACAATTACTACAATGTTTAAAAGGGATGGGAAAAATATTACCTTGACTTCATCAACGTCAACATAGAGAAACTGAAAATCTGAATAATCTGATGTGAATTCTTCAAAAAATGGAATCATAGCCACTGATGCAATGCACCATGAAGCAGTAAGGTGAACAACAATCTAAGATTCATCCCATAAAATACAAAAACTATAAGTATACATCTATCAATCCAATACTATATCCTTAATGAAGAAGAAGAACACAACCAACAAATCAATTTGAAGGAATTGTATATATATTGCTATTGTTATTGCTATTACTGTTAATTAATATTCCTATTGTATAGCCTCTAAAAGGAATTGTAAAGTCAACAATGTACTGCTAGAATTGCAACTAAAAAAATTAATAAAACAACTAATGGAGCAGATTTCAAGCAACTTCCCCACTTATAACACAAAACAAAGTAGCACAAAGCATGAGCAGTGAATAAAAAAAATGCAGAAGGATTATAACATATTTGTATCAGACCAAGCATAATTCATAAATCCCCAAATCAAACAATCACAGCCAGTGAATAATTCAATATTGGAGAACCCTAAACCCTCAAATCAAACAAAACAATTTGAACCATTCAAATAGCAATTAAAACGAAAAAAATTACTTACTTGCAAATCCGCGAGGAATAAGCTTCTGGTGTCCTTTTATTATCTCTTGGCCCGTTGCGCCTGTTTGACCAATGAGAGTCCAGACTGGAGCTCATCAGATTCATTCTTCCATTCGTCAGTATCGTAAAAAAAAGCGTTTTCCGCCCCCAATGAGATGGGGAATTTTTAACCCCCTATTTTTACTTTTGTTTGGACCCTTCATCTTTCTGAATGGAGGCCCGGCTCGCGTCGTTCCAACAACCGGCGGGGAGCACCTCAGTATACGATCGCGCGCAGTAACTGGGAGTCCTTTTTTTTACACCTAAGGCAAACTTCAATTCACCAAACCAAGGTTCATCTCGTGTAGTGATTGTGGACTCGTACAAGGATATTGAGTAGACGGTTGATGTTTCAGACTCGACCCTATCTTTCGTAGCATGCATTCCCATCGGTGTCGCAACTGATTCGGTAAGCTACGTGTCCGGTGCACGGAGAACTGCCTTAGGTCCCCCAAACTGACTGACTCGTGGCAACCTTCCGGCCGCCCAACAACCTATAAATGAGAGGGAAGAAAGGCTTTGAGTGGAGATGAATCAATTTTGTTTTCCCCCAAATTATGGAACCGTGAGAGACTATGGGGTTTCATCACAGAGAGATATAGAACCGCGAGGAATAAGTTGAATGAGAGATTAGGGATGGGTTTCGTAACAGAGATGGGATTCTTAGGGCATTTTCCCCAAATATGAGAGGGAAGAAAGGGTATGAGTAGAGAGTAAAGAGGATGAATTTGATGTTGATGAAGATGAATGGAAGAAGATGAATCATTTTTTTCCCAAATTATGAATGGATTGAAGGAAGTAATGGTTGGGTTGAAAAATTCAAAGAAGAAAACGCAAAAGAAGAAGAAGAAGAAAATAGTCTGGACAATTTTTTTTAGAAGATAAAACTTAATTAATGCATGGGTCGATCTGCAAATTAACAAAAGTATATGGCAACAATTTATAAAACTAAATAATAAATATTTCAAATACAATGAAGTACATGTGACTGCTTTTTATTGGTGTTAGGTCCCATGGGTAAATTGCCCATGTATTTGTAAAGGTAGGCTAGGCCTCACCAATCAAAATAAATCATTTATTTTAACAGAAGGCGTTATTTATTGAACCTAGACTTTTTATTAAGTGACTTTTGGTTGAAAAGAAGCTGTAGAAAAAACAAAAGGTTCGTTGGCAGAAGAAAAAAAAGCATTGGAAAACGAGTATAGGTCGGTCTACATTAATTAGGCTGAAGTGTATGATGTAAATACTGATTAGTGTGTAAAATGACATTTTAACCTATTAATTTAGTGATTTAGTGAGATTTAGTTGGGTTAATTATGGAATTATGATGGTAATCACATTCTTCTTATAGTAGTAGATGTGAGATAATAGTAGATTGAAGATTCGTAAGTGAACGTGTACTCGCTTATCAAATTGAGGTTTCTTTATTGTGAAGAAATTGTCATCTCATACAGAAGGTCACTAATAGTCCGTTTGGTTCGAGAGTTTTGGAGGAGAGGGGATGAAATATTTTAAATTTGATGTGTTTGGTTTAATTTGTAGAAGGAGAGGGGAGTAAAATCCCTTCAAGACCCACTCGAAGGGATGGGAGGAGATTTCTTTAAAATTTTATTGCATTGCCAAAATTATCCTTAAATTAATTTAGGCTTAATTGATCATCCGGTCCCTTGACTTAATTCCTTTTTTCATAATGGTCCCTTAACTAAGAAACGTCTCAAATTGGTCCCTTATGTATTCTGCCGTTACCTATTTTGGTTCACTTCGTTAGTTTTTAACCTTAAATATCTAAGGTGAACCAACATTATAGGTGGTCCACCATAGATCTTATTAGATTGTTAATTTTAACCCGTTGATCTTTTGTCTATAAATGAAAACAGTTAGATCATGCATGCCTATTGTATCTTATAGTAAACCACTAACAACCAATTAATTATAATTTCAAAATTTTAGTAACAAGAAAAATAGAAAGGAGAGTTTTGGGTTTCTTCACCCGTACTTCTTCTTGTAATCATTTGTTTTTTAATCTTCAAATCACCTAATTAATTTTTCGTCACATGAAGCAAGAATTCAATTTCATGAAAAATGGTATTCAAGAAAAAGGTTTGGGTGAGAAACTCCAGAAGCAATTGTTCTTATAGATCTGTCATATGAAAACGTTCATAAATCTTCAGAAGCAAAATCCAGAAATGCAAACCCAGAAAAGCGCTCATAAACTCTAAATTCCAGAAGCAAGGTTGGGATCGAAAAACGTTCATCTTCTTCATATGAAAAGTAAACCCAGAAAAACAAAATCCCTAAATTTCTACAACATAAACTCATAAATCTTTACAACACAAACCCACAAACTTATAGATCTATCAATCAATTCTAATCTACAACACAAACCCAAAAAGCTCTAGATCTATCAATCAAAGTTGTAGAATGGATAGTGGGTTGCTGGTTTTTTTTTAAGAGGAAATGAAGGTGTTGGTTGCTGATAAGTGCCTAAAAGTGGTTAAAATGTTCATTTAATTAAGGCACTTATGTAACTTATTTTACAAGTTATCATAGGATAAGCCCATATTTATGTTTCAAAAGCTATATTTGTGATCCTATGTTTTACCCCATGCTATAATTGCAGGAAATTTATGCTTGATCATGCTGAGCAAGGTTTTATGAAGTTTTTATCAAAGCCATCGCTACAAGCGAGGATAGGCAGGGAATTTGAAGGCTTCATCGCTTCAAGCGCCAGATGCCACGCTACAAGCGAGGATAGGCAGGGATTTTCAGAGGTTCATCGCTTCAAGCGATGGACTGGTCGCTTCAAGCGACCAAGGGCGGTTTAAGGCTCCATGCTGACGTGGAGGACTCCCATTGGCCATTAAACTTCCTCGCTACAAGCGACCAGCTCATCGCTTGTAGCGAGCGTGCAAAAATTCAGATTTATATAGCATTTTTGGCTCATTTTCTGATATAACCAGTTGGAGAACTTTGAGACTTTTTACTTCCAATTGTTAGGATTGCTTTAGTAGTAGTTTAGGACTTAGTAATTAGGGCTAGAAGTAGTGATCTTCAAGGAGCAAAAGGATTGAATTGTGGAATCAACCAAGGGCTTTGGGAAATCAAGACTTTGGGTCATGATCTTCATCTTTTCTCTTATCTTTTGTATAGTTGTCATGAAAATGAGCAACTAACATCCCTTTGTTGGGATTAGAGGTAATCTTTCTAGCTTTGATGTAATGAATGATTATGTGAATATATGATTTAGCAATTTAAGTGTTTATGAAGTTATTCTTGCTTTTCATTCTCATGATTGATTCAAATGATATTGACAAATACTTTTGAATCTATGTTTAAGAATAATCTTCTATCAAAATAAGAAAATCTAGAAATGGATTTGGGTTTTGATAATCGCACTAAGTTTCGGATCGTAATGCTTTCGGATCGTTTGATTGATTGGGAAATCGTCGATTAAATGATACGATCGATCTCACGATGTCATTTGGGAAATCAATGATATTGTAGAGCGATACGTGATATTTAACCTTAAACGCTAAATTCATATGCATGATTTATTTATTACATTCTTTGCAAGATTGATGAACTCTAATTTCAATACTTTTATTCCCTATTACTTGTCGTTTTAATTCCCGCATTTACATTCTGTTAGTTTATGAACCCAGTTGTACAAACCCTTAACTCAAAACAATACCGATTGTTGAACGGTTCGAAGTAACGCACCAATCCCTGTGGAGACGATAATTGAAAATACTTACTTTTGTTGTATGAAATACTGCTTCAACAGTTGCCGAAGAACAAAGAAGGATGGGATAATGGTGTTGGTTCTTCCTCAGGTTGGCTTTTGACATGTCTCCGTGGGCGCGCTTCCCCTGCCATCTTTTCCGATGAAGAAGTTGTTGAAGGAAGGTGTTGTGGAAACGTTTGTTGAGTTGAAGAGGTTGGAGATTAATTGTGGGAAGAGTGATTTTGAGAGCCCATGACGAGAGAAAAACAACAAAGAGAAAGAAGAATCGCGATCTGAATAATGAAGAAGAAAACAGGGTGTCTTCGACGACGACTTCACCGGCGCCACCACATCTCTCGTCTTCCCTTCCTAAACTTTCATTTCATTTTTTGTTGTTAATTTTTTTTTTCATTCAATCCAATACAAGCTGGTGAACGACAGAGAAAAAGACAAGGGTAATAATAGAGATTGAAAGTTTGTTGTTATGAATGAAACTATTTTTTTATGGATTTTTTTGGAACTTTTTTTTCCTGGTGATGAAGATGAAGATGAGAGAATAAGATGAAGAAAAACAAAAAAGATTAGGTGTTTGTGGTTCAGTGGTGTATACAATAGACCTGCAATCAAACGGTTGAAATCATATCAAAAATATTATACATTAAAATACTAACAGAGAGGACCGAAATAGGTAACAGAATAATATATAAGGGACCAATTTGAGACGTTTCTTAGTTAAGGGACCATTTTGAAAAAAAGAATTAAGTTAAGGGACCAGACAATCAATTAAGCCATTAATTTAAAATCTCAATATTAACCTTGTAACAACTTTTATTATTATATTATCCTTGCAACAATTTTTTTTTTAAAAGATTGTAACCACTTTTATTATTATGTTATCTATCACTCTTATTTGTTACATTTAAAAACCACTCTTCCAACCCTATTTCTATTTTGTTGCCGCCAACCGTTGTTTCAGACCTCCTTCAACGTGAACTGTGAGTAATCCATTATCTCATCGTCTACATCATGTTGTTATCCATTATATCGTTATTATTTAGTTATTATAATTGTAAATGATAGAAAATAAATTTTTTTCTAAAAAAATCAACTCATTAAACTATTAATTTAAATATGGGTGTACCGGTACACTCGAAAATTCGAGTGTTTTGGAGTGTACCATAAGAATTGTCATTTGATAATGTTCCTATTTTGGTCCTCTAGCAACTCAGTCACACGTGAGGTGCTGACGTGATAGACAATCTTGCCACATTGACATTTTTATGATGTGGGTGTTTTTTTT
Source organism: Medicago ruthenica (assembly GCA_018208015.1). Lineage (NCBI taxonomy): Eukaryota > Viridiplantae > Streptophyta > Magnoliopsida > Fabales > Fabaceae > Medicago > Medicago ruthenica. Next base: position 65,920,371 of record CM031373.1, on the reverse strand, counting down.
TTTCTTAAAAAAAATCCCTTAAAACAAAATTTGAGGACTCAAGTATTTTTTTTTTCTAACATTAGTTATAGGACTAAAATAAGGGTAATAAATGAAAATCTTAGCAATTGAAATTAAAGTTTGTTCAAATGTTATTGATCGTAGTCTGTAAATTTAATATACATCCATCTTCAACTTAAAAATCTAGATCCCCAAGAGAGACTCCTCCTCCTTCTTCTTCTACCCCAAATAATAAAGTGAAATGAGTATTGTCATACCCCATTTTTGACCCATTTTCAATTCACTTTTCTCGTCTTTTAAGCCTGAAGTGTTCGTCGTTTCAGACGAAATTTCGGCAGAAAGATATTTTAAAATACCTTATTTTTGTTCCGAAGGCGACCGTTTTTTATTTTATCTTTTTATTATTATTATTATTATTTATTATTTTCTTTATTTCTTTTTAATTTCTTTTTATTAATTGTTTTTTATTATTTTCGTTTTTATTATTATTATTATTTTTATTTTTACTGTTATTTTATTTTATTATTTTTCAGTCATTTTCCAGTCCAGGCCCAGAGGGGCATTTTCGTCTTTTTTTTAACCCTAATTCTGTCCTTTAAATAGTGCATTTAATGCACAGTGTCAGGGGGAGTACAGTCAAAAAGTCAGAAACAGTCAGAATTCCGGCCACCCTCAGGCCACCATTAACCACCAACACAGTAAAAAACCCAAACTTTTTTTCTCTTCATTTCTTTTCCAGATACCAAACCCATCTTTTTTTCATCTTTTTTTCTTTGGATTCCAGCAACATAAACACAACAACCAACAAAGCCAAAACCCACATAAATTATGAAAACCAAAAACACCTCCTCCTGACCCACAATCAATTCGGCTAGCCATCCCAATTTACGGCCCACCATTACAAAAAAAAAAACAAAACGAAACAACTAAACCCTAACCAAAAACCCTCACAAAAATCGAACCCAAACCAAGTCCATCACACAACTCGAAAATGGATATTTAAAAATGTAAAATTTTTTGAAAAAGGAGTTTTTTTTTACTCCGGCACGGTGGCGCCGCCGGCGGACACTGCGCCGGAGAAGTTTCCTGGCCGGACTGTTAAGAGAGAAGGGGGAGGGAATTTCAGAGAGTTACTAGAGAGAGAAGGTGAAGAGAGAGATGGAAGGGGGAGGAATGAAGAAAAATCTGAAAAAAACAGATTTATACCCATTGACCCTTAAGCCCATAGTTAATTTGTGCGGCCCAGTTTCTATCTATTCCTCTCTTCTTTCTGATTGCTAATCTGCACCTCCTTTGCCTACTTATGCACCCCCTTTCTTCTCTAAATTTTATTTTCTTCTTTTTTTTATTATTTCTTGTTTTTATTTTTTTATTTTCTATCCATTCTCATGCATTTTGTTTTTATGGCTTTTATATTTCAGTACTTCATGCATTTTATTATTATTTCTATTTTTCTTTTTATTTTATGCATTTTTATTCTTCTTATTTATTTTATGCACCATATTTATTTTATGTCTTGCATTTTTATTTTTTTATTTTCAGCACCATATTTATTTTATGTCTTGCATTTTTATTTCATTTTTTTTATTTTCAGCACCATATTTATTTTATGTCTTGCATTTTTATTTTTTTATTTTCAGCATCATGTTTATTTTATGTCTTGCATTTTTATTTTCAGCACCATATTTATTTTATGTCTTGCATTTTTATTTTTTTTATTTTATGCATCATATTTATTTTATGTCTTGCATATTTTTATTTCTAGTATCATGTTTATTTTATGTCTTGAATTTTTATTTTCTTTTTATTTTATTTTCAGCATCATATTTATTTTATGTCTTGCACTTTTATTTTCTTTATTTATTTTATGCACCATATTTATTTATTGCTTTGCATTTCATGCATTTTTATTTCTTTTTAGCATATTTACTTTAATGCATTTGCAATTTTATTTTATTATTTTTGTCATTTATTTTATTTCCATTAGAATGTATCTAGATCCAATGTAAAAAAAAATATATATAAATGAGAATATGCACCGACACTCACATTTATTTATTCTACTTTATCCCAAGGACGATAATGTAATAATGACCGTATCCGAGGAAAAGGACTCTCACTTGATCCAACGTCATTTTGAGGGATCTGGCGCGCTTCAGATTATCTCAGCATAACTTAGTCTCTGGACCTTAGGACTTAATCAAAACTTTCTCAAAAAAAAGTCAAATAGTCAAAATCCAAAAACACTTTATAATCAAAATTTCAAAAAAAGTCAAACTTTGAATTTACTTTCTTAATCAAATTTTAATCAACTTTTAATCAATCAAACTTTTTTCTTCAATTAAAATCAATCAAACTCACATTTTATTTCTTCTATGCCTTTTCGGCCTCTTATCTCTCTCAAAACATTTTTCAAAACTTTAAAATCAATCAAAACCAATCACTCGTTCTTTTTACCCCGAACTACATGATTTTGATCCCATTCGGGTATGTAGGCAAAAGACTTTGTCTTTCCAAATCAACAAAATAACAAAAACATTTTCCTTTTCTTTTAATCTCATTACTTTAGTCCTTTTACACTTAGGCATTTATTTACAAACAAATAATCAATTTTAGCATAAAGATAAATAAAAACAAGAGGTTCCTATAGAGTACTATAGACGTTTAGGGTGCTAATACCTTCCCTTTGCGTAACCAACCCCCGAACCTTGATCTCTAAAAAATAGGGTTTTTTCGATCTTTCTCCCTTTTCCTCGGAAAAATAAAAGATCGGTGGTGAACTTAAAATTGCGAGTCAACGCTAATTAATAGCTTGATATCCAAAAATCACCGCGACAGAAAAATGGCGACTTCACTGGGGAAAAATGGCGACTTCACTGGGGACCAAAAATCCTAAGTGGGTTAAACCTATCTTGTTTTTCTTTATCTTTATGCTTTATTATCATTTGTAACTGTAAATACATGCTTAAGTGTTTATCCTTTACGTGAGTGGTGAGATAAGTCCTACACCCGGACTTGAGGGAAACATAAGATAGGATGGTGGTATAATCAAAGTGTCTTTCCGAGAGTGAGTTTCGGATGTGGCACATGTCATAACCCCGCTCAATGGAGGAATCTTGGAAGTATTACTATGTTGGCATGAGTAGTCGTGTTCGGCATTGATATTTTCAAGTGACCTATGAAGTTGAGGACCTTTAGTTACCTTTAACCCATCTTGGTCTTTTAGGACGTAGTGCGGTGGCTAATCAAGAGTAGTCTTGAATTGGTTGATACGCGATACTACACTCAAATGAGACTTTCCTACGGACGTTGTTGGACCGGGAGTAGTCCCGTTGTCATACCCCAATTTTTGACCTAAAATTTCCTTTTTACTCGTCTTTTTAGTTCGAAATTTTTCGTCGTCTCAGACGAAATTTCGACTGAGAGGTATTTTAAAATACCTCATTTTTTTTTGTTTCATTCGGGTCCGTCTTTTGGTTTTTGTATTTATTATTATTTTTATCTTTATTTTTATTCTTTTAAATATTTTTAGTGTTATTTTATTTAGCATTTTTATTGGTTATTATTTTTTCTTTTTTTCTACTAGTTACCTTTTTTTAATTTTTACAATCTGACATTTTGTGGGGAAGACTTTTTTTCATAAAATTAATGTGTTTTAATTTGTCACTTATTTGTTCATTATTGAGTATTATTGTCATTTAATTTGTCAATCTGACCTTTATTGAGCATTAGTGTTGGCAATTAGTATTTTAACAGAGAGTAGCAGCACAGCCAGGGGGGAGCCGAATTCAACCAAAGCCCAAAAACGACCAGAAGCAAAAACACAAGAGTTCAGAATACATCAGTAACCACAAAATCACAATCATCCCCAAGACTCAAAAAATTGTAATCAGCCATCACATACCACCAAAACCCATCTCCCACCCCCTCTACACAACCACAACCACCACTCATCCACTCCCAACAATCCACTCACAAAACCACTCAAACACCCATCCAAAACAACCCCTCACCTCCACACAACCACACAGCCGTACCAGCACCAAAACCAGCCACTAACTCCCTCAAAAAAACTCACGGCCGCGCCACCCAATCCAAACTCAATCACACTGTACAGCCACCCCTCTAACCACACACTCGGCCACAAACCAAAACCGGCCTTATCCACCCTAACCAAGCACCAAGCAGTTCGGCCCCTCCTCTCCTAACCCACTCATTCGGCCCCTCCTCTTTAAACCCACAAAACCTAACTCACGGCATCACACACGGCCAACCACAAAACCTAGACACCACACACAGAACCGGCCTCAAACCAAAGCATAACCGAGCCACAAAAACACAGAGAAAGCATAGAGGTAATCCTTAGATCTAGGTTTCCATAATTTTTTTTGGTTTGTTTTGAGGGTGGATCCGAAAAGAGGGCAAGAAAAGGATTTTGAAAAAACATTTTTTTAAAAAAAAGGAGACTTTTTTTCTCCGGCGCGGTGGCGCCGCCGCGCCGGAAGACTTATCCGGCCAGGAGTATGAGAGAAGGTGGAGAGGAAGAGTGAGGGAAGAAGAAGAGAGAGAGAAGAAAGAGTAGAAATGAGTTAAAAAATCTGTTTTTTTAATTTTATAGTAACCCAATGCCAAAGCCCAACATCGGCCCATCCTTTTTTCCTCATCTCCATTCTGACTGCTAAATGCACCCCCCTTTCTGCTACTGCACCCCCCCTTCCTTTTTTTTTTTTTTTTTTATTTCTTTTTTACCATTTCTTGCATTTATTTTTTAGTTTTTATTTATTGTCATGCATTTTATTGCCTTTAATTTTTAACACATCATGCATTTTTATTTTTTTGTTTTCCTTTTATTTCATGCATTTTTCATTCTATTTTTATTCTTAACATATCTACTTATTCTTAGTGCATTTGCATTTTTTATTCTTATTTATTATTTTGCCATTTCTTAGAATGTATTTAGGTACAATGTAAATATAAATGAGAATATGCACTGACACCCACACTTTATTTATTCCGCTTTATGTCTTTTATTTTTATTTTTATTTTATTTTATTTCGCCGTATAAAAAAAATACAAAAAATATTAGGTTAGTTTAATTTCAAAAGGATTTCGTGGTGATCCAACGTTACCACGGAAATTCCTCGTATTTAGCTTTTTGTTACGTTTTAGTCTTAGTTAGTTATTATCAAAAACAAAAACAAAAAAAACAAAAACATGCAAATAATCAAAAATCAAAAAAATCTTTTCATAAACAAACCTTGATTTTCAATCAAGTGCCCATTTTTCTCTTTTATTTTCTTTAAATAATCATTAATCCATTTTAATAACACTTGAATCATTTTCAAAATAAAAAACACAAACCAATCTCATTTTGCCACTTGGCCTTTATTTTATCTTTAAAACCTTTTTTAAAACTAATAAAAAATACAAAACAAATCAACCGTCATTTTTACCCCGAACTACGAGGTTTTGATCCCTCACGGGTACGTAGGCAAAGGACCTTGTCCTTCCAAATCATAAAAAATACAAAAAAAAAAACATTTTTATTTTTTCTCACTATTCTAATTCATTCTTTTCTTTTTAAAAAAGAAATATAAAATAAGCAAGTTATAGCCAAAATAAATAAATAAAATCAAGAGGTTCTCGTAGAGTACTACGAACGTTTAGGGTGCTAACACCTTCCCTAAACGTAACTAACCCCCGAACCCTAATCTTTAAAAAATGTGGTAATTTAGAACTTTTTTCCACTTCTCTTTTAAAAAAATTAAAAGTTCAGTCGTGAAATAAAATTAGTGAGTCAACGCTAATCAATAGCTTGATCTCCGAAAATCACCGCGACACCCGTAATCCGACAATGTTCGGAAGTGGTCAATGACTTTGGGAACTTGGTAGAACCTGTGATACAGGTACATATGAAACCATAGTCCTTACCAAATGGCGTGTTTACCCTCGGCTCCAACATTGTGGACTTAACCTTACCATGTTTTCTCCGTTCTTTAGCATAATCATGCATGCATGCATTCATTCATAAACATTTTTTCATTAAGTATCGAAGGACTTAGACAAGTTTTGTTGTAAACATCGTAGGAATGAACTTCACAAAGAGAAACACTCAGAAATACAATTTCAAAAGCCCAGATTTGATAAGCTTAAGGAAGCTAGGATCTTTAGTGACTAGTCCAGAGGATTTTCTTGAGCTCGTTATGAGAGATCACTTGGCATCCTCAAGTTTGAAATATTGGGGCCCTTTTAAGGTTTCTATTGATGAACTTTTGAGAATATCCCTTGGCTTTGCTCCTAAAAAGGGGTTTGTTTGTAATATTTTAAATGAAACGTTCAAACTATGATGTTTACAATTACTTCGACAAGTCATTCGATAACAAATCTTTCTTTTCGCATAAGCATAATCATGCATCATACTGCATTCATAGTTTCCAAATCGAGTCTCACACTTTGTTCACCAATAAAAGGTTAATCTGCCGCCGTCAAAGAAAGTGGCCCGGCGTATTCATTACAAATCGACTCGCACCTACAACACTCGTGCAAACAGAAGAGAGATGTGGTCGTGCAAACACAAGGAGAGTTTGCCGCAATTGGGTCGCTGCTGACATTCCCTCAGCTATTCATGGGTCCAAGTAATGTGTTTTATTGTCTTGCCTTTTCAAAAATCCTTTCGTTCCTCCCGAGACGAAAGTGAACTTGTGTAGGGCTTTTTGCTTCATGCATTCCCATCATTAAATAAAAAGTCGTTTTGTCCTCGACTTTGTCTGTTTTATATTTTGCTTTCTCTGGAAAATGGTAACAGAAAAAACCAAAAAGTTAATTATCTTTCTTTTATTTGTTTTCTTTTTAATCATTTTCAAATGTATGCATTAACTCATTTTCTCAAATCAATCAATCATCAATCATATAAAAAGCTTAAACACCAATAAACCCGTTGAACACTGTAACTCTATGCTCTCTCCCGACTTTGAGTTCCCTGTTTACGAAGCTGAAGAGAAGGAGGATGAAGGGATTCTCGAAAAGATCTCTCTGTTACTAGAATATGAAAAGAACATCATTCAGTCTCATGAAGAAGCACTGGAAGTGATAAACTTGGGTCCCGAGGGACTGCTGCTACGGTATTCCTGATAAAATTCCAGATGAATGGTGTCATCGAGGCTGCAAAAAAAAAACAAACAAAAAAAAACAATAGCAAAAGCAAAAAAAATCAAAAGCAAAAATCAAACAAAAAATAAAAAGCAAAAAGAAAACAAAAGCAAAAAACAATGGAAGGAAAATACATCAAAAAGATGGTGCAGAAGATGGTAACCACCTACAAGGACGTGCATGCGATGTTACCGAATGCTTTACACGGATATCGTACTTCAGTGCGTACCTCAACAGGGGCAACCCCTTTCTCTTTGGTATATGGTATGGACGTTGTTCTCCCTGTGGAGGTTGAGATTCCATCAATGAGAGTTTTAATGGAGGCCAAGTTGTCAGAGGTTGAATGGTGCCAAAGCAGTTATGATCAGTTGAACTTAATTGTAGAGAAGCGTATGAATGCCTTGTGCCATGGACAACTATATCAAAGGAGGATGAAGCAAGCTTTTGACAAGAAAGTTCGTCCCTGTGTGTTCCCAGAAGGAGATCTCGTGCTCAAAAAGGTTTTATCTTTCCAACCCGATTCCAGGGGCAAGTGGACACCTAACTATGAAGGTCCATATGTCGTCAAGAGAGCTTTCTCCGGTGGTGCATTGACTCTTATGACTATGGATGGTGACGAGCTTCCTCGTCCTGTGAATACCGATGCAGTCAAGAAATACTTTGTCTAAAAAAATAAAAGAACAGCTCGGTAAGTCAAAAACCCGAAAGGGCGGCTTAGGCAAAAATGAGCGTCTCGGTGGATCGAAAACCCGAAGGGGCGGTCCAGGCAAAAATTAGAGACATAAAACAGAAAATAATCATCCTGATAGGTCGAAAACCCGAAAGGGCGATCTATGCAAAAGTTAAGGATCAAAAGACAAAGTAACTGCATTGAGCTGGTCTTTACTCACTTGGGGCACAATTCAATATCGAAGAGGCTCTGAATCTGAAGCATCCAAACAGTGGAATTCAAAGTTGTCAGGGAGAATAGCGGTTATTGTGTTCAATGTACCTTCCCCTTATATTTACCATTTTCCAAACTTTGTAAGGTCCGTGGAACCATGCCATTGGCTGGTCACCACTCTTTTAAATAAATTTGAGCCTGTGCCTTTTATTTGGAACTCCCATTTATTCAGTTTATAAAAAACTTCTTCTATTTTTGATGGTAGTGTTTGAAATAAAATATTTTTCAAGATCATAAATATTTTTTCATGTCTTTTGGAAAGCACAAACAACAAATACATTTTCTCTGAACTCATGAATAAGTGAAGGGTGCGTCAACATCTGTCCTGAGAATGGATAAACTTTGCAGGTTGAACTTCGTCAATTGCTTAAAACAAAAAAAAAAGTATATATAAAACAGAAAGAACAAAAAAAAAAGAGAAAAGAAAAGAGCTCAGTAAGTCGAAAACCCGAAAGGGCGGCTTAGGCAAAAATGAGCATCTCGGTGGATCGAAAACCCGAAAGGGCGGTCCAGGCAAAAATTAGGGGCATACAAAAGAATATATTCGCGGTGGGCTGAAAACCCGAAAGGGCGGTCCAGGCAAAAATTAGGGATTCAAAAAAAAAAAGCAAAAACAAAAATAAGCATGACCACAAAAGCACCAATTCTTCTAGCATAATTTTTGGATTGGCGCGTTCTCCCCAAGAAGTGTTTACTCCCCATCAGTTGTTGCATGTCGGGCTCTACCCCGTCATTGTTTTGATACGCCCCCAGTGGCATCATCCCTGTTGAAGATTGCCGAGTGTTCATGATGCGACGTCGGGTCACTTTCCATCTTACCTGTCCAATCTTGTCTCACGAGTCAGTCTTTCATACAATCATGCAAGTCAATCCTTCGTGCAATCATACAAGTCAATCCTACATACAGTCATACAAGTCGTGTCGTCATTCATACATTCATACATACATGCACATACACATTCATGCATATACAATGAAGACAACATCATTCATACATGGTTGCATTAACCACCATGAGTCTTGCTTTAATTATCTTTTCATATCCATCAATCATGAATAATTTATAACCGTCTTTCCCCAAGTGTCATCCTCAGTGTGTCCGGTCCGGAGATGTCACCCTCTTTTTGCCAAGTGGCAGTTCGTTAACAAGCAGCTTTTATCTTTCATCCAGCTTTTATATTTCATCCAGCTTTTACTTTTCATCCAGCTTTTATATTTCATCCAGCATTTATATTTCATCCAGCATTTATCTTTCATCCAGTTTTTATATTTCATCCAGCTTTTATATTTCATTCAGCGTTTATATTTCATCCAGCTTTTATCTTTCATCCAGCTTTTATATTTCATCCAGCTTTTATCTTTCATCCAGCTTTTATATTTCATCCAGCATTTATAGTTCATCCAGCTTTTACTTTTCATCCAGCTTTTACTTTTCATCCAGCATTTACCTTTATCTTTTGTCGTCAGTGGCAGTTCAGCATTAACCCGAACAGCTGACATTTACCTTTATTTCTTGTCGTCAGTGGCAGTTCGGCTTTAACCCGAACAGCTGACATGTATCTTTGTTTCTTGTGGTCAGTGGCAGTTCGGCTTTAACCCGAACAGCTGACATTTATCCCCAGTGAAACCTTTTTGTCCCCAGTGGAGTCGGACCCCGTTTCTTTAACAGACTCGGGTATCCTTTTGTTTTGTTATCTCCAGTCGAGTCATCTTCGCCGTCTTGCATTCATACTTGCATCGCGAGCATTCACAACATTACATGCATAGCATCACATACATAGCATTGCATTCATAGCATTTTGCAGTTGAAATTGGTCAAAAATGGTGTACTCTGTATTTAAGTCTCTTCGACCCGTTAATTTAAAAATTTCACTTTTAAATCTCCGTAACGAAGAAACTTAAATAGGGGCATCTGTCATACCCCATTTTTGACCCATTTTCAATTCACTTTTCTCGTCTTTTAAGCCGGAAGTGTTCGTCGTTTCAAACGAAATTTCGGCAGAAAGGTATTTTAAAATACCTCATTTTTGTTTCGAAGGCGACCGTTTTTTATTTTATCTTTTTATTATTATTATTATTTATTATTTTCTTTATTTCTTTTTAATTTCTTTTTATTAATTGTTTTTTATTATTTTCATTTTTATTATTATTATTATTATTTTTTATTTTTACTGTTATTTTATTTTATTATTTTTCAGTCATTTTCCAGTCCAGGCCCAGAGGGGCATTTTCGTCTTTTTTTTAACCCTAATTATGTCCTTTAAATAGTGCATTTAATGCCTAGTGTCAGGGGGAGTACAGTAAAAAAGTCAGAAACAGCCAGAATTTTGGCCACCCTCAGGCCACCACTAACCACCAACACAGTAAAAAACCCAAACTTTTTTTCTCTTCATTTCTTTTCCAGATACCAAACCCACTTTTTTTCATCTTTTTTTCTTTGGATTCCAGCAACATAAACACAACAACCAACAAAGCCAAAACCCACATAAATTATCAAAACCAAAAACACCTCCTCCTGACCCACAATCAATTCGGCCAGCCATCCCAATTTACGGCCCACCATTACAAAAAAAAAAACAAAACGAAACAACTAAACCCTAACCAAAAACCCTCACAAAAATCGAACCCAAACCAAGTCCATCACACAACTCGAAAATGGATATTTAAAAATGTAAAATTTTTTGAAAAAGGAGTTTTTTTTTTACTCCGGCACGGTGGCGCCGACGGCGGACACCGCGCCGGAGAAGTTTCCTGGCCGGACTGTTAAGAGAGAAGGGGGAGGGAATTTCAGAGAGTTACTAGAGAGAGAAGGTGAAGAGAGAGATGGAAGGGGGAGGAATGAAGAAAAATCTGAAGAAAAAAAAAAGATTTATACCCATTGACCCTTAAGCCCATAGTTAATCTGTGCGGCCCAGTTTCTATCTATTCCTCTCTTCTTTCTGATTGCTAATCTGCACCTCCTTTGCCTACTTCTGCACCCCCTTTCTTCTCTAAATTTTATTTTCTTTTTTTTTTTTATTATTTCTTGTTTTTATTTTTTTATTTTCTATCCATTCTCATGCATTTTGTTTTTATGGCTTTTATATTTCAGTACTTCATGCATTTTATTATTATTTCTATTTTTCTTTTTATTTTATGCATTTTTATTCTTCTTATTTATTTTATCCACCATATTTATTTTATGTCTTGCTTTTTTATTTTTTTATTTTCAGCACCATATTTATTTTATGTCTTGCATTTTTATTTTATTTTTTTTTATTTTCAGCACCATATTTATTTTATGTCTTGCATTTTTATTTTTTTATTTTCAGCATCATGTTTATTTTATGTCTTGCATTTTTATTTTCAGCACCATATTTATTTTATGTCTTGCATTTTTATTTTTTTATTTTATGCATCATATTTATTTTATGTCTTGCATATTTTTATTTTTAGTATCATGTTTATTTTATGTCTTGCATTTTTATTTTCTTTTTATTTTATTTTCAGCATCATATTTATTTTATGTCTTGCATTTTTATTTTATTTATTTATTTTATGCACCATATTTATTTATTGCTTTGCATTTCATGCATTTTTATTTCTTTTTAGCATATTTACTTTAATGCATTTGCAATTTTATTTTATTATTTTTGTCATTTATTTTATTTCCATTAGAATGTATCTAGGTCCAATGTAAAAATAAAAAATATATAAATGAGAATATGCACCGACACTCACATTTATTTATTCTGCTTTATCCCAAGGACGATAATGTAATAATGACCGTATCCGAGGAAAAGAACCCTCACTTGATCCAACGTCATTTTGAGGGATCCGGCGCGCTTCAGATTATCTCAACATAACTTAGTCTCTGGACCTTAGGACTTAATCAAAACTTTCTCAAAAAAAAGTCAAATAGTCAAAATCCAAAAACACTTTATAATCAAAATTTCAAAAAAAGTCAAACTTTGAATTTACTTTCTTAATCAAATTTTAATCAACTTTTAATCAATCAAACTTTTTTCTTCAATTAATATCAATCAAACTCACATTTTATTTCTTCTATGCCTTTTCGGCTTCTTATCTCTCTCAAAACATTTTTCAAAACTTTAAAATCAATCAAAACCAATCACTCGTTCTTTTTACCCCGAACTACATGATTTTGATCCCATTCAGGTATGTAGGCAAAAGACTTTGTCTTTCCAAATCAACAAAATAACAAAAACACTTTCCTTTTCTTTTAATCTCATTACTTTAGTCCTTTTACACTTAGGCATTTATTTACAAACAAATAATCAATTTTAGCATAAAGATAAATAAAAACAAGAGGTTCCTATAGAGTACTATAGACATTTAGGGTGCTAATATCTTCCCTTTGCGTAACCAACCCCCGGACCTTGATCTCTAAAAAATAGGGTTTTTTCGAACTTTCTCCCTTTTCCTCGGAAAAATAAAAGATCGGTGGTGAACTTAAAATTGCGAGTCAACGCTAATTAATAGCTTGATATCCAAAAATCACCGCGACAAGTATCATTGAAGTCAAAACGTTTTACAACATTCAAAGAAAATTATGTATAGAAACTATGCGCAAACCGTCAAGGATCACATCACGATATAGGAAGGCTTTATGTGAACCACATATACAAACCGATTTTTGCCCTCCCCAAAAATACAAGATGGGTATACAACATATTGACCAATCATATTGTGCTCAAGACTATAGGCACGAAGTTCCCTTGTTAACCAATTTATTGTCCTCCAAAACATCATAAAGTAGTGGTGAGGACAATATAAAATGTCAACTGTTACCCTCAAAATTCAAATCTTATATTTTAAGCGAAGAAGAATTTGAACAAGGAAGCGGTTTAAATCTAAAGCATATCAAACAAGCTACAATAATTGTCGAAGGTAACTTCTATTCACACTCGAAGAATTCAAATTATGTAACCTCCGAAAACTGCCACATGAAGATTGTTCAAGAAGTCTCAAGAGCAGTGATTATCTGTCCAAAAGTGCTAAGTATTCAAATTCAAAAGAAAAGTTACCCAAGAGAAGTTGTACAACATAAGTTATCAAAGAAGTTCCTCTTTGAAGTTAGAAGAAGCTTGATGTACATGCATTGTATTATTTAGTTATTTCATTTGTCTATATAATGTAACCTCAAACTCCATGCAAAGAAGTTCATTTTCATTGGATAAAACTACACCTACTAGAAACACAGTTGTCACCCTCAAAAGATAATCATCTTACTAGCAATGTTGAAAGAATTATGTATGAAACTCACCCCTAGATTAATAGAATTTTACAATTCGCACACTTGTGCATTGTAACTTTTCCCTTTTTACATAATAAAAAATCATGCATGTTTCTTCGATCAACAACTTTAGGTTTGTTAAGAACCCCTTTTTAAGGATTTAACATGTACCCTAAATTTCTCTTCGAGTTCGTATGTTGTGGAGAAAATATTTCGACTCAACACCAACAAAGAATAATCATAGCCAATGGTGCAAGCTCTTTTGCAAGATCATAAACCTCAATATATATGATACAAGGTGAACCGGCCGAAGGGTTGAGTTACAACGTAGAAAGCACATGTATTTATATAAACACTAAGCACATCAATTGTAATGAAAGGTGTCAAAAACAACGAAAACATCCTGGCCGGTGGTTAAAGGATGTTAAAAACAATGAAAACATCGTGGCCGGTGATCCATAGTGCCAAAAATGTGTCTTTTTATATTTATTTTTGGTCCCTAACATTTGAGACAGGCTTTGCGTATATTAGAGGAGTTATTTCAACAACTAACACTAAAATTAATCGACAAGGTAGCTCAATCTATCTCAAAATAAGAGACTTTTCAACTTAAACATGGAGAATAAGTTTTGGTTTTCAACAACAATAGACACTTCTAAATTTTAAAAATTAACCGAGTAAGCTAAAAGAATGGATGACTTACTATGGATGACATATTCTACGATTGACAAACAGTTTGTTAAATATCGAAAGAGTTTAATGAATGAATTTTAAGTTGCTAATATGGTAGTTTTGTTAATGACACATAGAACTAACCTAAATTCTAGACATAAGATTCAAGATTTTAGAGGAGAACATTCTAATTAAGGTCCTAAACCAATACCACCAAGACAACCTAAGTGGGTTTGAATGAACGTGTTTTAACGTTAGTAGAATGTATTAATGAGTGCTTATAAATAAGCAATCTCAACACCACCGAGTAACTAGAAAATTTCAAAGGAAGTGTGTAGTCCACCTATTCTAACCAAATCATATCTCAACCTAGCATTTATTTACTTGTTTTAATCTTATTTTCTCTTATTGAAATGAATGTTATTGTTACATTTTCTCACTAATTCACTTGATTTAATTCCCTCAAAAAACAATTAACTTGATTTAATTAAACATAAACGATCATTGCGAGAACAATCTCTACTTATCACTTTATTATTTGTTTGATTGTGTATACTTGCACATGTTTTTACACAACACCCCACTTTAAATCTTACATAAACATCCATAACCAATACTCTCTCTCCATGTAAATCATTCATTAACCAAAACAATAATTGAAGTGTATTAGCCAACCTATCAATTTTTTGACACAAATAAATGTATTATTATAAAATAAAATTTAAATAGGACGAAATGTCATATAAAATCGAATTCTCCAAAGGTAACGTTAAATCTCAAAATAGAGCTTGATCTAAAAGCCTAACTAGAGAAGCATATTCCCACCCCCTAAGTAACCCAATTACATATGCTCTCAGAAACTAGAATGTAGTAGTACTGCATAAATCAGAACAATAATTTAGAGGAACAAAAATCCCATAAACTTACAAAGTTAATCACAAATTGCTAAAACGTTAAATAACTTGATATGATTCTAGAAAAAGGGAAACAAGGACAATCCCTTACATTACATTCAAGGAGAAGAAACTAAATTAAACTCAGCCGGCTGATCATTGCATGGTCATTGGTCAATGCCTCGATGGTAAATGTTATCTCTCTCTTATTTCCTTCACATGACTCCAACAAGCACAACCAAATAAGTCCTGCAAAATTGCCACTGTTTTTTATCTATAAATAGTTAGAAACTTAAGATATATTGAAACCAAGTTGAGAACAAGATGAAGAAGGTTTCTCTTTATGCTCGTTTACTGCTCAACTTGAGTCTTTTGGTTATTTTTCCATATAGCAAAGCTAGTCAGGCTGATAAACTTGTTGAGTTTATTCTGTCTAGAACCTCACAGAATCCTCCCAAGACTCTTTCATGGGAAGTGGAAGATGCATTGAAAACACTTTCTTCTTCTGCTACTTATGTTGCACCTCAAGAGGGGCTAATGCAAGCTGACAAGATTGTCACATTGCCTGGTCAACCCTATGGTGTGAATTTTGACCAATATTCAGGCTATGTCACTGTTGATCCTGAGGCTGGAAGAGAACTTTTCTATTATTTTGTGGAGTCTCCATATAACTCTTCTACTAAACCTTTAGTATTGTGGCTCAATGGAGGTAAAAATTGCATCAGAAACTGTTTTCTACAGTTAACTTTTGTTCTTTTGTATGCATTTTCTATTTTTTATGTTCTTTATTGTGTCATTGTCTATTTATATTATGATGTTTGAAAATGTGAAAATTACCTTGCAGAGACCTCTAAATAAGAAAACTTACAACACCACACAAGATAAAAATAGTTTATAAATAGATTAATAATTATACTTGATTGATGACATAAGTTCATTTTCATAGTAGTGAAACATGAAAGTATAGTTTAACCTAAAGACAGATATCACTTGATATTGAATATTATTTTTCTTTTGATATTAAAAGAACATGGTAAAACCTGGTTATTATGAGCATCATCATCTGAACTTTACTCTTGATGAAATTATTCTGGCCATGGTTGTCGGGGTAACCCTTACACTCTTACGACTATGAGTCATAAAAACAAATAAGTAAGCTCTCAGTTTTACTAGTCGAGAGTCTATGTAAGCTCAACAAGTTTACTTAGTCGAGATTATGACAGCTTCGATTCTGACAACATAATGTTAAAACACACAGGACCTGGCTGTTCCTCACTGGGGTATGGAGCCTTTCAGGAGCTAGGACCCTTCAGAATCAACTCTGATGGCAAAACACTGTACCGTAACCAATATGCTTGGAATGAAGGTGAAACAATCATCATCATCAACATAATTACATTGTTTCTTTATGATGTATTTCTGAGACATGAATATCATACCAACTTATATCATTATGATGTATGCAGTGGCAAACGTCCTCTTCTTGGAATCTCCAGCAGGAGTAGGATTTTCCTACTCAAACACAACATCTGACTATGACAATTCAGGAGATAAGTCAACTGCCAAAGACGCCTATGTCTTCCTCATCAACTGGCTGGAGAGATTTCCAAAGTACAAAACCAGAGATTTTTACTTAACTGGAGAGAGTTATGCTGGTCATTATGTTCCTCAGCTTGCATCCATTATTCTTCACAGCAATAAACTTTATAACAACACCATTATTAACCTCAAAGGCATTTCTGTATGTTGTTCAAACTTCAGAAGACTAATAATGAAATATAACTCACAATCTCATAAATCTAACTTCATTTGTATCTTTACTTTAAAAAATTTCAGATAGGGAATGCTTGGATTGATGATGCCACAAGTTTAAAGGGGTTTTTTGATTACCTTTGGACTCATGCTTTGAACTCAGATCAAACTCATGAGTTGATTGAGAAGTACTGTGACTTCACTACTGAAAATGTTTCAGCAATTTGTATCAAAAGCGTAACACAAAAGGCCTTCCTTGAACATGGAAAGATAGACTTATATAACATCTATGCTCCATTGTGTCATGACTCCTCTCTGAAAAATGGTTCAACTGGTTATGTAACTAATGATTTTGACCCTTGTTCTGATTATTATGGCATTGCCTATCTAAATAGACCAGAGGTTCAAAAGGCTCTTCATGCAAAACCTACAAATTGGACCCATTGCAGGTAATATCTATAATCACTTTTAAGAAATTCTAAAATTGTACTATTTTTTGACGCTTATATAAATGTATTTTTCTATACTAATCAAGAATGTGTTATTTTTTATGACAATTCATAGTGATAGTATTAATCTTAAATGGAAAGACAGTCCGATTACCATCCTACCCACCATCAAGTATCTCATCGATAGCGGCATTAAAGTATGGATATACAGGCAAGTTCACTTTCATTATAATATAAATTCTTAACCTTTTTATCACAATTCGAATCTACAAGAACAATATTATAACATGTAGGCTCTTGTGAATAATGAGAGGTCGCAATTTTTGTTTTATAAAAATTCCAACTCCTAAATTTTGATGGTGCGTTGTCCTACAGTGGTGATACAGATGCAGTGGTTTCAGTGACATCTTCAAGATATTCAATAAACACCCTTAAGCTCCCTATCAACGCTGCTTGGTGTCCATGGTATTCTGGAAAAGAGGTACACTGAAATTTGTCTATTTATATTTTGATGGAGGGATTAAATTGATCGACTTTCTTTAATTTAAGGTTCTAATTTATTTGTTTTTTACAATTTAAGGGATTAAATTGCTCAACTCTTACAATTTTGAGTGCCAAAATGCTAATTTACTCAATATTTGGCTGATGTATTGACTTTTCTTCTAGGCCAAGTAATAACATTTTTGAAATGTGACCAAATTGTAATCATAATGACAGATTGGAGGATATGTGGTGGGATACAAAGGATTGACATTTGTGACAATAAGAGGAGCAGGACATCTTGTTCCAAGCTGGCAACCAGAACGTGCTTTGACTTTGATCTCATCGTTCCTCTCTGGAAATTTGCCTCCTGCTTCACCAATAAGTTAATGGGTTTCTGAGCATGATCAATATTTCAAATTTACTTCCTTAAAATGCACTTTGTGCGTAATCTACTAGTTAGAGTGTAATGCGTAATCTACTAGTTAGAGTGTAATAAAAAAAATTAGTTTGAACTTTCAATTAAAGATTTTGTTACTTGTCAACTAGGGGTGTGCAAATTATCCAGTTACATGGAGAAAATCACATCCAAATCCAAATAACCGGATATTTTTATACAAAAAAATAACCGGTCCATTCCAAAACGGCCGGTCATCCACTTTTATAACTCCGGTTTTTTTGTTGGATGTCCATATCCATAACCATATCTTTTTTTTGCTTAAATGCATTTTTTCCCCCTATGTTTTAAAACGTTGCGATTTTTGCCCCCTTTAAAAAAATGGATATTTTAACCCCCAACTTTAGCCCCTTTTACAAAAGTGGTTTCAACTATCAATTTTGACCAAGTCAACGCATACGTGGCACTTCACTTAAGTGAATAGGATGTAACGTATGTAATTCTGGAATTAAAAATAAAATAAAAAGCCACATAATCATTTAGGTATTAAATAAATAAATAAAAAATGATAGCAACACACCACGCATCATTAGCTTCCATCTTCTTCAACATCCCTTTGTGTTTGCTCTTTCATAAACCCAGAATCCTCACCCCCCATGTGTCCTTAAACTCACTCCTTCTCCTCTGTTTTGTTAATTTCTTTTTCCAACTTCCACAATCAAAACCCAAACTCTCAGAGCTTCAAAATTGGGAATTAGGTTTTTTTTAGTTTCTTCTTTCTCATATAAACACGGATTCTATCAGAAATCCACCGCACCACACCTTCCTACGGTCTTCCTCGCCACCCATTTCCACCCCTTTGGTTGTTGCTCATAAAACCCTACCCATTTCATTCATCCAGATCCATATTCAAAATTGGTTCTTTGAGATTCAAACAAACAAACCCAGACACGACACCAAATCAATTGATGAAAATTTTGGAAACGCAACATAAACCAACAGCAACGCACGAAAAGGAAAGGCAGTGAGACCGAGAAAACTACCCCCAAACCCTCCATTTACGTTGGCGACATGGACGAATTGAAGAGCATCTTCACCGGCTTTGACACCAACGGCGACGACAAGAGCGTTTGTACAAGAACGACCTTAGAGCTATGCGACACGCCATAGTGATGATGAATGAATATGAGCGTTATTGAATCTGACATGGTTAGCAAGAGAGAATTGAAAGGGTGTGTGTTGTGTTTGTGTGGAAGAAATCTGTAAAGGAGAAAGGCAGAAGAGTGAAGATGATGAAGAAAAGGGGATTCAATTGGAGATATGCTATTTAAGGATGATTATGAATGAAGGGTGTTATAAATTATGGGTTTGAGATGTGTTGTGTTGTGTTTGTTTCAAATTTTGTGTTTAAGGATGAATTTATGAATATGAGTGTTTATGAATCTGCTATATTTTATTTAATTGTATTTTTATTTCCTTTATTAATTATTTTATTTGAGATAGTACTGAGGTGCATTTTTTAATTTTTAATTTAAAAAAATGCACATGTGACATCTGACTAAGCTAAGTCAGTTGTCACATATGCTTTGACTTGGTATAAATGAGAGATAGGACCACTTTTGTAAAATGGGCTAAAATTGGGGGTTAAAATATCCATTTTTTTAAAGGGGGAAAAAATGTAAGTTTTTTTTTTTTACTTCATATCTTGTTGAAACATAGTCTCTCTCTAAATTATTTTTAAACCGCTAAATAATTGATTTTCGATCCAAACAACAATTGGAAGCATAAGTCTAGAATGGATCATGGAAGTATAATTAATAATGTGGATTTTAATCAGCAGAAGTAAGGTTTCAAAATCAATAGATAATTGGAAGCAAAGGTATGAAGTAATTATGCGAAAAACATATACTGACAGTTAGAAAATGCAGTGGATCGAAGAGGTAGATTCAAGTGCATTGTACATCGTCAAAAAGCATAGGAAGTAGAGGTAGAATTGTGGAGGGATGAGAGCGTGAGATGGAATTACAATAAACCTTAGAACTGATGATGAGAATGGGATACAGAGAAGAGGAGAAAAGAGAGTTTATCTGTGTGACTGTAAATCTGTAATATGATTGGTTTTTAAATCGGTTTTTTAAAAAATAACTGGTTTTTAAACCGATAAATAACTGATTTTCAATTCAAATTTTGTAAGAAATCTAGATATTTTTACAAACCAAACCATATTCATTATATAAACCGGTTATGTAAAAATAATCGGTTATATATCTGTAACCATATTTATAATCGGTTTATTAATGAATATGGTTTGTTTGGTCAAAATATCCAACCATATCTCTTATTAGCTAATAAAAGATATGGTAGAAAATTTGAAATACAAATACACTTTTAACGGTGCAACTTCATAAGCTACTCCCACCATTACCTGCATCTTTATTATTTCTCTAGAAAAATCAGTAAAAAAACGTCCAACTTTTAAGTAAATAGGCAATTACCTCTGGAATTGTAACTTTTGTCAAAAAAACTCTTGAATTTTGCAAAATTTCAAAAAACCCCCGAAATTGTCAAACGTTAGTCAATTTGCCCCCTCCATCCAATTTCTATGTTAGTCAACATGATGTGGCATTTGACTGTCTACGTGGCACTGCCACATGTCGGACGTGTCATGCTATGTCACATGTGGTAAAAAAATTCAATTTTTTGTTAAAAAAAAACTGGATTTTTTTTAACGGTTATGAGCAAATACTCCCCCTGAAATTGATAATAATCAAGCAAATTGGTCCATATGACAAAAAAAAAATATTTTTTTTGCTCTTTATGCATGCATCAACAGTGAATCCTTATTTGTTGGCTCATGCACAATAATGAATCATTATTTCTACCCTATGAGGTCAAAATGGTTATGATGATAAATGTTATGCTAAAAGTAGAAAGTAACAAATACACTACTATAAGTTTTGGGAGTTCCGATCCTCTCTATTTGGAGAATAAATGGCAATCTCCCTTTCCTTTCATATCCAAGTGACATGTGGTTAAATGAAAATCAATGGTTTAGATCTAATAATCAACTTAAATCATTTATTTTTAAAAATAAAAAATGAAATTCTTCAGATCCCATCTTCGTATATGAATTTTCTGTTCTCCTCTAGAAATCCCATTTCTCTTCTTCTTCTTCATCATGTCGGCCATAAAACATAGTTCCTTTCTTCTGCACGACACTCACCAGACGACGGAGGTCGCTCAAGTGTCTTGTCCACTCTTTGTCGGTGCCGTAAAACTCCACCTTGTGATTGTTAATCGCAACGGCAGAAGAACAAGTCGGTTGGAAGCTCAACAATCGATCTGGGTTTACAACTAGTGTGGGTCTCTTTTTTCCATTGTTATTGCCTCTCTCGTTCATTCCCTCCCTCATTTTTTATCGATTTTTCTTGTGTGCGTTATTGCTGTGATAATAAAGGAGATTGGGACAAATTTGGGTGAATTCATTTTGACACATTAGTTTTTATCATAAAGCACCTACTGTATTGATGTAACAGTTGTTTAACAAGGTAACTGATTATGAAGAACACCTTTTATTTAACTTGATGCAAGAGGACTCAATGGATTAAGCATGCATCGTAACAGGTGTTTAACAAGGTTGATGTATTGATGTAAGAGGACTTAATACGATTATAGTGAAAGCAAGGCAAGTGTATTGAAGAAAGGATTGAAGAAATTAGAAGACTACTATATTTACTAAACTCATAAAGAAAGGATTGAAGAAAGTGTATTGAATTGTAATCAAGCATATGACTATTGATTTGTAGCCAATCATAAGGCTATTGAACTGTGATGTTGTGCTGTAGGGAATGTATTTTGTATTTGATGTAGGAGGGTTTTCATAGTATTTTTAATATTTCAGCATATTTGTTTTTTTTTTTGTTTTTTTTTTAGTTTGTTATTTTTTTGTTTTATTTTAGTTTATTTTTTTTTCGGCCCATTAGCGTTTTCTTAGTTCCCTATTTAAGCTTAACAGTTGTAGCCTAAGAGGGAGCTTTTATTCATTCAATAATTTTTTGGAGAGTTTTCTCAATTTCTGGTGGATTCCGGAACCCTATTTTCACAAGTTTGTCGCTTGCAAACTTGTTTCTTTTCAACCTAGGTTTAGCGCTTGCTAGCCTCCGCTTCCGACTGCGTCAGTTGGTATCAGAGCAGGTTTCTCTTGTTCTTTTCCTAACGTGATCATCCATGGGAGATCAACTGGTTACGAAGGCAGATTTTACTGCGGCTTTAAGTGCGGCCCTCAATGCCTCGGCTGTACAAGTGGTGACGTTAACAACTAAAGTGGATGACATCGCCAACAACAACAACAGAAACGATAACAACAACATAAACAATCAGAACATGGGAGGTGGACCAATTAGGGTTCCACGTGGTGGAAATAATCGAATTATTGACTCATCTATATTGTCCCTCGATTCATTGTTGTTCGATGCTAACGACACGACAAATTCACAGATGAAGGCGTCACTTGCTTCAAGGAATCTGCCAGCTGTTGCGAGAGTAATCGGGAAGACGACAAACAAGGATAATCCTACTTTTACACAAATACTGCTTCCTGTAGCTACAAGGAGGGAGTCATCTATTTCAAATCAGTCAAAGGTGCCAAAAAAGTCTAGTGTAAATTCCACAATTTCATCCAAGAGAGCATCGCTTAATGTTCCACATATCATAAGCAAAAAGGAAAAGGCAAAACACATAAATGGTGATAGAGTCGATTTAGTGTCAAGAACATATGTTATTAGAGGTTCAAGGGGTACGGAGCCTAAGTCCACAATATTATCCAAATTAACTTCTGGCCAGTCAATCTCAACCAAGACAAAATCAGCAACTTTCAAATCTCTTGGGAGCAACTTATCTGATAATATTGGTAAATCTCCATTTAATTCTGCAAGAAGAAACATTATCGCTGGAACTTCGAAGCCTCCTGTTGGTAGTAACAAAAGTAAGTATTTTTTTTATCGTCTCCACAGGGACTAGTGCGCTATCTCAAGCCGTTCAACAATCGTTATCGTTTTGAGTTAGGGGTTTATAACTTTGTTTGCTATAAACTATTGGAATGTAAAAGCGGAAATAAAGACGACAAGTAATAGGGAATAAAAGCGTTGGGATCGAAGTTCATAAATCAAGCATCGACAATATTCTAATGATCACATATATATGGATTCTAGCTTTATTTCCTTTTTAACGATATTATCACGCATCACTCGACAACATCATTTATGTCTAAATAATGTTGTGAGATCGATCGTATCGTTTAATCAACGATTTCTCAATCTATTAAACGATCCAATAGCATTAAGTCTTGATCCTTTAAGTGATTATCAAAACATAATTCTATGTCTAGAATTCTTGTTTCAATAGAAGATTATTTTAACCCTAGATTCAAAGGTATTTTTTAATAACATCTAAATCATACATAAGATTGAATAACAAGAATAAACTCAATATGATATAAAATACTAGAATCATATATTTGCATGATCAAAAGAGTACATCTAAGCTTGATTCATTACCTCTAATCCCAACAAAGGATATTTAGTTGATCATTTTCATGACAACAATACAAAAGTTGGAGAAAAGATGAAGATCATGGCTAAGACTTGATTGCTCAAAGATCCTTAGTTGATCTATACTTGATCCCTTTTGTTCTTTGACGTTCACCTCTTTTTGCCCTATTTTCTGTCTAAAACTCTAAACTATGTTCTTAATAATTCTCCTCATAAAAGTATGAAACAAAGCTTAAATACTAAAAGCTAAAAGTGATATCTCGCTCTGCGAGCTTTCATTCGCCCGACGAGTTAAGCTTTCTTTGCCAGTGGTTTTCACGTCTTCAAATAGCATTAAACCGCCTTTGATATCGCTGAGCGATGATAAATTCGCAGGGCGAAATCATTGCTTCCCCTGCTTCTGAAATTCCCTGCCTCAGCTCGCTGAAGACTCGCCCTGAAATCGCCAAGCTAGTTAGACTTTGAAACTTCTTGGAATTCCCTGCCTAAGCTCGCCATTCTTTCGCTTTTAGTTCGCTGGGCGAGTTGCCATATTCTTTTCTTCTTGATTCCTTGCTAAATTTCAAGTCCTGGCTTGCATTTTCCTATGCAAATTGGGAAGAATAAGGCATACAAAGCATAATTGGCATTTATTCATAAATTCTATGCTTTTCCTTGGGTAACTTGTAAAACAAGTAACTAAAATACCTTGTAAAAAGACATGAATTTACTCATTTTCTGCCACTTATCACCTCCTCCATTTAATCTCCATTTAATTCAATCGCCACCACCGCTGCCGAAGAAACCACCAGATCAACATGTTGTTACTATCCAAGAAAGATTAAATGTATTGATGTCGAGGACACAAAACTTTTTGAATGAAGAGGTTGCACTGGGTGACATGGCCGAGCTTCTAACCACTAAATACGACGCTGACAGGTTGCCTGAAGGAAAATTGAGCACAAAAGGAGTAGGAGCTATAGCTCCCGATTCTTCAAAAGCACACGAGACTTTACATGCCAAATTTAATCACTGGCTGATTCCACCTCCGCCAAAACCACCTGATATTGGCTTAGGGAGTAATAATGATGATAGTACAAAGGAAAAGTCATCCTCATGTAATAAGAGTAAAGTTTGGGAGATTGGAAATAGTGAAAGTGATAGTAAAGGGGATAGAAGCATAGAGATAAGTGGGAAGTTTCTAGAAATGACAAATTTGAAGGTGTTTAGTTATGGAGATTTGAAGGCTGCCACAAAGAGTTTCAAATCAGATGCATTACTTGGTGAAAGTGGTTTTGGTAAAGTGTATGAAGGTTGGTTAAATGTTGTGACACTTACCCCTGCTAAAGTTGGTTCTGGAATGATGGTTGCTATCAAGAAATTGAAATGTGATAGTGTTCAAGAATGGCAGTCAGAAATCAACTTTTTAGGAAGGATTTCTCACCCCAACTTGGTGAAGCTACTAGGTTACTGTAGGGACAATGATGAATTTCTCCTTGTGTACGAATTCAGGCCAAGGGGAAGCTTGGAGAATCATCTCTTTAGAAGAAATACTAACATAGAGCCACTTTCTTGGAACACTCGACTCAAAATAGCTACTGATGCAACTTGAGGCTTAACTTTCTTACACTCCTCAGATAAGCAAGTCATATATATAGATTTCAAGGCTTCCAATATACCTCTTGATGGGAATTACAATGCAAAAATTTCAGATTTTAGGTTGGCTAAATTTGGGCCATCTGGAGGACATTCACATGTGACTACTAGGATCATGGGCACATATGGTTATGCTGCTCCTGAATACACGGCAACAGGTCATTTGTATGTGAAAAGTGATGTTTATGGATTTGGTGTGGTGCTGCTTGAAATGTTGATAGTGTAACGCCCCGGATTTTGGTCCAAGACATTACGCCTAATTCATTTTCATTTTTCGAAAAACACTGCTATTTTTTTTCATCAATAATAAATTCTTAATAAAAACCTATACAAAATTTTCTTGGAATAATTTAATTAAAATTCTTAAACTAAATGTCCTTCAAAGTTATTTCAAAAATTACAATTAAATCAAAACCCAATTTATCCCCGCACGCACTTCAAGCAAAAACGCCAAAGCATACACCATGCCTTCTTTGGTACCTAAAATGTTGGTGTAAGGGGTCAATTTCCTTATCCAAATTGGTTCATACTCAAAGCACAAGAAACAATGTCATAAAATAGATAGTATCAAAACTTCTCAATCAAAAGAAATAAGAAAAATACAACCAAGTCATATGCTTTAAGATAAAGTTCACACACATATCCTTTACTATAGAAGAGTTTAATCAGTTATCAAATCACCAATATATGACAGACTCAATGCAACTATGTGTAAGATGCATGCTCCTAAACACTACATGATCCGGATATAATCAGCCCGCAACTAAGGCACCACACAGAATTTAACCCGCCACTAAGGAACCACACAGAAATGCATATGCCATGTCATGATAATGAAAATAAATGCAATCCCCGCCACTTAGGCAACCACAAAGAAATATGACATTAACCCGCCACTAAGGCACCACACAAAAATAACTATATATCTTACATCACCATGAACATGATTAAAGACAATCTTTTCAATAAAACTCACATTCCTATCTTTTTCCTTTCCTCAATTGATAAAAAATTTAACATTTCATTCCCAACATCACAAAAAATATACAACATAACAACATAAAATATATCATTTCACATCAATTCTAATACACACATATCATACGAAATATAATTAAAAATAATAACTTTTATAAAAGATTAAATTTTACCACTTAAATATATATTTTAATTGTTTTTCTTTTCAAGAGACAAGAATTTCTACTTCTAATTCACAACATCATCCTATCACTTAGTATGGACGTATGGGGAAAAAGCCCTTACCTTGCACGCTTTATTCCTTAATGAGGCTTCTAGTTCCACACATCCTAACGAGACTTGTAGTTCCACCAAAAAGAGTTTGCAAGAGAGAAAGCACTTAAGACTTGGTTCTACATGAATTTGAAGGAGAATAAGACCTCGGAATTTATTTTCAATGAGCAAAATAGATCACAGTGAGGATTTTTTAGGAAACCGCACAGCGGATGAGGTTATAAGGATTTAAATAAACACATTAGGGCTAAAAAGGAAGTTGTGCGTTTTTCTATTACCTTGGTGTGGTAACGTGGTGTGTTGTTTGGTGATTGGCCTATGTGATGGTTTATTTAATATTAGATAGGCGTGGCTTGATTTTAGAAACAAAACTCCACAATTTTAAGGTAACAAAGTGTCATATAGAGAGAAGGAATTATGCACGTTGAGTGGTAGTACATGCAAATGATTTGGCAACTAAAATCTCTAATTATTTTTATTAATTATGCCCACAATACAAGGAATATGGGTTTGTTATCTATTATTTCTCTTAGGCAAGGCCACTAAACCAAGTAGTTAGGAGATAAATTGAAACATGTTTGATTGGGCAATTAGGCAAG
Organism: Medicago ruthenica; assembly: GCA_018208015.1. Classification (NCBI taxonomy): domain Eukaryota; kingdom Viridiplantae; phylum Streptophyta; class Magnoliopsida; order Fabales; family Fabaceae; genus Medicago; species Medicago ruthenica. The sequence continues at coordinate 65,893,366 of CM031373.1, read as the reverse complement.
GAAAAAGTGTAGTATCAATATGACCATCTCAAAATTTAAACTAATTTATATAATAATTAGTACAATACAAAAATTAACTTTAAAATAAATTCCCAATAAAAATACAATATTAAAGGATTAGAATGAAAATAAATCATGTAAGAAATTATTATCCTTTTTTTTGTCACACCAAATTGACCAGTAAAGATATAATATGACTTTATTTCTATCTATAAAATATCGGGGCATTACATATAGGATTGCAAGCATTTGATGCAAAGAGGCCTGAAGAGTAGCAAATTCTAATTGAATGGATCACACCTTCTCTCTCTGATAAAAGAAAGTTGAAAAGTAACAACGTTGTGGATTATAGGTTAGAGGGCCAATATACACCAAAGGCAGCATTTGAAACAGTACTTGTTATCAATTTCATAGCAGCAATTTCAGCAGGTGAAGTACCATTAATAGCAGTTCAACTATTATGGGTGAATTTGATTATGGATACATTAGGTGCTTTGTCTGTTGCAACTGAAAACCCTACTGAAGAAACTAATGGATAAAACACCAGTTGGTTGAACAAAGCCTCTTATTACTAACATTATGTGAAGGAATCTCATGTCACAAGCTTTGTATCAAATATTAATTTTGTTGACTCTTCAATTCAAAGTGTTTAATGAGTTTAATGCAAGGAAATTGGAGAAGAAAAATGTGTTTGAAGTTTTTAATGAGGAAATTAGCAAGACCCGGCAGGTTGAACGCGAGTATCAGGAGAAAGTATCGAACAATCATGAAATAGCTAGGCTGGAACTGGAAGCTCGGAGGAATGAACTTAAGTCCCGTGAAAAGTATCTACAGAAGTGTCAAGCATATAATCTCAATGAGAGAAACAAGCTATATCTTGAGAAGAAACATAATGAGATGGATCTAGAAAGTACTCAAACCAAACCATCTTGACATTTCACCCAATGGGATCCAGGAGAGTGTTCTCTTGTTCATTGGAGGAGTCAACATGCATGGGAAGTTCTTTATCAGAATGAGAACTCGAGGTCGAGTTCTTCAGAGGTGGAGGAGACTGGTGTAGGAGGGTTTTCATAGTATTTTTAATATTTCAGCATATTTGTTATATTTTTGTTTTATTTCAGTTTGTTATTTTTTTGTTTTATTTTAGTTTGTTATTTTTCGGCCCATTAGGCTTTTGTTATTTCCCTATTTAAGCTTAACAGGTGTAGCCTAAGAGGGAGCTTTTGTTCATTCAATAATATTTTAGAGAGTTTTCTCAATTTCTGGTGGATTCCAAAACCCTATTTTCACAAGTTTGTCATTTTCAAACTTGTTTATTTTCAACCTAGGTTTAACGCTTGCTAGCCTCCGCTTCCGACTGCGTCAGTATTTTAATCAAGCATAATGGAATTCAAATTTATTTGTTAAGCAATTTTGAAATTATACTATTGTGTGAATTGTACCGTTGATGTTGTGTGAATCCAAATATATTTGTTAAGCAATTTTGCAATTAAGCATAAGACTAAACTAACTTGTGCCCGCGCAAGACGCGCAAATGCTAGCGATAAAAAAAAAAGAATACATCCAAAGCGGACGCCGTTTATAGGCGATACGTCCGAAGAAACCAGATGAACAAACCAAAAAACAGCCGCATGACATACATAGACCAGCTGATGTTGCTGCGAATTGCCAAAACAATAGACCTGTTGCGAAAAAAAATCATATGACATACATAGACAGCAGAAAATTGACATCAGAAAATGGCATTACACCAGAAATTTGACAGCAGAAAATGACATTATATGATATACATATGCACCAAAAAATTCACAACAGAAAATTCAAATAACACCTTTGAAATGCTTTAAAACAACAAATGTTTCACTTCAGCAAATGGTTCAAACCAGTACATCATTCAATCTAGTAAATTTGGCCAAAAGCTTATACTAGAATTGCATTACACGTTCCCCAAAAAATGATTGACAAAAGTGAGTCTCACAAAAATTGAAATTCAAAGTAAACATTCTAAGTGTCTTAAGATCTTCATCTTCATATCTTGGTTTGCATTGCCTTGTTGATTTGCATTTCCATGTTGACTTCCACCTAGGCTCTTTAGTCAAGTAATCTCGCTTGTCAACACCTCAATTACCCCCTTTGAAGCATACAAATCTTCTTGAATTCAGAATTCCATCTTTTTTGCTTTTATTTCCATATTCCCGGCGAATACCAAACCCGGTTTTCTTGATGTACTCGTTATAAAAATCATATGCTGCTATCTCAGATTCAAATTCCATTTCTAACGGTGGTATATAATTAACAAGACTCTTTGTACCATGTTCCACAATATCTTTTTCGATATTATTCACCAAATTCCCTACATCTTCGGCTAATGGAATTGAGGATTTGTTCATGTTTTCTGACAAAGAAAAGACAATGACTTCATATCTATCAAATAAAACATAACAACTATAGCTAATATATGCAAAACATTGAAGAAAAAAAATCAATTGTAACTATTAAATAGACGATGAAAACAAGACAATGAAAACAAAGATTAAAACATGTAAAAAGTAAACGTAAAACATGAGATGTTAAAATAAAATAGTAACATGAATAATAAGATCAAAAGAGGGACAAATAGATAACGAAATAACAGTAGAAATTAGGCAACTAACGCATAAATGGGCAAGGGACAAAGCGGAAAGCGCCAGAGTGAGATAGAATAACAAATTGCAAAGAGATATGGAGAGTCAAGCTAGCAACGCTGCATTGACGAAGGAGAGTGATTTTTGGAAACTCTGCAAATTGAAGGAGAGTGATTTTTCTGGAATTTCTGCACCGACGAATGAGATTATTTTTTGGAAACTCTTCATTTTCTTTTGTTAATTATTTATTAATATGTAAACAATAAATTTAAATTTGAGCCATTGATTTTTATTTAACCACATGTCACTTGGATATGAACTCAAGTTTTGGAAAGGGAGATTGTCATTTATTCACCAAATGGAGAAGATCTGAACTCAAGTTTTGGAGGGTTAGGTCTATAATTTAATATATATTTGAGATTTAAAAAAAAATTAAAAGAATTTAGAAACATTTTATAGCTCACTTAATTTAGAAAAGAAAAACAAGTCATTCCCTCCAAAATCACCCTCCCAAACAAACACTAACTCCCATCAGGTATTTAAAGCTTAAAGTATTAAAGCTAAGTGTTAATTGTTTGCCTTTAATATCTTTTGAGTCAAGGATAAGAAAAAAAAATATAAATTATCAAGTTCGGGGGCATTTTGCACATAAGTTCAGGGGGCATTTTGCACATAAGTGCAAAACTTCAAAGGGGTATTTGACGGAGAGGGCAAATTGATTAACGTTATACAATTTCGGAGGGGCAATTGAAGTTTTGTTAAAGTCAGGAGGATTTTTGACGAAAGTTACAATTTTAGAGGGGTAATTGCCTATTCACTCTCCAACTTTTCCACCTCACTGTTGTTCTATTTCGCAAGGTCAGACCACTAGCATATAAGTTTGTATAATGTAAATAGAGTTGTTTGATAACAATCCTTCTCTTCGAACTTACATGGTTTCTACACTATTGCATTATTCAAGGTCTCAACTTCGATTATCCCCGATGCCAATTTTGGTGGACTAATTTGACTTAGAATAACATACACATAGTGCACTATTCATAAAGACATGCTTGTTATGTTATTTACTTAGGAATTGAACTCGGATTCTTCTAAACGATTTGTCCTTTGGTGGATCTTAGTAACCACTTTAACTCAATTGATTAGTTACAATCAATTTTTTTTATAAAATAAAAAAAATTTAAACAAATTTAACTTAGAAAATTAATTTAATTGTAATAAATAAAAGATATATTAAATTAATAAAATTTAAATTCAAATTCACTTACACATGCAATAAAATGTTAATGGTAATGTTAATGAGACTAAGTGTGGTTTTATTGTAAGGTTAGTATAAAAAAAGTTACCCTGGTTTATGGAATCTGGTGCAGTAAAAAATATAAATTATTGATGGAATCATTGCAGGGCTGGAAATGAGTCGAGTGGAGTCGAACTTGTATGAGCTCGACTCGACTCGATAAGAATTGATTCAGATCGAAACTCGGTTCGAGTTCGACATGAACTCTTTTTTCAGCTCGAGTTCGGCTCGTTTAAAGTTCACGAACAATTTAATTCGGCTCGATAGCTTTAGTTCGTTTGTTCAAATCACATAACTCAACTCAATTTTTTTGTGTCAAAATTCATAGATCTATGGCTTACATTGTTGACAAAAAAAAAAGAGGAATATCATCAAAGCAATCCCAGAAAAGAAACCTTGTATAAAATAGTTAATGACTTTTGTGCAATGAAAATGAAGCACAACATTAACATCTAAGTTCATAGTCCAATTATGTATTTTCTTCTTGGCAACTAGATTAGAAAGTTTCTTTGCATCATAATCCAACATGAGAAATCATGGTCACTATACGAAAAGAGGGAAAAACTACAACTTATTGTTATGCTACACTACCATTGGAATCTAAGAATCTCAAAACAAACTCATCTAAGTTCTACTATAAACACTCGGTTAAGATAGGAACAACACAAGATGAGAGATAAACTAAGAAAACTAAAGTAGACATACACAAAATATTGGATTAGAAACAAATAGAGCAATGTTTTTCCTTTATGGTAGAGACTTGTTTGTCTTGCTACTTGCTAAATTCTAGTCGGTTACCGTTGTACAACAAAGGAGAGCAGGAGTTTTTTGTTTACAATTGGAAATGAAAAGGAACTGAAAAGTAATCATAATAGTAATTGGAAATGAAATTGAAAATCGTAAAAGTAGTGAAGACACACACTTAAAGTTCCTATTTCCTAAGTTTTTTATGAAATGGAACCTAATGGTTTAAGCCTTAAGTTTTTTTTAAAATATTTAATTAATTTCATAAATATAAAAAGTTTCAAAAACTAACTACAAATTTATTTAAATATATGAAATCATATATATACATATAATCGAGTTAACTCATGAACCAACCGAGTCGAACTAACTCATTTAGTTAACGAACTTAATTTTCAGCTGAAGTTCAGCTCATTAGGTTCATGAACCAAGTTCAACAGATTAATTGCCGAGTCGAATTTTTAACTATATTCGAGTTGGTTCGGTTCATTGTCCTAAATCATCGATAGAATATAAATAGGTTGTTCACTATACTCCCTATGAATCCAGATCTGCTCCATTTCTATATTTGTTCAGTTACCCGGTTCTTTTCACAGATGCATGACATATGGCAATTAAAAACTCAATGGCTGAGATTAAAAGAACTAAAAAACGGTTCCTGTGAAACCCCAATTATGTGAACAAAGTAGACTCATCTCTAAAACACCGTTTAGCCACCGTGTCGTCGCCGTTTGAGCTTCACATGTCACAGCTTCCATGCTGTGTGACAGGGATGTCATCTCTTCCTTTCCCCGCCACCTACGACGGAACACTTTTTCGGATTCAGATCACCGCGGCGGAGCCGGTAGATTTGTGAAACCACAATGCTAACAACATACAACAACTTTGATTTTGAAGCATGCTAGTCTGATTTCATTATCGTTTTTGGTTTTTGAATTCTGGAAATTGAAATAAATTAGTTTCTAAATTCTGGAAATTGAAAGGAAGAAGCAGGAAACATTTGTAACGCAGCTACTCGTAACGTCGTGCCATTAGTGCATTTCAGTGGCGGTGACTCGCGTCAGAGGGACGGGTTTTCACGGTGGTGGTGAAGCAGCATGACGGAAGGAGGAAACGGTGCGAGGGAGAAGAAGAAGAAGAAGAAGAAGAAGAAAGTAGGGGTGTACTTGGGTCAACCCGGAAAACCCGGTCAAACCCACCCAAAAAAATCCAAAAAAGTGGGTTGGGTTGGGTCATTGAGTGGGTATGGTTTTAAAAATGAAAAACCCATAAAAAATAATGGGTTTCGATAAAACCAGACTCAGACCCAATAAACTCACTTACCCAATAATACCCATATTTTAATTTTTATTTTCATAGGAACGAAAGAGAATATAAAAAGTTTTGATCATAAATCAAGTCTAATTTTCAAATATGCTAGAGTTACAAATTAGGATGTTGAAATGTATCATCTATATTGAAAATTAAAACATGTTAAAGTTACAAATTAGGATGTTGCACTTTTTGGTTATTTTGATACTAATGTAATTTATGTCATGCAACTTTAGTTTGCTGCTAGTATTTTATGATGGAATTTATTATTTGATATTATCATTTATTTTTTTATGACTATAAAATATAGTGAAAATAGGTTACGCAATTTAAAAAAAATAAAAAAATATGAGTATTTTTTATGAAAAAATACGAGGACTCGTCATCTAGTCATTTAATTTAACAAAAAAACAGAAGAAAAAAAAAATTGGGTAACCCACTACCCAACCCAATCCAAACCATAAATTAGTGGATTTGCCCAACTCAACCCAATGACGTAACGGATGGTTATTTTAGCTAGCCCAAACCGGAGTACTCTATATGGTTTGGGTCTTGGGTTTGGCCAAACCCAACCTAAACCGATCCATGTACATCCCTAGAAGAAAGTGTACGGTTGAGAAGAAGAAGAACAGTGATAGGATTATCTTGTTTTTTAATCTCCAGCATTGATTTTTTATGTGCCACTTGTCGTACATCTAAGCAAGGTACTGGGAAACTGGAGGAAATAACCACTGGAGCAGATCCCAACACATGAATATGAATATGATATGCGTTACTTGAAATCAAATACACTTCTATCCATCTATCTATCTATCCATCTATCTCGTTCCTTCTTCCTCAATCGTGCGTGGTTGGATCCACAACACAGTGCTGCGGCGTCAAACACCATTCACTTTCGGTAAGTTCTCTCTCTTAAACTTTCGAATTTGCATTATATAATGAGATTCACTCTTTCTTTTCTGCATTTTTCTCATTCTTAACCCAAGACACACTCGTTTCAAAACTAATTATTGCTTAATACTGCTCGAAATTCACTTACACCATGTTTCGATAAGCAACTTATTTTCCAAACAAATGAAAAAACTATTTCTATAAGATAAAATAAATTCAAATTGTTTTTGTATAATTTATAAGCTCTTTCATAAGTTCTCTCAAACAGTGTCATAAGTGCTTATGTTAGTTGATAAGCTCAGATAAGTCAATCCAAACAGGCCTCTAGTTTGAGCAATGCAAGCAACAAACTTTTTGTGGTTGCCGTTACGGTTGTATTACTATCCTTAATATTGTGAAGAATTCCAGACATATGTGTCCACAATTGCATTAGAGACCACTAAAACGTTTATGTTTTTGGTTCTGTGCAATTCCAGACCACAATTTAAAAATTTGCTTGTTAACACAAAAAATCCAAGTTTTATTTTGCTTGTTTACTTTCGTGTGAACGAGAAAAGATCGCAGAGTCTTGTCTTATGTGTGGTTTGAACATGTGTGTTGAAAATCTGTAGAACTACCACTAAGGACGAGTAACCAGGTGGAGAGTAATTCAATAGTGAGAGATAAAGGGAGACCAAGAAAATTATTATTGATTAAATCTCTAGGACATGTTTAGGGGTAAAGGGTCTATTTGTGAACATATACATGAAAGGAAATTATGAGTCATTTAATTCATGTAAAAATCCTCATATAGTGGGAAAAAAAACTGTTATTGTTTAATACCATGATAGGTAGGGTTGCATAATGTTTTAGTTCCATGGGTTGCAGAATAGTGTCTTCTCGTTTGATTCATATCCGTACAACACTTTTACTATTCTATTTCTGACAGGTCAATTTTTCATGTTTATTTTAAAGTTAGAGCCATATTTCGTTCAGAGATTCTGAGTATTCATTTATGTGACTAAATTTCTGAAAAAAAATTCTTATTACGCAGGTGGTTGATACAAGAATAAGTTACCTGACAGGTTAGTGTTGAATCATGATTTCACATGTGGGTCGTTTCTGTCATTCCATGATTTTTTTAGTTCATGGTGACGATAAAGAAGTCCTTGTAAATAGAGCTCAAATCTTGTATTATTGAGCATATGTAAAGTTATCTTTTCCTTTCTGCATCATTATAAATTCACAATTTTTTATTTTTTTTTTAATATTTTAGTGATGACTAATATTAATCAACAATAGCTATAACTGATGGCAAGTGGTAACAAATCTCTTGCTTTTGGTTATGGTTCTGGATCTAAAGTGGATATCGTAGTACATGACCATGTGTGGAATGTGTTTTAGTTGCGTTCCTTTAAGATTGCTATTACATACCTTTCGTATAGGCATTCAATATTATTTTGGCAACTACTGGATAAAGAAGCAATGAGTGGCAGCAACACTAAGCTAGGCTGAATTTTTTTTTTTAATGAGAAGGCTTTGTAACAATTAATATTTATTACCATTTCCTTTTGGTTGGGGTATACATGTTGCTCTTTTCTTTTTCAAATGCTTTTCTGTACATATTCCTTTATGTAAGATGTTACTGTTAATTGTCGTTGTATTTTCATTGATACCAAATTTCAAATTTGTTTAATCTTAATAAGTCTAATTATACTGATCATTATTATTATAAATAGTGATCATTGAAGCATACAGCTGTAGCAACATGTGGTCAGGCATTATTTAAGCAAGAAAAACTATAAAAATGCTGTCTACTAGTGCTGCTGCTCAGCTTCCCAGTTGCTCGTACCACATTCCCAGCCATCATCATGCCCAACGAAAGAGAAAACTCACAACTCTATCACTTGCCAATGCAGATAGCCAAGTCCCTCTGAGAAACTTCTATGGTCCAAGTCTTCCTCAGACACAGAGTTGCAACAAAGGGCTAGAAAGCAATTACAGGTCTAGATACAATTCCAATTCAAATCAGAACGACAAACACCTATTCCTTATTAAATACTTCTCACTTGCTGACTCAGAAGACACCAGTAATCAAAATCCAGAAACCAGAAACCACAGTCAACGTGAACTAGACAGACAAAAGGAATTCAAGGAACACAAAAAAGACAGTGCACTTTTCACTAAGATGTGGTGGGCAGATGTGAAAGCGGCATTTGGCCAAAGAATCAACTTTGAGGGCATTCTATGTTCAACTATGGTCATCTTAAAAGACCCAAAATTGTCACTGCCCCACATTTCAGTTCCTGATATAAGATACATTGACTGGGCTGCTCTACGTAGAAAGGGATTTAAGGGTGTTGTCTTTGACAAAGATAATACTATTACAGTACCCTACTCTTTAACGCTCTGGCCTCCACTTGAGTCTTCATTAGAAAGTTGTAAATCAGAGTTTGGTCAAGATATTGCTGTATTTAGTAACTCAGCTGGTAATTCTAACATGAAGCATTTCAAACTTGTTCTGAAATTTGGCTGTAGTTGTGGTTCACGTACTCATACAATGTTTTGTGCTCTTTATTGTTATTGTAATCAGGACTTCGTGAGTATGACCATGATGGTTCAAAAGCTAGGAATCTTGAGAGTACAATTGGAATTAAAGTCATCAGACACAGTGAGTGGTGCTTTTTCTGTATGGAATTTAATTCTGCAATGCTTGTTTTATCTTGAAAATAAATGTTATTGTAAGCTTATGTTAAAATGCTAAGATTGTGAAAATTCTGAGTGAGAATTGACGCAACGACTATTGTTGATACTTTGTATGTATACTGCAGGAGTGAAGAAGCCAGGTGGCACAGCTGAAGAAATTGAAAAGCATTTTGGCTGTGAAGCATCACAGTTAATCATGGTAGATAAGAATTTTGTAATGTTTATTTTCTATTAGATACTTATTATGTAGTTTGATTTGATTCAGGTTTATGTTAAACCATAAATATTCGGATGCAGGTGGGTGATCGCCCCTTCACTGACATTGTTTATGGCAATCGGAATGGGTTTCTAACTATTTGGACAGAACCATTGAGTCTTGTTGAGGAGCCATTTGTTGTTAAGCAGGTTTGTTTTTATACTTGTTTTCTTTTTCGGGTGCTCTAGAAGTGTTCAATTTGATTTTGTTTAATAGTAGAAGAAATTTCATTAATAGAAGAGAATGGTTAGAGTGAAGTCTGGTAAAAGTGTAGTTAAAGGTTGACAATGCTTAGCTCAACCTTGTACATTTTAATTTATGAATATCGATGCATGTTATGTTTCGTCACTAAATCCATTTGTAAACATTTCTTTCTGACAAGTATAATGTTTCAATGATCGTGATGATAGGTGAGGAAGCTAGAAACTACATTTGTAAAGTACTGGTCTAGAAGAGGGTTGAAGCCACTTGACCAGAAGTTATTGCCAGATCCTAGACATTGTGTCAAAGAGCCACATCCTTGATACCTATCTCCATAACATACTAGTTTTTTGGGTCATTAGAATACTGTCCTGTAGTAATGCATACAAGTCAATTTTTGTTACATTATATACTATTTTTTTTTTTACCAAACTAGTAATGTATTATCACTCACCGACCTGTCGTTTTGGTTAGTTAAGTTATCTCCACTTCATAATCTGTGTTCCCTCAAAACCGGGGGGTAGAAAAATTAGATAATTGAGTTTCAAATTTCAATACATTTTTAAGTTTCAATTTCATTTCAAACAATTCTCACCCTAGTTTTTTTTTTATTTAAAAAAAAAAAGGCTTCAGAATCTCGATGTAAGCATGATCGTTTGTCCTTATCATCAAGGGATCAATTTATCTATTTGGTGCACAAACACTTGGACAATAGCAATTTAAATATTTTGATTTGTCAGCAATAATAGCAAATTAATAATAATCTGTAATCAATATTTTATTTACATTATGTTTCAATTCAAATCTATAAATGGGCTTTTTATAAACTTTGAAAAGGTGATTCCATTATCATGATTATGGGTGATGATGGATTACTTTTCATATCTTTTATTTTTGGAAAGTATAAAAATATTTTTTCTATAAGTTAAAAGTAGATTAAAATAAAGTGTGATCCCATCAGAACTATGTAGTTAATTGTGTTTGGACTAGAGTAGTATTAGAATAGATGATCCCCTGAAAAGTACTTGTGTTTTACCTCTCCCACTTTTTTTTTTTTTTTTTCTGAATGCCCCAATTTGATGTTTCTTGTTAAAAAATAAAGATTAAAATAAATGATCTATAAATGGGTTTCTTTTATATCTCTTTTATTTTTGAAAATGTATAAAATATTTTTTCTATAATTTAAAAGTAAATTAAAATAAATGAATATAACAAAGAGATACAAAGACGGTTCAATTTGAATATAACAAACAGATTGTATCTCATGAAAATATATATATAAACTGATTATTAAAAAATAAGTTTGGACAATATTTAGAAAGTATATTCTCCAGTAAAATAAATATATTCATGTTCTAAATAAATAAATAAATTGATAAAAAGTCATTTTATATTTCGAAAATAGTCTATATCATAGTTCTCTAAATCCATGGGATGCAAATTCCTATGACATATTCAAGCAACTAGCCTCCAATTTTAATTATCGTACTCAATTTTAATGTTGACTTAGTATTTAGGATAAGTAATTCTCTTCAATAAAAAAAAATACATTATGTGGTTTTCACTTTTCACTATGCAACAGAAGTATGGAAAAATAGGACATGAACAAGTTTGAGATATGAAGATATAGTTATCCAATATCTTGTCAAGCATTAAATGGCTGCCACATACTCAAAGTGACAAGTCCATGTCCCATGAAACCAAAAGCAAACAACCAGTTCTCATTTTTCAGTCACTGAGCTAAGCAAAAAATGGAAGGCATTGTAAAATCTCTCTACCTACCAAAAATTCCAAAGTCTCAAACATGTTCTGGTTCTCTTCTGAATTCACCACTTTTATTACACTCCAATGCCACTTCAGTAACTTTCAGTTCAACAACACATCATTTGCACAAGTGCTTTCTTTTTCAGCAACCAGGTGGTCTTATACATCCCAAAGCACAAGAAAAGGTGAACCTAGGAGCTATACATGCATCAAAGGCTACAACTCCAACAACAAATGCTACACAAAGATGGATTCTTGAACCAATTGGTTAGTTACACTTCCTTCTTCAATATAATCATCTCTAACAACTATAAGCTAGAAGTAACAATTGAAAAATTGTTAAAATCAATATCTACAATTGCAAACTTTACTATTTTCCTTATCTTGATTGAGTAGATAAATGAGCTCAATCCTTCATATTACTACAAATAGGACTCCCTCAATTAGCCACTTTTTAAGTATTTGTTTCAATATGCCCAATATTAACAAGGTGTTTTATCATTTTGGAAACAAAACCAATCATTTTGATAGGAGATGGTGATTCAAGGCATATAGGCTTCAAGGTTGAGAGGCCAGGTGCATATGAAATTACTTCTGTAAGTAATATCAGCATCAATTATGTGTATGGCTAACTATGCTTCAGAGTAACTTTCTTGTGTTTGAATTATTTAGAATGAAGTCACTGTAGGACGTGTTCCAGGGAAAGCTGATTTAGTGATCCCAGTTGCAACAGGTATACAAGTCAAGTTGATAAACTGTTATGTATTTTGATTCTTATTTTTCTTACAGTTACAAACATTTTTCCACAGAAATAAGCTCCTTAATCTTAATGTACTATGCTTTGTTTATGTTCCAGAGAATCACAATATAATTGAATAAATTGTTTTGTATTTACAGTGTCAGGTGTGCATGCACGCATTCGGATAAAACAAGACAATCTTCTTGTTATAGATTTGGATAGCACCAATGGAACATTCATTGGTGACAAAAGGCTGAAACCTGGAGTAGTTACCACTGTATCTTCTGGGAGTTGTATTACCTTTGGTACAATTCTAACTCTTATGTATTAGTTGCTTACCTTTTCTGTTGAATAACTATGTTAGTTTTTTCTCATTATATACATAATTATATAACTCTATCTGTCGAAGGATCTTAAAAGACTCCATATTCCAAAGAGGATTTAAAAATGATAAACTAATCATCACTACATTACATAAAACAATGTTTTGAGAAACTGGTCAATTTGATGATCAATTAATGAATCTTTAATAATTTAGCTATTTAACCTCTGTTATTATGAATGGCAGGGGACACTAATTTGGCTATGTTCCGTGTGTCAAAGATAGAAGATGAGAAGGCTGCAGATACAGTTGGAGAAACAGAAGGTGAATTAGACAATGGTGACAAATCTGATAGTACTGAAACAAGTTCAACTTCTAGTTGAAAAACTTACTACTTTGTTTTGTATAGTGAAAATATTCAGCTTTGTTTTGCAATGCCATTTTGATACAAAGCATATTCTACTGTTCATAGCTGATATTCTGCTAACATAAATGAAAGTTAGTTCTTCATTTTCTTTTCTATTTCTTGAATTTTTTTATATCTTTGTATGCTAGGCAAAAAACAAAATTGTCGTCCTACACAGCCGTCATGTCTGAGTTTTTTTACTCCTTATATACCTAAAAAGCTATTTTAAATAATAAAAAAGTCTCATCTCATTATTAATAAGTGTGAATAGAGCAATATCCTCCAATGTTACATACAGCACAACCAACAAAACTTTCTGACCTGAACGTGTAAGTGTAAAATTTCTAGTGGATTATAGAATTGACGTTTATTCTGTCAAAAAAAGTCTGAATTTGGACTAAAAATGTATGTCAGAATATAGCTTTATCCACGAACTAAAACTGAAACTGCATTTGGGGACTGTATCCAAGATCTTCAAGGTAAGCAGCCATAGCCTTGTTCATGGGAGGTGGTCCACACCTTAATATCTGCAAAAGAAATATTTGGTTTTGTTAACATTTCTCACCTTAAATGTGTGAAATAGAGAAAGGAAGAAAGAACAGATTCCCTGAACTAGCAGTCACCACAGACAGTAAGTTATCTTAGCCATTGATCAAGATCAAACAGATGAGATTGCGAGTTTTCAATCAGCCAAAGTCAGGATGTGAACCGCTCAATCTCAACTCAATGACTTCGATGAACTGACTGCAGTAACTGGGAAATTATGACTGCTGGGAATCGGTGTTTGAGAGTGGAGGGGTCTCATGGTGTTCAAAAATGACCTTAATATCTGGCGCTGGTGCAGGGAATTGTGTTTCAATCATTTCCTTGGAAACGAATCCGACTCCACCATCCCATATTTCTGGTGGCTGCAGAGTATATTGCATTCAAAACCAACATGAGAATACATTTAAACCAAAAATTCCATCTAAGTAGATCTATCTTAGTAACAAAAAATGAAGGATTAATTTTGACTCCAAATTTGCATAGCTATTTCAAAACAAATAGGAAAAATGAATGGTAGTATCAGACTGATCATTGAATAGCTGTAGAGAAAAGAAGTTGAAAAATGTTTGATTACCTGATTTAGAACATAATAAACTTTAAATCGATTTGGGAATTTAATTGCCAAGTCATTGAGCTCTTCCTGCAAAAGAAAACAAGCAGCAGGTTATATAAACATAAATTCTTAACCATAATACAGGCTTGAGATTTATAGACTATAGACCATTCTTATTTTTCATTTGACAGATTTCTGCAACTAAGTTTCCAAAGATATTTGTCTGTTCAATAAAATAAAATGCCCAGAGAGGAATTATTTTGATTTTTCCATACAACTTACGATAACATACAACACAAACTACAAAGGTTTAGAAGATTTACCTTTAGAAGAATGTCATTATATGTTACATTGGCATATATCAAATTTACATTGGTTTTGTCCTGTGGATTTTCTAGTATAGCTCTTGCAACCTGAACAAAAAATAATATATGTGATTATTAAGGATATAAAGTTTCAAAATGCAAAAAATGAAAGATCAAAAGAGGGAACAGAAGCTCAATAATCCTTAGCATATTCAATACCTGAAACATTGGGGTGATGCCAGTGCCACCAGCAACCATTCCAAAAGCTTTTACTTGGTTGGGTTGGTACTTAAAACGTCCCTGGAGACATTAAAGTATATTACAAACTAGTTTGCATTACATATTTTTAGAATACTAAACCCTAGTATATGGATACATTCATAAACCTTAACCTATAACTTGAGCTTCTTGGACTAACAACTTTAATTATTAATTTGGCCAACTCATTAAAGTTCAGCAAAAACTCACTTGCTAATCAGGTACTGATCAAAGCATAATAGAAGCTACTCAAATAACATCAAGCCAATGAATTGTTCAAACAGATATAGAGAAAGAATTTTAAGAACCTTTGGTCCTTTCACAGCTAAGTAATCGCCTTCACGCATCTCACTAAAGTGATGAGACATTCTTCCTTGTGGATACATCTAATTATTAGCAAACAATACAGTTAGCAAAAATCAATATGTACACTTAAAAAGGAGCGTTGATTAACAAAAATAAAATACTAAGCATTAGTTAGTGGTATGTAACCTTAACGACCAATTCAAAGTATCCAACATCAGTATCCAATGTTGTTGGTGTATATGGTTTGATTACTTCTTCACCAAGACTGTCTTTTCCTCTACAAGAAAACAGATATATTCAAAATGAAAGCAATATAATTGCATGTAACATCTTCATTGAGTGTTAACCAGTAAACACAAAAAACTCATCATGCTAAAATGAAATTAGGCAGTGGCATTATAAAATGAATTGGAAAAGATAAGAGAAAAGAAGCAAAATGCAAACCTGCAGCTGATATGTTGTCCAATAGGAAGCCCCAACACTGAGCTACGACTAGGAAGATTAAATCTGAATGTCGCAACATTATGACTGAGTTGAGTGCGTTTGACAAGCTTAAATTCCTTGAAGTTCTCAGGATCCAAGCACCCTACCAAGACATGTAGAAACTTTAATTATTGTCAAGAAACAACTTCTCCCTAAAGCTTGAATTATTGTATGAAAGCTTCTCAATGGTATTTATATCTACCAAGCTCATTACACAAGATTCTTTTTTGCTTGAAATGTGGGCAATATATAGGTCAACTTGCTTTGTGGCAAAATTCATTCATTCCTTATTTAGGAGAACAGGGAGGCGTTAATAAAAATCAAACCCTACTAAGGGCATCCATAGTTTGAGAAAACCTTTGCAAAAGATACCACTGTGTTTTCACTTTGTTTCTTGTCTTACAAGATTTGTATAGCAAATAGAGAAACGATAAAAATGTGATTAGTTGACACCGTAAAACTTTTTAACCTGACGGTATATGAAAACTAAACTAAACAAAATATATAAATGGAAAACATTTTCTAAATTCAGACCATACCTAAATTACTACTAGGACTTCAGAATTTAGAAACTCTGTCAAGAACCAACAATAATTCAATTATTATAAATTAGAGATTAAGTTATACGCACTGATGCTGTAATACTTTTTTACTCCTACATCCAATCAAATAACAGCATAATGCCACTTTCTCGAGTTAGTTTTTAAAATATCCCCACATATATTTACATGGGGTGGCTTGCTTGATTGGATGCAGGTGTAAAAAAGTTTTACATTGTCGGTATATAGATACTAAATCCTATAAATTAAAACTAGAGTACTTACATTTGGCAGAGAATATTATAACACACATGTACACCAAATACATAAAACTACACAAAAGAAATAGTCATATTATGAGCAAATGAAATTGAAAGATTCTTCAAGAATTTCCATTTTAATGACATCAAATTGATTACAAAGACTCACATATTCCTTTTTCTTCCACTAACATTCTACACAAACGATTTTCCAAAAAAAAAAAACATTTCCTTGATGAAACAAGTTCTGTTTTTATCACTTTGCAGAAACAAACAAGGACAACATAGCAACCTCACATGTCGAATACAAAGTTGGCACGACACATCCACTAAGACACAAACACAAACATTTTTCTTAAAGAACAAAGACAAAACCCAATTGAAAATAAGTATAAAAAAAGCAAGTAGAAGACAAAAAATGGAACCTTTGGGTTTCTTGGTGAGATAGTAATAGTAAGCGGTGCCACCAAGAATGGCAACAAGAGCTACTGCCATGGTTATCACCTCAACTCTCTGATTCTGCAGAAAATCCATTTTTTGAGATCTAAGAATTTCAAACAAAGAATGAGTCTCTGTATTCAATTTGTTTGCAGATAGAGAGAGATTGGTGTGTTTTGCGTCAAACTTAGTGGCATTGTCTTTCGATCATTCTTTCCTCCATTTTCAAGGGAGCATTTTGCACACGTCACTCCATTTCACGATGTATTTTTCATTTTCTTTTTTTTTAACAATACCCATTTCAATCCTCACATCTAGCAGTGTTGCGCTGCTGTTTAAATCGGTTTAGAAGTAAAAAATAATCTGATTTAAAATAAAAATTGCATGAGTTTGGTTTTGATTTGACGACTATTTTAAAAAAATCAATCCGATCTGATCTAAATATATGCTATTTAATTTGTTCGATATCTAAAATGCAATATGTGTAATTTTTTATTAATATTAATATTACATAAACACAGTAAAATAATATGTTTAAGGCAAAACAAAACAGAAATTTATTAAAAAATTAACATTATGTAATAACAATGATCGATTATATTTGAATCATATAAAAAAGTATTAATATAGATTAAATTAATACAATATATATATATATAAAAAAAAAAAGAATGCAATTTATAAGATTAAAAATCAACAAGCGATATATTAATGCGATATAAAATACTGTTAAGAGTCCCACATCGGATAGGAGATGGTCTGACAATATATTTATAAGTGGGCAATCCTCACCTCACAAGCCGGTTTTGTGGGGTTGTGTTAGGCCCAACCACGATTTCTAAGATGGTATCAGAGCCTCTTCAAGATCCTTTGGACCATCTGCTATTAGGTTTCCGCTATCGGGCCACCCACCATTTATGTCCACAAACCAATCTCAATAATGCTGGTCGTGAGGGGATGTGTTAAGTGTCCCACATCGGATAGGAGTTGGTCTGACAATGTGTTTATAAGTGGGGCAATCCTCACCTCACAAACCGGTTTTGTGGGGTTGTGTTAGGTTCTACCACGATTTCTAAGAAATACTAATAAAATAATAAATAAGTATTAAAATTTATTTTTGTGATTCAGTTTGGTTCAATTTTAATAAACTGATCCAAAATCTGATTCAATCCTAGTGGTTTTTACAAAACTATATCCACATGTATCCAAAAATATTCGATTTTTCACGGTTTTTGGTTTTGCTGGATCGGTTTACGATTTTATTTTGGATCGGTTTTGATTTGAACACTCATACTCACACTTTTCTGACGGTCCAATTAACAATTTGACATAAAGAAAACCCCAATTAAGATCTGACATTTTTATACCGGATATAAATTAGTTCTTATATTAGTCTTTCTATTATAATACATTAGAGACTAATTTGTCTTTGATATTAAAATGTTTGGGTTTTTTTTTTCTTCAGGGATTGAATTGGGGCGTCAGAAAATTGTGAAGAATTAAAATGGATCTTCACTCAATTTCTTTTTTTAATTAGATAATTGATAGCATGTCATCTTACGTTATTTTAAGCATATTTTTCAATTATTTTAGTTATGATTTGACCCAAATTAGATGAATTTTATAACAATTGTATACGATTTAAGAGACATTGTGTAATATTTTCATATTGAGTCGTGTACTTCTAGTTTTCCCTAAGTCAAGCAATTCTTAGGTGTTTTAGGTGAATTTCACTGAAAAATCATGTAATTCAGCGAAGTAAAACACCTCATGAAAAATTAGGAAGACAATGAATGAAGATTCAACAGGTCTCTGAAGACATCACAAGTTGAGGAAATTTTGTTTC
This sequence comes from Medicago ruthenica, assembly GCA_018208015.1. Classification (NCBI taxonomy): domain Eukaryota; kingdom Viridiplantae; phylum Streptophyta; class Magnoliopsida; order Fabales; family Fabaceae; genus Medicago; species Medicago ruthenica. The sequence continues at coordinate 65,874,592 of CM031373.1, read as the reverse complement.
AAGTCCCAAGACAAGTTTGGAGTCAGAAAGCACTCAAAAAGACGAAGAAAGGACAAGAAACACACTGAAACAGGTGTCATGCACCTTGTGGGTGTGCAAATTTGTACTAAAAAGCACGCGCGACGTGCATAAGGCCACGCGTGGGCATGCGCGCCTTTGTGAAAATAAAATAAAATAAAATAGGTTGTTGTTTTTGGTTGCGGGTTTTAGGAAAGAGCCCAGTTTTTTTAGCTCAAACTCACTTGAAAATCAGCTTATAAATACAACTCCTCGCATACATACATTCTAATTCAGAACGAAGTGCTTCAAAAGGAAGGCAACCGCTAGGAGCATCAAGGGAGGAGTCTCTCCTCAATTTTTGTCTCTAGATCAATATGTTTTATTTCTTTTGTAATATATCTTTAATTACCATGAATAATTAAACCCTAGTTTGGTAGGATTTTAAGATGAACCTCTATTTGTTTGATGAAAAATTTAATTCAAGTATTTTATTCAGTTATTATATGAGATTTGTTTAATTTGTATATGCAAAAGTCTCAATGCTTTTAAGAATCCTAAGAAGTGTGACATACCTAGGGAATCTCAATCGAACCTGAAAACAAGGGACGCAGATGGTGATCCTGAGGACACCCCTAGTCACTCTTTTTTAAACGTTGCATTATAAACTTTATTCTTTCCCCTTGGTAAGATAGACGATATAGGATGCCCGTTTGTAGAACTACTAAGGTAAGAAAGGGTATGAGATGTACTTCTAAGATTCATATATGAAGTTGGAGCCTTTAGATGACAATTTAGAAATCTCTATTCTTTCATATTTCAATTACCTCTAATTAGAGAGTAAGACCTCACTCTAACAACCTTACGTAGGCATACAAACCATGTAGGTTTGATGACCATATACTCGTAGAGTGCATATAACATTATTGTGATCAGCATGTACAACTTGACAGCTGGAGGGACGTAACAATCCCACGAACGCATCACTTAATTAGAACCCTTATATCATAATTGATAATTACTTTTCTATAATCCAACAAAGAAATAGAGGGGATTCGAATCCTAACCACCGTTAAGTTCTGCAATCAAAAGTCGTTACCAAAACTCAACTGTTTTGCGCAATCAAATCAAACTTGTAAACTACCGCCAATTTACTCGCTTTTATTTAATTCATTTGCTTTTTATTTTCTGTTTTAATAAGTATAGCTGATTGTCTAGTTGAAACGACAATTCATGTAGAGACGATTTTACTTACTATTTTATTACTTGAAAGCAATTTGTTGCACTTGTCAAATTTAGTCATCAATAATCTCAAACCGCAATTGTAAAGATTAAACATTATGGTTAGGACCGGAACTTAATGAATGACAAAACAATAAATTTGTTTTTTGTTTCAATAGATCGTAAAACCACAAGGAGAAAATTCTGCAGGGAGTCAAAAACTGATAATTAAATGCTGGATAGGTTTTTTTTTTTTAAATTGAGTGTTGGATAGCTTTTTCTTTTATGTTTTTTAAGAAAGAGGAGGAGAGAAGGAGGACATACGTTATATTATTGGGTTTTTGACCAAAATAAATGATATTTATTCATTCAAATTGATAGAGTACATCGACATAATGCAAATTCGCTAAAAACAAAAAGGATGAATCTGCGAACAATCACATCATCCATGTTTAATAGCATAAAACGACAAAGTACAAAAGCCTACACATATGACTATATTCAAGTCTCTGGAATACTCATGTCTCCGGATCTGCAACGTGGACGACGCCAAAGTCATTGATCTGCACTGGATCAAAGTTGATCTGACAATCTGAACGAAACAAGAAAGACAAACAACGCCGCACAAAGACGAACAACAAACCAACATCGCACTAAGACGACGAAATCACAAAATAAAAAACGAAATAGATGTGAAAATCACTTATTTCAATAAAATGGAAAGAGAAAAACGAGTTAGAGGGGTGATTTTGGGTTAAAAATTGACCCTAAATCACCCCTCTTTGGTGGATGAAGGAGAAGAAACTAGGGTTTTGGTGACGGCTCACAAGAGAGAGAGAGAGAGATAGAGAAAGAGAAAGGGAAAAGAGGACTATCGGTTGAGTAAGTGTATTATTGGGTTAATAATTATCTTTGTCATTGAATATGTAACGAGTAGTTACAATAGTCGGTCAATGTATCGAATTCTAAAATAGTTATTGATTGTGTTAGTTAAAATAGTCTCTGAAAATAAATTAGTTCATTAATGCTGACAGTAACTTTTTCTTACAAAGACTAATATGATAACAAGTATTTATTGGGATTGATATGATAATAAGTAAATATTTAGTGATTGATATGAAAGTATTAATGGAACATTTTAATGTCAAAGATTTTCGACTAACATAATGCACAATCACAAGCTATTTTAAAATTTTGATACATCGAAAGATTATTGTGGTTACTCATTGTACATTCAAGAAAGAAAAAAAAGACTATTTGCCTGTAGATTATTATACAAACAATATCTTCCACGTGCAAAAAAATATATTAAATTTTACTAATGGAAGCAATTGCCATGCCCCAGAAGTTAGGTTAACCCACGGATGTTAGGCCCAGCCAGAAATGTCGGTCCCAAACGTCGACAACTGCCCACTGGTAGAGTCCCATAACGTCCCCTTTGGCGCAGGCAGTAAATTTCAAGCAAGTATGGATGAGTAGACTAATGATTGGCGTGTTATAAATTTTAGTTTCGTGAGTATAATTCATACATGATAAAAAAAAAAAAAAACTGTAAAGATGTTTGACAAACAAGAATTTTCTTAAAAAAATAAAATAAATGAATGTAAGTTCGAATCCACAATTCGTTGCTTCTCAATGCTCAATATTGTAAATCAGGTATGCTATGTAAAAAAAAAATATTTTAAGGAGTAAAATAATATTTGTTTACAGTTTTTAAAGCAATCAATTACTTATTATATTGTTATTATATATACAAGATAGTAAGGTGAAAGCTTCACCGCCATTGTACTACTACTCCTTCTTCTTCTTCTTCTTCATCCTATTCATTCACAAACATTGCTCCAATTGAATCCACAAAAATATCAATCCCACAGTAATGTCTCAAGAAAAGCAAAATAAAATAGAGTATACTCCTCCACCTCCTCATAGTCATAGCCAAAAGCCTCATGTTGTATTAGTACCATTTCCAGCACAGGGTCATATGAACCCTTTCATGCAACTAGCCAAACTCCTACGTTGTAATGGTTTCCACATAACCTTTGTCAACACTGAATTCAACCACAAACGTTTGGTAAACTCTCTTGGAGCTGACTTTGTGAAGGGTCTACCAGATTTTCAATTTGAGACCATACCTGATGGTTTGCCTCCATTTGATAAAGATGCAACACAAGATATTCCAACGTTGTGTGATGCAACTAGGAAAAAATTTTATGCTCCATTCAAAGAGCTTGTGATTAAGCTCAACACTTCATCACCTCATATTCCAGTTACTTGTATAATTGCTGATGGCAATTATGACTTTGCTGGAAGAGTGGCTAAAGATTTGGGCATTCGAGAGATACAACTTTGGACAGCTTCTACTTGTGGGTTTGTGGGATATTTGCAATTCGAGGAGCTTGTCAAAAGAGGAATTCTTCCATTCAAAGGTAAATTAAACCGATCTTTTTCTCGGTTTTATAACTAGTCATCGTAGTTTTGCAAAATCTAAATTTTGTAACTTCAATTAACTCGTGATGAAATTAGTATACACTTTTCTGATGACTATTATAATAAAAAAACCATTTTTTAGATACATTAAATAACTGATGCATATAATATATAATGAATTAAATATATCAGTTATTCAATAAACTTAAAAGTAATTTTTTTGTTTATAATAGTGGTTGTAAGAAGTATTGTGCCGATCTGTATGTTAGATTCATACTCAACGTATAATCTTTAATGCTATGTCATTTTATAATTCAATTATTTTAAATTAACTTTAAATTTTAAATTATTTTTTCTAAAGAGTATTGGTATCTAACAAATCCCAAAAGTACCTAAGAATATTCCAAAAATGATTTAGGTTTTGTTTTTAGGGAAAAAAATGATTTAGTTATTTATATTTTCTTTCACTTATAATCTAATGAGATGAAGTACTTAAACAACATGAAAAAAATCCACACCCCTGGTAGTAAGTAGTGAGCCAATAAATGGGATAGACACTGGAGCTAGCCAATAAATGAGTCAATAAGTAGTTCAAATCGAATTCTTTGTGGTCAATTCGTACGGTCGAAAATTCAATACATATTTTTATTTATATTTTAATAAAAAATATTGAATTTAAAATTTAAATTGATTCAACAATTTCTATTATTTTTTTTTTGTCTTAACCCCTTTCGGGTTTTAGAAGAATGTGGTCTTGTTAATTCATAGTTCGACAAAAAATAAGTAAAATTTGATCAATAATTTTCCATTTAAAAATCGAACCCGATTCTTCTAAATAATTCTTTTTTATTGAAGATCATTAACCTTTTAAAGATAATAATTTAATTAACAATCAGAATTGTATTAAGGGAAATGTTATAAAAAATTTAAAATGAAAATTTTATATAAAAATTTGTATATTCAATATATTAAAACATCAAAAAACAACTTTTTTTTACGTAAAAGTTATCAATTGTTTTTAATTTTAAATCTTTAATAAATGTCGGTATCCCTTGTATTAAATGCGTCAAATTTTGACATATGCTAGTCATGGACCCTAGACATAGTTGCCACTTGCCAAGGTACCAACAAAAAATTTAGTGGGCACAGAACATGTCTATCAGAGAGAGAGAGATTGAATCCACGCCACAAGCGTGCCTTGACTAACTCCAATTCTAAACCCAAGAAGTAGCTAAACTAATGTCCACATACTTCTCCATCGGATGAATCATAACGTTGATTCAGATAAGTATTTTATACTTCCTCCGTCCCATTTTATAAGAATAGTTTTACAAAAATCACGTGTATTAAGAAAAGTTGTTGTAGTATTAAAGTTGTCTCAAATTGGTGTGACTATTACTAGATTACCCTTAATTAAATATATATTTAATGTTAACTTTTCATATACCAAGATAAATTGATAGTATTAATAAGGGGTATATTTGGAAAAAAGAGTAATCAATGTATCTAGGAATATGTATATGATCTTATATTTAGGGACAAAATTTTTTGTTCCTATTTATAAAAAAATGTCACAACTTTTAAGATGAAGTTATTGTTTAAAAGACTTTTCTACCCCTAATTTAATGTTTGTTTTTTTTAATATTTGTGAATGTATTTAATGCTTCACAATTTTTTATGAGGGTATAGTTGTAAAAATATTAAAAAAGTTATATTAATTAATGATTGTATTGACTTTGATTTTTTTTGTTTTTCTTCTTATAATAAGGACCGGATGAGTATTAAACTAATGAAAATGACATTAGCACCGAGGCATATTCTACTCATATTCTAATCATTAATGCGATATGTGCACTATTTAAGTAAGGATCTTGTCAACGAGTGTCTCGGGGCAAGTTAAGATCATCTCCATTTGTTTAAAATAAATGGATAATGTCATTTTATGAGAGATAGATACAAAAAAGTATGTAGTGTGTTTCACTGCTATGTGGGTCCCACCATTATTAATTATTTTCAACCTCCTTGTGTCTTTATCTTTTCAAATGGAAGAAATGAAAAGACTAACAAGTGAAGAGGATCTTAACTCCCCTGGATACTCTTTAAATATTCTAAATTAAGAAATTGTTTATTAAAAAAGTCAAATAGTTCGATTTCCAAAGCATTGAATACACAATTTTTATAAAAAAAGTTACTACTTGAGACCCTTAAAGAGTGTCCCCGAGACACTCGTTAACATTTCCCTTTTTAGGTAATATATTCTAATCATATCTTTTTTTACTATTATATAAAGATAAATAATGACATATTAGATGTTGTTAGATTTTGGTAGATAAATAATGACATATTAAATTTTTAATGCGATATGAATATTTAGCTAATCTACCTTTATTTCTTTATTTTACGGTACTTTAATTAGCTCATAGAAAAAATGTATATTACTATTTTTGGCGCTTGATATGGTAAGTTTTTAAATCCGTCCACATAAACCTAGTTTCTTCTGTTAGACCCAATTTATGTGGTGTACATTTTTTTTTTATTAAAACAACAAAATATACAATCTATCTTAGTTTATATTGAATTTAATTTGCATACACTATCAACGTACCCTGTCAGTTTAAATAGTTTTTAAACCGTAAATTAATTATAATTGTCAAATCATTAAAAATGTTTGATTTTTATTGTAATTACTTCTAAATCCACACACATTATCGATTGTTGACATCATTTCGTTTATAAAAAAGATATTATTTTATAATCATATTGTGAAACTTGAGTAACTTACTTTTGTCAAATTTTTAGATAAAAATTTTATTGCCGATGGCACCTTGGATACAAGTTTAGATTGGATCTCTGGAATAAAAGATATCAGATTGAAAGACCTTCCAAGCTTCATGAGAGTCACTGATCTAAATGATATTATGCTTGATTTCTTTTGTGTTGAGCCACAAAATTGTGTGAGATCATCAGCAATTATCATTAACACTTTCGAAGAATTAGAAGGTGAAGCCCTTGACACCCTTAGGGCCAAAAACCCTAACATATATAGCATTGGCCCACTTCACATGCTTGGTAGGCATTTTCCTGAGAAAGAAAACGGTTTTGCAGCAAGTGGTTCAAGTTTTTGGAAAAACGACCCAGAATGTATAAAATGGTTGAATAAATGGGAACCTTGCTCAGTACTATATATTAATTATGGAAGTATAACTGTTATGACATATCATCACTTGAAAGAATTTGCTTGGGGAATAGCAAATAGCAAGTTACCATTTTTATGGATAATGAGGCCAGATGTAGTAAAGGGTGAAGAGACTTCAACTTTGCCACAAGAGTTTCTAGATGAGGTCAAGGATAGAGGATACATAACTAGTTGGTGCTCTCAAGAACAAGTGCTTGCTCATCCATCAGTTGGGGGATTCCTGACTCACTGTGGTTGGAATTCTACACTTGAAGCTATATCTTATGGTATGCCTACTATTTGTTGGCCTTTCTTTGCTGAGCAACAAACAAATTGTAGGTATTTATGCAACATTTGGAGAATAGGGATGGAAATTAACTATGATGTGAAAAGGGGTGAGATAACAAAACTTGTGATGGAAATGATGGAAGGAGAAAAAGGAAAAGAAATGAGACAAAAGAGCCTGGAGTGGAAGAAGAAAGCTACAGATGCTACTAATTTGGGAGGATCATCACACAACAATTTCTATAATTTAATTAAAGATGTTCTTCATCACAATGCTATTTGATCAATCCTATTATATTCAATCTAATATAAAATAAGTTTCGGTCCTCTATTTTGGTTTACCCGGCAATTTTGGTCCCCTCATTTTTATTTGCGCAATTTCTATCTCCTATTTCAAAAATCATGACCAACCTATGATTTTGACCATCCAATTTGATGATGCGGTAATGAATTGTTCATTCTGAGTCCCATGTATAATTTCAATTGATCTTATTTTGACTTTGTATGTTTGGTCACGACTCAATTTAACACCCTACATTTTAAAGATTCTTAACAATTAGACTCTTTGTTTTCATGTCAGATCACCTAATTTATCACCAAGTAATCAAATTAGATGATCAAAATAATGAGTTGGTTAAACTATCTGAAATAAGGGATCAATATTGTACACTTAGAAATGGAGGGATCAAAAGGTGGGTTATCTATCGGATGGACGTTGGTTCAAAATATTAGAAGACTTTTGAAGTTAGATTGGGTGGTTAAATTTTGCCATTCATATAAAGAAGCAAATTCTTGCGCGGATGCTTTGGCGAATTTGGCATGTGATGTGGTTTTACTATCTTTTTATATGAGCAATGTCATGCTTAAGTTAGTTTCAATTATTTAGCTGATGTTGTTGGAGTTTATACTTCACGCTTACTTAATTGTTAGTGTCTTTTTTTTTTTGGGCTTTGGCCCTCTTGTATTCAAATAAAAAATATATTGTATTAAAAATATTTTAAAAATATTGTATTAAAAAAAGTGTAATGGATGTTTGTACTCCAGCCTAATACAAATATTTTTTTTTCCCAGTTTTGTTGTGTTTAAGATGGTGGTGAATTCCTAGCTAATCATTTGGGTTGTTTTTGTCTTTTTGAATAGTGCTAGTAGCTAAGTGGTTGTTTTGGACGTTCCTCCTAGTTTTCATTTGATCTTGGTTAAGAGACATCCGTCTTATAGCCTTACGTAATGTGGCCTACAAAATCCTATCAAAATTAATTCCTAACTAATAGACTAATATTTTTACTACATAAGTGTGGCTCTCTCAAGAACAATCAGCTTTTGCAACGTTTGAGTAAAGTACATGCATAATAAGTATAGGGGACAATTGGGATAGGTGGATCTCAAGCTAGATATTAGCAAAGGCTTGATATGAGATTAATAACATCACCATCATAGTCCAAAAGAGTTGTTTCAGCATCCTAACCTTTCACTTTTTAGCGTTTTTTTTTCTGGGGTTAAGGCTTGATAACTTCTTCTTTTGGGTTTAGGATATTTATTTTACATGATTTTGTTTTTTGCTTTACTTTTTTTTAAAGGTTTTACATTTGTTATTATCATTCAACAATTGGCTGTATTTTACGAAAACAACTTAGATGAGATGGTAAGAGATATCTTTCAGTTTAATCAGATGTTCTGAGTTCGAAACCAACAAAGTTAAATCTTTTTTGAGCATAAATTTTGTCACGCGATTGACACGAAAAAAACAACTGGCTATATTTTATGCCACTATCTTATTGGCTTCAATTTGATTATGCTTTGTTGGTCAATTTTTTATTTTTATTTTTTTATTATGCTTACAAGAGATTTAGAAACTTTAGCAAATTTTTTTAGTTATGTTATAATGTATCTTACCTGAAATTTATATGGAGTAAAATTTGTCAATTATCAATTATTTGAAATGCATTTAGTGTATTAATTGAACAATTTACATTGTACATAGAGAGAAGGAAGTTATTTTCTAACCAACTACTTAAAGCTAGCAAATTCATTTTGAACATGCATGGTGCCATAATACACCATGACTCTATGATATAAGATACAAGGAATGCTGTCTGAATATAAAAATGAAAGGAACCATTCAAAAGCAAAACATGAGTCTATATTTTTGTACAATTAGGTCAACTAATATTTCATTTGTGTTTATCTTTCCTATAAATAGAGTTCTTCGTTTGCATGAGAAATTAAAAAGTTATATTTTTTGAAAACTCTATATCTGACCCTAAAACTAATTAATTTGGATGATCAATTTTATCGTCCACTAACGGAGGTCCAATTGAAGTGAGAGCAAAAACTTTGTATGAGTTGGCCCAATGCAAGATACATTACCGTCAAGAAGATTCGAACATGAGACTTATGGAAGAGCACGCCTAATTTTGAAGTTGTATACCGTTAGTCCAAACCCTTGAATCTTAACTCATTTTTTTTACCGATTAACTCCCTGTTCTTACTGTTGTTTATCGGTTGGCCTATTAAACTAATTTATTATTCACAATTTGAAACCAAAGTATACTTTGTGAATGCTTGAGATTGAATATTCATGACTTTGTTGTCTAGAGAATGCTATAAACGCATGGAACCAATTATTATTTATGATAAGTTTATGTTTAATCTTAATTTTGAATCTGCTTAAGAGATTAAGAGTTATTTTAAGATTAAATGTTCAATTGCTAAGAGATTAGGATCAAACACTCTATAAAATTGGTAACAATGTAGTGAACGAATTTAGTGATTAATATCAGATTAATAGTTCAAAGTTAATTAGAATCTAAGAGACACTCATCTTTGAGGCTTTTCTCATATATTAATTTCGAAGTTATTCTTATATTTTTTGTAGCGAAAAACCAAACATTAACATGTTTCTTCCAATTTAGTGACTTAAAATATGAATCAATAGTAGTAACACGCCGTCCTTGAGATCGACACTCGAATTTCTTACCGTTTTAATTACTTCCAACAATTTAGTATACTTGTTGTCCAATTATTTTGATTGGTTATTTGTATAGGTGATGTGTTAGGTGCATTTTCGGCCAATAATTACACTATTTTTCCTTAAACGGAAAAAATATAGACGAACGTTTTTGTTGAGTATGTAATCATCATCCAACCATTCAATGTTATATTATTTTTTATTTTTTTTGAAATAAATTCAAATTTTAATAATTTAATAAATTTTGTATTCATGTAAATCGACTCCAATGTATATAAGAATTTAACAAAAAAATATATCTAATCATCATCGGATTTGATGTTGACTCCATAGACTTTTGGCAAAGCTGTTAATTTTTTTTTAAATATTTGAATTCACTCTCATCCATTATTATTTTTTTTTTTAAATTATAAGGAAAAACATTAGACATATACAATTTGTTACATATTGCTTTAATATTTAAATTTGCTCTTATCTATTTGTTTGTTATATGTGTTATTTGCATTGAAAGTTGAAGGTAATTTTGAAAGGGGGAAAAGTCAGCTCAAAAGAGCCGAAATGAGCTATTTTCTTTATAAAGTGTAGATATATATATATTTATATATATAGTATAGATTATGTTTCATTAACTTTTCCTCTCCTCTTATAATATTTTGCTTGAAGAAGAGGAAATGATTGAAGGAGACCATCCTGATCCATTTGTAGTCTAGTGGTATATTTAGCGATTTTTGTTGTTATATGTGATATCTCCCAACCAGAAATGAATCCTTCAAGGTATAACAATTTATCGAAAAATATCTTTATTGATAAAATTATTTTGGAGAGGTCTTTAGTGAGGATTTTAGGAAAATTTCTTGGATTGGTTGGAAAAATATCTTTAAGAGTAAGGAGGAGGGAGGTCTTGGGGTTAGGAGGATGAGGGAGTTTAACATTGCTTTGTTAGGAAAGTGGTGTTGGAGGATGCTGGTGGATAGAGGAGGCTTGTGGTATGGGGTGTTGTTAGCTCATTATGGTGAGGTGAACGGGAGGTTGGAGGTAGGGCGGAGTGGTTCTTCTTGGTGGCGTGAGGTTGCGAAAATCCGTGATGTTGAAGGAGGGGTCGGTGGTTTGATGAGTGTATTGGCCGGTCGATTGAGAGTGGGTCTTTCGCGTTTTTTTTGGACTTATATGTGGTTAGGAGGGCCCCCGTTGTGTGTGCGGTTTAGGCGTCTTTTCGACTTGACTGTTCACAAGTCGATATCGTTGGCGGAGATGTGCGGTTTAGGGTGGGGGGTCGGTGGGAAGGCCTGACAATGGCGTCGTCGGTTGTGGGCGTGGGAGGAGAAGTTGTTAGAGGAGTGTATGATTTTACTGCTTGACATTTCTTTGCAGAATAATGTTACAGATCACTGGCAGTGGAGGCTTGATAATAACGGCGGTTATTCCGTTCGGGGAGTGTATCAGAAAGCTCACTATTCAGGAGTTTCCTATTGTTGATGCTTTTTCGGATTACATCTGGCAAAAACAGGTACCTTTGAAGGTATCTATTCTGGCTTGGCGCCTGCTTCGGAATCGATTGCCAACAAAAGATAACCTGGTGGCGCGCGACATTATTGCTCATGACAATCAGTCTTGCGTGACCGTGTGTGCGGCACTGAAACTGTTCAACATTTATTTTTATCTTGTCCCTGTTTTGCTTCTCTGTGGAGTTTTGTCCGGGTTTGGTTAGGTATATCATCGGCTGATCCACATCTTGTTTAGGATCACGTCTCTCAGTTCATTTATTCAGCAGGTGGTTCGCGTACTCTGCATTTATGTTGCGTTTGGGTTTTGTGGAATGAAAGGAATAATAGAATTTTCAAAAATGAGGAGAGCTCCATTCATCAATTGTTAGATAAAGTCAAGTTACATTCATTTTGGTGGATGAAAGCTAGTAATCGTTTAACAATAGTAATCGTTTAAATTCTCATTTTTTGTGGTCGAGCCCTTTTGTTTGTATGAGCATCGACTAAGTCGTTTTTTTCACTTCTCTTTTTTGTGATTTGTACAGTTGTAAACTCTTGAGTTCCGTGTTGGTACACCTTATACTAATTCGGAGTCTCCTTTTATCGTAATATATTCCATTTTTGCTTGTTAAAAAAAAAGGTTTTGGCCTTTCACAACAGGTTCTTCAAAATGCACCATTCGAAGATAGAAATCATGATACGCTTTAGGAACCTAATTATGTGTCAACATGCGTCAAACCATATTTATTACTACTTGTAATTTTGAATCGGTATATTACGATTCGCCCATGAAAAAATGCATAGAACTTTATGACTTCAAGACATGGTTCAAATACCATTTAAATAGTTATAAAATAATCATTATAGTGTTACCATTATTAATAATAATTTCTTTTTCCCCATTTTTTTTAATTATGTGTATTTTTGAAATATTAAATGATATGTACTATTTTTATGTGCATCTAAATGATTTTTACTCTAGGTTATGACTATACAAGTATTTCTCTCTTCCCCCTGCTTACTTTCCCGTGTTTATGACAAAAATGTAATAAATAGATAATTAAGTTTTTGAAAACTTATTTTATTTTAAAAAGCTTGTTACTTAATAATAGTTGTATATATAATTCTTAAAAAGTTGCTAGCTATCCTTTTATTCTTACCTCAAAAATAAAAAGATAAATCCATCTCAAGACGCATATTATAGCCTCACATATATCAATTATTGTGTGTCTCACATGAGATATTGCCTAAACATTATCCTCAAGATTACATATTACTAATATATATAAGTCCCTCCGGCCTGATTTAATCATACAAGTATGACTCCTACCCTCACAGGAAAAGAAATTAAAATGGACCAAAAACCTCATGTTGTATTAGTACCATTTCCAGCACAGGGTCATGTGAACCCCTTAATGCAACTAGCCAAACTCCTACGTTGTAACGGTTTCTACATAACCTTTGTGAACACTGAATTCAACCACAAACGTTTGATAAAATCTCTTGGAGCTGACTTTGTGAAGGGTCTACCAGATTTTCAATTTGAGACCATACCTGATGGTTTGCCTCCATTTGATAAAGATGCAACACAAGATATTCCAACGTTGTGTGATGCAACTAGAAAAAAATTTTATGCTCCATTCAAAGAGCTTATCAATAAGCTCAACATTTCATCACCCCATATTCCAGTTACTTGCATAATTGCTGATGGGGTTTTTGGCTTTGCTGGAAGAGTAGCAAAAGATTTGGGGATTCAAGATATACAGTTTTGGACTGCTTCTGCTTGTGGCTTTGTGGGATATTTGCAATATGATGAGCTTGTTAAAAGAGGAATTCTTCCATTCAAAGGTAAATTATGGTTTGTTCAATAAAATAAATATATGAAGTATGAGCATCTAAAAATGGTTTAAAGGTGAACATTTATTATCTTTAGTAAGATAATAAATTTTATAATTATTAAAAAAAAAGAGAAGAGATGTAGTATTTTATTAAAATTTACTAAAAATTGTAAAGGACAATTTTAAACCTTTGGTAGAGAGGATTGTTAAGAACACACTTTATTTAATAATCACTCTTTTATTGAGTGAAATTTATGTCAGTCTCAACATTTTATGCGAGACCTATTTTTAAAGTGTGAGATCCGCATATATTTTATCTAACACTATGTCCGAATGTTTGATGGTGCAAACAGACCAACACATGACCGAATAATTTAGCAAAATTTTGAATTGTTGATGCTTCGTTTAGTCAAAATATAATATTTTGAACTAATTAGGAGCTCAACTGCACTTTTTTTTTTTATCATAGGTTCTATTTTTAAGTTTAGATTGAGTTTTTGATGTTTCATTTGATAAATATATAATATTTTGAAATAATTATGAGCCAAGTCCATTTTCTTTTTATTAGAGGCTCAACCTTTAAGATTGAATTTAAAGTTTTAAGTTTGATGCTTCATTCAGTAAAAATATAATAACTTCTGTTATTTGAACATCAATTTATATGACAACTTTTGAGACAATCAAAATTTTACAAAGAAAATGAGGTATTGACACAAAAACCAAAACAATATAGAGAGAGAGAAAGTAAAAAGATAATGTGAGTATGAGAGAGAAATTTGTCACAAAAGTTGTAAAAAATAGTTGTTCAAATATCATTTCTCTATTTTGAAATAGTTAGAGGTGCAATTGCACTTTCCTTTTAGTAGGGACCCAATTTTAAGATCAGAACGAGACGCCAAGACCAAAGTATTTAAAATAATAATATCTAATATGAGTGTGAGTGTTAGAACGAATGCTAAAAATAAAGTGCTCTCAGCACTCTTTTTTTTAGAAGTCCATATTAGATGCACCTCCGTAAACTAAACTAGTATATATTTCTCTGTGTTGGTTTTCAATTTGGTATTTTTTTTTATATTGCGTTAAATGCAATTTTGGTCCCTTTTATTTTTAGAAAAACAAATTAAGTTTTGGTCCCTCTATTTTAAAATTCATTTTTCTTGTCTCTAATTTTATTTTGTTTTTTCTTCTTCTGAATTTTGGTTTCTCACTCATTTTCATGTCATTTATAGTTACATGTGTTAATAATACAGATTCAAAATAGAGAAAGAGAGAATATGAACAACAAAGACGATTAGGGTTTCATAGAATATCAATAGTTTAACATTACAAAAGGTTATAAGAGAATATATAACAAAACCTAATAGACTCTAACTTACTAATATAAAATCCCAATAACTTAAGTTCAATACTTTATTATCTAACAACATGGTCAATTCATTTACGATGTGATAACATTTATTAAACCACACTGAATGTCATGTTATAAAAAAAATATACCTAATAAAGCAGGGCTGGCGCAAGGCATAGGTCGGGGGTGCGACGACTTAAGGTCCATGCCTGTAGGGGGCCCACTTTTTTTTTATGTAAGAGGCGTATATAGAAATAATTGGTTAAAAGGGGATTTGTATAGCAATAAGCACAAAGGGGGCCCAAAACATTACCAGACTTCAGCCTACGTGATGTTTCATCTTTTTTTTTTTTTACAACCCAGCAACATTTTATTTTCACACCCCCAACTCAGCGCTTTCATTTTATGGTGACGAATGATGATGAAACTCTTTGAGAAATTTTGGAGGTAGTAAATCAATTGAATTATCAAATTAGATAATGAAACTTATATAAAATTTGGTATGTCTACTATCGTTTTACTTAACTTTGTTTGGTTTGGCTCGGCCCACCCAATTATTATTTTTTGTTTTGTTATTCTTTTTTATTAATAATATATAGGACGAGATGCATTTCACACACGATGTTTTGGAGTGTCAGCATAGTTGGAATTTCAAAACATCGTATTATAGTGACCGTCATGATGAAGGCATATCTCATTCGCCGTTTATAAAAAATAATTTGATCTATCATATAAGGGGGCCCTTTTCTCAATTTAGCCTAAGAGCCATAAAATGTTAGGAACATGCCTGCTAATAAGTGTTGTCTCACACCCTCTAAAAAAAAGTTAACACGACACAAATGAACTGGTCACATCATAAAACATAACCTAAAAATAAGACGACATACTATAATTAGGTAAAAAAAATAAGGCTTAATTGCATTTTTGCCCCCTATCTTTTGTCAATTGTGCGATTTTGCACCCCATCCTTTTTTTTGAGTGATTTTGCACCCTATCATTTACCCCATTTCTGATTGTGTAGCCCCTCGTGTGTTTTTTTGCACCCTATCGCAGAGCGAAGTCAAGGCGAAGGCAAAAAAACACACGAGGGGGCTACAAAATCAGAAAGGGGGTAAATGATAGGGTGCAAAATCGCTCAAAAAAAAGGATGGGGTGCAAAATCGCACATTTGACAAAAGATAGGGGGCAAAAGTGCAATTAAGCCAAAAAATAATTGGGGGACTAAAAAAATCGGTTTTTAAAATATGGGATCTACAACTTTATTTTTTTAAAATGGGAGATTAAAAGTGAATTTAAACCTTTTATATTTTTTTTTATTTTCAAATTAGTTCTAAAACGGCAAAAAAAAAAATGAAGTTAAAATATTAGGTAAACCTATAATTTTTTATTTCTCTCTAATTTTATCAAGCAACACACTATATAGATAAGTTCGTATCTCAACAACAATACTACAACTGATTTCTCTCCTTATATGGTTTATATTATAGACTTATAAGATATTAATAATAAATTATAGATTATTTTATTCATGTTATAATATTTTGGCTACATACAATATACACTACAAAAAATTAGGGTTAGTTTGCTTTCTATGTTTTCTGTTTTTCTTTTTTATAAGCGAAGTTTATTGATGTCTATCAAACTAGTATAAGATGTGCAAAGCACTCCAAAGATACATACATTTACATAGTGATACAACACATAAGAGGCATCAGGGGCTGACCTGGGATTCCAATATCAGTGGGGCAATATTTTTCTTGTCAAATATTTCAAAGTCGATGACTTTGTTACTCTCACTACTACTACTACTACTAGCTTTGTCTCTAGGCATAACCGGAAAAAAATTTCTTCATCCTAATTCAATATAAAATCAATTCAGTACTCAATTCAATATAAAATCAATTCAGTACTCAATATAAAAAAATTTCATCCTAATTCAATATAAAATAAATTCAATTTCAATTTCACTACTAAATTCAATTTCAATTTCTTCTTCCAGCACTCTCAATACTTTCACCATCTTAATTCAATTTCAATTTCACTATTGTCTACTATCAATTTAACCTAAAAGAGAGGAGAGGAGATGAAGGCTAACCTTTTGAGACTGACCGCGGCTGAGACTTGAGAGAGGAGAGGAGATGGGCGCTGCGCTGCTGCTGACACCGGCGGAGAGAGGAGAGGAAAACAAGTAAACGACGACGGCGGTGGGTGGTGGACCGGAAAGGGTGTGTGTACACGATGATGGAAAGGAAGAGCAAAAAGAAAGGAAAGAGGAAAAGGAAAAGGAAAGAAAACAGTACGGTACCTGGTTGCGAACTTGCGATGATGGTGAAGGAGCTTGCGATGCGATGATGATGGTGGCCGGCGGTGGGTGGGTTGTGGTGAGAAAAAGGAAAGAGGAAAAGGAAAGAAGGAGCTAGCGTGTTGTGTCTACATATTTTTGTTTTTTTCTTTAAAAAAATAATTGGGCCTGGGCTGGTGTGGCACTTGCCACAGCAGGCCCAGGCCAGGTCCGCCCCTGAGAGGCACACCAAGTTAAACCCACTAGCCTATAAAACACGTTGATGCATAAACCTTCACCTCTAATCACCCACCAACCCGAATAATAACAGTTTCAATTCAACTAATAAAGATAAGAGGGTACTTTCTTTTCAAACTTTTAAAAATATATAAAAATGTCAAACTAATGCTTTCATTATTTTTGAACATGCATTCTTTTATTTTTCTTTCCACCTTCTCAATCATAGATTTTCACTACATGAATCTTCCCATTTCCTTGTTGGCAATTTAAAATGAACATTAATGTCAAAAATAAAAACTGAAAATGTTTTTATAAAGTAAATGAGTTGGGTAGTTCAACTGATTTGAGATAAGAGTTAATAAATTGGAGGTCCAGGGATCAAGTCCTGTCTAACAAAGAAAAAAAACTAACATAACAGTTAAGTAAGGATCTTGTCAACGAGTGCCTCGGGGCAAGTTAAGATCCTCTCCATTTGTTAAAAATAAATGGATAATGTCATTTGGTGAGAGATAGATACAAAAAAGTATGTAGTGAGTTTCACAACTACGTGGGTCCCACCATTATTAATTATTTTCAACATCTCTGCGTCTTTATCTTTTCAAATGGAAGAAATGGAAAGACTATCAAATGAAGAGGATCTTAACTCCCCTGGGGTACTCTTTAAATATTCTAAATTAAGAAATTGTTTATTAAAAAGTTAAATAGTTCGATTTCCAAAGCATTGAATACACAATTTTTATAAAAAGTTACTACTTGAGACCCTTAAAGAGTGTCCCGGAGATACTCGTTAACATTTCCCTTTAGGTAATATATTCTAATCATATCTTTTTTTTACTATTATATAAAGATAAATAATGACATATTATATGTTGTTAGATTTATGTAGATGAATAATTTTAAAATATTAAATTTTTAATGCGATGTGAATATTTAGGTAATCTACCTTTATTTCTTTATTTTAGTGTACTTTAATTAGCTCATAGAAAAAATGTATATTACTATTTTTGGCGCTTGATATGGTAAGTTTTTAAATCCGTCCACATAACCTAGTTTCTTCTGTTAGACCCAATTTCTGTGGTGTACATTTTTTTTTATTAAAACACCAAAATATTCAATCTATCTTAGTTTATATTGAATTTAATTTGCATACACTATCAACGTACACTGTCAGTTTAAATAGTTTTTAAATTGTAAATTAATTATAATTGTCAACTCATTAAAACTGTTTGATTTTTATCGTAATTATTTCTAAATCCACACACATTATCGATCATTGACATCATTTCGTTTATAAAAAAGATATTATTTTATAATCATATTGTGAAACTTGAGTAACTTACTTTTGTCAAATTTTTAGATAAAATGTTTATTGCTGATGGCACCTTGGATACAAGTTTAGATTGGATCTCTGGAATAAAAGATATCAGATTGAAAGACCTTCCAAGCTTCATGAGGGTCACTGATCTAAATGATATTATGTTTGATTTCTTTTGTGTTGAGCCACAAAATTGTGTGAGATCATCAGCAATTATCATTAACACTTTCGAAGAATTAGAAGGTGAAGCCCTTGACACCCTTAGGGCAAAAAACCCTAACATATATAGCATTGGCCCACTTCACATGCTTGGTAGGCATTTTCCTGAGAAAGAAAACGGTTTTGCAGCAAGTGGTTCAAGTTTTTGGAAAAACGACCCAGAATGTATAAAATGGTTGAATAAATGGGAACCTTGCTCAGTACTATATATTAATTATGGAAGTATAACTGTTATGACAAATCATCACTTGAAAGAATTTGCTTGGGGAATAGCAAATAGCAAGTTACCATTTTTATGGATAATGAGGCCAGATGTAGTAAAGGGTGAAGAGACTTCAACTTTGCCACAAGAGTTTCTAGATGAGGTCAAGGATAGAGGATACATAACTAGTTGGTGCTTTCAAGACCAAGTGCTTGCTCATCCATCAGTTGGTGGATTCTTGACTCATTGTGGTTGGAATTCTACACTTGAAGCAATTTCTGCAGGTGTGCCTACTATTTGTTGGCCTTTCTTTGCTGAGCAACAAACAAATTGTAGGTATTTATGCAACACTTGGAGAATAGGGATGGAAATTAACTATGATGTGAAAAGGGGTGAGATAACAAAACTTGTCATGGAAATGATGGAAGGAGAAAAAGGAAAAGAAATGAGACAAAAGAGCCTGGAGTGGAAGAAGAAAGCTACAGATGCTACTAATTTGGGAGGATCATCACACAACAATTTCTATAATTTAATTAAAGATGTTCTTCATCACAATGCTATTTGATCAATCCTATTATATTCAATCTAATATAAAATAAGTTTCGGTCCTCTATTTTGGTTTACCAGCAATTTTGGTCCCCTCATTTTTATTTGCGCAATTTCTATCTCCTATTTCAAAAATCATGACCAACCTATGATTTTGACCATCTAATTTGATGATGCGGTAATGAATTGTTCATTCTGAGTCCCATGTATCATTTCAATTGATCTTATTTTGACTTTGTATGTTTGGTCACGACTCAATTTAACACCCTATATTTTAAAGATTCTTAACAATTAGACTCTTTGTTTTCATGTCAGATCACCTAATTTATCACCAAGTAATCAAATTAGATGATTGTTAAGTGCCAGAAAGTGGATAAAATGCACATTTAATTAAGGCACTTATGTTACTTGTTTTACAAGTTATCTTAGGATAAGCTCATATTTATGGTTAAAATGCTATATTTGTGATCCTAAGTCTTACCCCATGTTATTATGCAGGAATTTCATGCTTGAACCTGAGCTGAGTAAAGGATTATGAAGTTTTGATCAAAGCCATCGCTAGAAGCGCACGCTTCCTCGCTACAAGCGAGGATAGGCAGGGAATTTGGAGACTTCATCGCTTCAAGCGCCAGATGCCACGCTTTATGTGAGCTTAGGCAGGGAAATTGGAGAGTCCATCGCTACAAGCGATGAACCGGTCGCTTCAAGCGACCAAGGGCGGTTTAATGTTCCATGCTGACGTGGAGCTTTCCCATTGGCCAAGAAACTTCATCGCTACAAGCGACCAGCTCATCGCTTGTAGCGAGCGTGCAAAATTTCAGTTTTATAAAAGCATTTTTAGCTCACTTTTCAGACATAACTGGATCATTGACTACTTCCAATTAGGGATTGCCTTTTAATTCAGTTTAGCAATAGTTTAGGACTTAGTTTTAGGGCTAGAAGCTATGATCTTCAAGGAGCAAAAGTAATTGGATTGTGGAATCAACCAAAGGCTTTGGGAAATCAAGACTTGGGTTATGATCTTCATCTTTTCTTTTAACTTTTGTATAGTTGTCATGAAAATGAACAACTAACTTCCCTTTGTTGGGATTGGAGGTATTCTTTCTAGCTTTGATGTAATACATGATTATGTGAATATATGATTTTAGCAATTTATGTGTTTATGAAGTTATTCTTGCTTTTCACTCTCATGCTTGATTCAATTGCTATTGACAAATACTTTTGAATCTATGTTTAGAATAATCTTCTATCAAAATAAGAAAATCTAGAAATGGATTTAGGTTTTGATAATCGCACAAAGTTTCGGATCGTAATGCTTTCGGATCGTTTGATTGATTGGGAAATCGTCGATTAAACGATACGATCGATTTCACGATGTCATTTGGGAAATCAATGACGTTGTTGAGCGATACGTGATATTTTCGCTAAAACGCTAAATTCATATGCATGATTTATAGATTATATTCTTTGCAAGATTGATGAACTTCAATTCCAAGCTTTGATACCCTATTATTTGTCGTTTTATTTCTGCAATTAAATTTCATTAGTTTTATGCGACCAAGTAAAGAAACCCTTAACTCAAAACAATACCGATTGTTGAACGGTTCGAAGTAGCGCACCTAATCCCTGAGGAGACGATAATTTAAAATACTTACTTTTGTTGATTGAAATACTACTTCAACAATGATCAAAATAATGAGTTGGTTAAACTATCTGAAATAAGGGATCAATATTGTACACTTAGAAATGGAGGGATCAAAAGGTGGGTTATCTATCGGATGGACGTTGGTTCAAAATATTAGAAGACTTTTGAAGTTAGATTGGGTGGATAAATTTTGCCATTCATATAAAGAAGCAAATTCTTGCGCGGATGCTTTGGCGAATTTGGCATGTGATGTGGTTTTACTATCTTTTTATATGAGCAATGTCATGCTTAAGTTAGTTTCAATTATTTAGCTGATGTTGTTGGAGTTTATACTTCACGCTTACTTAATTGTTAGTGTCTTTTTTTTTTTGGGCTTTGGCCCTCTTGTAATCAAATAAAAAATATATTGTATTAAAAATATTTTAAAAATATTGTATTAAAAAAAGTGTAATGGATGTTTGTACTCCAGCCTAATACAAATATTTTTTTTTCCCAGTTTTGTTGTGTTTAAGATGGTGGTGAATTCCTAGCTAATCATTTGGGTTGTTTTTGTCTTTTTGAATAGTGCTAGTAGCTAAGTGGTTGTTTTGGACGTTCCTCCTAGTTTTCGTTTGATCTTGGTTAAGAGACATCCGTCTTATAGCCTTACGTAATGTGGCCTACAAAATCCTATCAAAATTAATTCCTAACTAATAGACTAATATTTTTACTACATAAGTGTGGCTCTCTCAAGAACAATCAGCTTTTGCAACGTTTGAGTAAAGTACATGCATAATAAGTATAGGGGACAATTGGGATAGGTGGATCTCAAGCTAGATATTAGCAAAGGCTTGATATGAGATTAATAACATCACCATCATAGTCCAAAAGAGTTGTTTCAGCATCCTAACCTTTCACTTTTTAGCGTTTTTTTTTCTGGGGTTAAGGCTTGATAACTTCTTCTTTTGGGTTTAGGATATTTATTTTACATGATTTTGTTTTTTGCTTTACTTTTTTTTAAAGGTTTTACATTTGTTATTATCATTCAACAATTGGCTGTATTTTACGAAAACAACTTAGATGAGATGGTAAGAGATATCTTTCAGTTTAATCAGATGTTCTGAGTTCGAAACCAACAAAGTTAAATCTTTTTTGAAGATAAATTTGTCACGCGATTGACATGAAAAAAACAACTGGCTATATTTTGTGCCACTATCTTATTGGCTTCAACTTGATTATGCTTTGTTGGTCAATTTTTTATTTTTTTTATTATGCTTGAGATTTAGAAACTTTAGCAATTTTTTTTAGTTATGTTATAATGTATCTTACCTAATTAATTATATGGAGTAAAATTTGTCAATTATCAATTGTTGGTTCAGATATTAGAAATGCATTTAGTGTATTAATTGAACAATTTGCATTGTACATGGAGAGAAGGAAGTTATTTTCTAACTAACTACTTAAAGCTAGCAAATTCATTTTGAACATGCATGGTGCCATAATACACCATGATTCTATGATCTAAGATACAAGGAATGCTGTCTGAATATAAAAATGAAAGGAACCATTCAAAATCAAAACATGAGTCCATAAGGACATTAATGGAAGAATTAGAGATACCACACAAGGATGAACTTCCTCAAGAAATGTCAAATTCTGAAGAAGCCAGCGTTGTTGATAGTAAAGACCAGATGGATATTGAGAAGACGGAACAGTTTCTTAACAAGGAAGAAACTTGTAAAAAGGAGGGGATGCAAGTGAGCAAGGCGGAACTTGAACTTCTACAAGATTATATTTGTTCCTTGCTCAACTTACTCTGGATAGGGAGGTTATGGACTCCACATCAGCTATACTGCAAGTTCATGGAATTCCTCCCACAACAAAGGAGTACTAAAGCTGATGTGCTCTCCGTCTCGTTTTGGCCACCCTAACGAATCAGGCGTCGAGCTAATGACGTTAACCAAGCGCTTGTTGGGAGGCAACCCAACTTTGTAGTTTGTTGTTTTTAATTAGTATTTTAGTTTTTAACATCCATTCATGCATATAGGGATAGTGGCAAAGGCTGAAAAATTAATTTTTCTGTTTCCTGTCATGGTCGCTACGGCGATGGATCTCATCGTTATAACGACGAACTTCACATCTTGTCGCTGTAGCGACGTATTGGTCGCTTGTAGCGATTACTTTTAGACTTTGCCGCTTGTAGCGCCATGTTATCGCTTGTAGCGATGGGTTTAAAATCCTGTCGCTGTAGCGTCGAGTCGCGCGCTTGTAGCGACAGCAGGAATAACGGCCATTTCAGTTTCCAATGCCACTATAACCCTCCATCTCCCCTCCCAACCACCCATTCATTATCCTTTTACTTTTTATCTACCATTTTCGCATTCCATAGCACAACATTCACCCACCATTCCATCATATTTTATTTCTGCATTTCCATTTCTGCAATTTTCTGCTAAATCTTGCATTTGATATCTGTTCCTTCTACCATCTGCAAATCTATCACAATCCAGGTAATGTTCGTACCCTTCTGTTCTAGTTTCTTATGCTTTCAAGTTGTATGAATGTGTTTACACGTTTTTAGAAATTTTCAGATTAGGGTTTTCATTTTTTAGATTAGGGTTGTTCGTATTTGCAGTACCCATTATAATCTGTAGTTCAAGCTATTAAAAATGAACTAGAATCATTCCATAAACTTGCCTTTCATCATCTTGTTCAAGAAAATCGTATTTTGAAAAACCTTTTTGTAAAAATTTAAAATAAATTTAGGGTTTTTGATGATGAGGGAGTTTTAGTGATTTTTACTCATTTGTTTTAGCTTTAGGGTTATTTTCGCATGCCACAAGTAGTTTAGAAACCAGAAAAATTTGATTTTTGAAAATGGGTCACTCCTCGCTAGACAGCGCTTGTAGCGCAGGCAACCAGAAAATTGACCAACCTGTCGCTATAGCGACGAAGCCCAGACTTGGTTTTATTTTTCTGTTATTCTAATGCTAACTTGAATCCTACCTGTTTTGCATTTTTTTTTATCTTATTGTGTAGGCATGGCACCTAAATCTTCATCAAAAAGGCAGTGTAATGTTGAGGGATCATCATCTAGACCTAAACCAAACCCTCAACCACATGATGCAAACCGGTTCCTAAGCTTACGTAACCAAGAGCGTTACGATGAGCTCAAAACCAGAAGGATATGGTCAGAGAAACAATTCAAGATTTCAGAGGAAGGAAACTATGGCGGAATTGCACATATGCTAAATGAGAGGAAATGGGGAATCTTGTGCAATCCTCCGAGGAAGATTAACTATGACGTTGTGCGAGAGTTCTACGCAAACGCCATTCCAGCTGACCCTTCAGACCCATTTACATGGACGACATTTGTGCGACGGCGCACCATCGCTTTTGATAGGATGTCCATTAATTCATACTTGGGTAAACCTTTGGTGCTTTGTGATTCTGATAACCCAATAGCGCCGGAGCTGCTGTGTGACTTCCACGAACACCAGAGGGGTGGAAACTGGGATCACGACTTAATCGCACGAGAGATCTTCCAAGAGGGGAAGAATTACAACGTGAGCAAGGCTTCGGGTAAGCCTTTTAGAGCTTTCAGAGATGACATGACCACACCCGCTCAGGTTATCCTTACCCTCATCTTATATAATATTAGGCCTAAGTCTCACACTTCATCTACTACCCTGGATGTCACACCCTTGCTCCACTATATCCTCAGCAACCGTCAGGTTGACGTTGCAAGGATTATAGCAAATGAGATGAGGGTTGTGGCAGAAAGTGGTATCCTGCCGCCAGGTAAACCTAAATGCCCATTGACTTTTCCTGGCTTGATTATGGGATTGTGTAGAAAAGCTAAGATACACATGCCTACCCAAGTGGATGAAGAGATTAAAAACCCTATTGATGATAGATACATCAATAGGTACTGCTCTACCCCCTCTCCTACTGCTCCACCTTCTTCTGCTGCTGGACCTTCCACTTCAGTTGGACCTTCTACAGTACCACCCCCTGCACCACAGGACCCTAGCCAACCTCAGGCCCCAACCTATCCACCATTGGACTTTTCTAGTTGGGACCCCTATCATATGACTGCTTATTCACATATCATGGCTCAGAATGAGTCAAACCACCGAGCTCTGACGACGATTCAGAGTCATATGCACGAGGCCGACTACAGTTCTTGGACTCCAGCATATTTCCAGGAGCATATTGCTTGGCCTGGGGACAGGCCATTCTATTCTGGAGGGGCAGGTGCAGATGCTGGAGGTGATGATGCTGATGATGATGATGATGACCATGGCGATGACTCCTCAGAGGCTACTCGGAGCATTGACCACGAGGCTGCAGACTTGATGGATTCAGATTGATCTCCATTTTGCAAGCTGCAGAATTTTGTTCTACATTTCTTTCGTTTTATTTATTATGCTTTGTACTTTATAACTTTGTTCATGTTATGTACTTTGTTTATGGTTATGTTTATGTACCATGGATTATGTTACTTTGGTTATTTTGTTAATTTATTTTGGTTATTATATGTTTAGTATATTATGCTTTATTTAAGGTTTTTGTTATTTATTTTTTAAAATTTTTTTGAATTATACCCAACATTGGAAAGAAAGATGACAAAGATTCAAAAGCTAAGTGCTTGTTTGAAAGCAAAGCATTGAGCTTAGAATCAGATGAGTGATAATGATAGAATGAGTGATAAAAGCGCGCAGCTAAGGTACTCGTTTTCTTGTTTTTCTAGGTATATTCTTGAATGTGAATAAGTTCTTTACACACAAATTTAATTTATTCAGTTTTACGCAAGCACATGTTTAGTTTTGAACCAATTAGAACTAGCCGAAATGTGAGGAATCCTCAACCATTGTATATATATGCAGGAGACCGGCATTTCATGTTTAACTCGATTAGTTTATGTTAAATCTATTGTTGTTTTAAATTGTATAAAAGCATTGAAATGATCAAGGCATTTTTTTTTGAAATTGAGTGAAATACTTGACCAAATAAACCTACCCTGTGAGAAGTGAGTATCTGCTAACCCCTCTGAGCCTATTGAATCAGAATTGTTAGCCATGAACTGTCAACTTTCATAAGCTCAATTGCTTATTGAAATTGCCGAAGTTTGTAAAAAAATTCAGTTCATAGTTAACTCTTTATTGAATTCTGATATTTGCTTTCTGTTGAACCCTTATCCATCGTGTTTATTGACCTTTGCCAAAATGCTAAAGGAACATTCGATTAGGGTATCATTGAATTAAGTTGGGGAGAAAGGGAGGTTGTGTTTATGTCAAGTAGTGGTGAATGATGATAATTGATCTTGACAACAAGAAAAAGAGAAAGAAAAAGAAAAGAAAAAAAAAAGAAAGAAAAGCAAACCAAGAAAAAGAAAAGAAAAATAGAAAGGTTTGCAATAAATCAAAGAAAAAGTTGTCAAGATCAATCAAGAAAAGAAAAATTTATAGTTCACCAAGAGTTGTATTGGAATAAGGAGGAAGTTTGTAAATAGATTGAATGTTCCTCTTGCTTGGCCATTTGAATTCAATATCCCACATATGACAATTCTTTTGTAACCTAGCCCAATTACAACCCTTAAAGACCTTATGATCAATGACTTTTATGCTTTTAGAAATGATAATTAGATGGACACATAATTTGATTGGAATGTTATCATGTTTGTTGGATGAGTGTTCATACCCTCACAATAGATTTCAATGTGTTCATATACTTTATATATATAGAAGTGTGTTAGGTTTGGTTCAAATTTAAACATGTTGCTTGTTTAGGATTGTGTTTAGAACTAGTTCACATTCATAGTATGTATCTCGTTTAATGAGAAACTTAACTTTAGCTTGCACAGTCACGTTTGAATCATTCATCTGATAATTGTTTTCTTCAAACTTTAGATTTTGTTGCTCATTGCTCAAAACTTTGGTTAAAGCTTGTTTCCTTATTTGTAGCGTCCTTTGTTTGAGGACAAACAAAGATTTAAGTTGGGGAGTGTGTTAAGTGCCAGAAAGTGGATAAAATGCACATTTAATTAAGGCACTTATGTTACTTGTTTTACAAGTTATCTTAGGATAAGCTCATATTTATGGTTAAAATGCTATATTTGTGATCCTAAGTCTTACCCCATGTTATTATGCAGGAATTTCATGCTTGAACCTGAGCTGAGTAAAGGATTATGAAGTTTTGATCAAAGCCATCGCTAGAAGCGTACGCTTCCTCGCTACAAGCGAGGATAGGCAGGGAATTTGGAGACTTCATCGCTTCAAGCGCCAGATGCCACGCTTTAAGCGAGCTTAGGCAGGGAAATTGGAGAGTCCATCGCTACAAGCGATGGACCGGTCGCTTCAAGCGACCAAGGGCGGTTTAATGTTCCATGCTGACGTGGAGCTTTCCCATTGGCCAAGAAACTTCATCGCTACAAGCGACCAGCTCATCGCTTGTAGCGAGCGTGCAAAATTTCAGTTTTATAAAAGCATTTTTAGCTCACTTTTCAGATATAACTGGATCATTGACTACTTCCATTTAGTGATTGCTTTTTAATTCAGTTTAGTAATAGTTTAGGACTTAGTTTTAGGGCTAGAAGCTATGATCTTCAAGGAGCAAAAGTAATTGGATTGTGGAATCAACCAAAGGCTTTGGGAAATCAAGACTTGGGTTATGATCTTCATCTTTTCTTTTAACTTTTGTATAGTTGTCATGAAAATGAACAACTAACTTCCCTTTGTTGGGATTGGAGGTATTCTTTCTAGCTTTGATGTAATACATGATTATGTGAATATATGATTTTAGCAATTTATGTGTTTATGAAGTTATTCTTGCTTTTCACTCTCATGCTTGATTCAATTGCTATTGACAAATACTTTTGAATCTATGTTTAGAATAATCTTCTATCAAAATAAGAAAATCTAGAAATGGATTTAGGTTTTGATAATCGCACAAAGTTTCGGATCGTAATGCTTTCGGATCGTTTGATTGATTGGGAAATCGTCGATTAAACGATACGATCGATTTCACGATGTCATTTGGGAAATCAATGACGTTGTTGAGCGATACGTGATATTTTCGCTAAAACGCTAAATTCATATGCATGATTTATAGATTATATTCTTTGCAAGATTGATGAACTCCAATTCCAACGCTTTGATACCCTATTATTTGTCGTTTTATTTCTGCAATTAAATTCCATTAGTTTTATGCGACCAAGTAAAGAAACCCTTAACTCAAAACAATACCGATTGTTGAACGGTTCGAAGTAGCGCACCTAATCCCTGAGGAGACGATAATTTAAAATACTTACTTTTGTTGATTGAAATACTACTTCAACAATGATCAAAATAATGAGTTGGTTAAACTATCTGAAATAAGGGATCAATATTGTACACTTAGAAATGGAGGGATCAAAAGGTGGGTTATCTATCGGATGGACGTTGGTTCAAAATATTAGAAGACTTTTGAAGTTAGATTGGGTGGATAAATTTTGCCATTCATATAAAGAAGCAAATTCTTGCGCGGATGCTTTGGCGAATTTGGCATGTGTTGTGGTTTTACTATCTTTTTATATGAGCAATGTCATGCTTAAGTTAGTTTCAATTATTTAGCTGATGTTGTTGGAGTTTATACTTCACGCTTACTTAATTGTTAGTGTCTTTTTTTTTTTTGGGCTTTGGCCCTCTTGTATTCAAATAAAAAATATATTGTATTAAAAATATTGTATTAAAAAAAGTGTAATGGATGTTTGTACTCCAGCCTAATACAAATATTTTTTTTTCCCAGTTTTGTTGTGTTTAAGATGGTGGTGAATTCCTAGCTAATCATTTGGGTTGTTTTTGTCTTTTTGAATAGTGCTAGTAGCTAAGTGGTTGTTTTGGACGTTCCTCCTAGTTTTCGTTTGATCTTGGTTAAGAGACATCCGTCTTATAGCCTTACGTAATGTGGCCTACAAAATCCTATCAAAATTAATTCCTAACTAATAGACTAATATTTTTACTACATAAGTGTGGCTCTCTCAAGAACAATCAGCTTTTGCAACGTTTGAGTAAAGTACATGCATAATAAGTATAGGGGACAATTGGGATAGGTGGATCTCAAGCTAGATATTAGCAAAGGCTTGATATGAGATTAATAACATCACCATCATAGTCCAAAAGAGTTGTTTCAGCATCCTAACCTTTCACTTTTTAGCGTTTTTTTTTTCTGGGGTTAAGGCTTGATAATAACGTTCTTTTGGGTTTAGGATATTTATTTTAGATGATTTTGTTTTTTGCTTCACTTTTTTTTTAAAGGTTTTATATTTGTTATTATCACTCAACAATTGGCTGTATTTTACCGAAAACAACTTAGATGAGATGTTAAGAGATATCTTCCGGTTTAATCAGATGTTCTGAGTTCGAAACCAACAAAGTTAAATCTTTTTTGAAGATAAATTTGTCACGCGATTGACATGAAAAAAACAACTGGCTATATTTTGTGCCACTATCTTATTGGCTTCAACTTGATTATGCTTTGTTGGTCAATTTTTTATTTTTTTTATTATGCTTGAGATTTAGAAACTTTAGCAATTTTTTTCAGTTATGTTATAATGTATCTTACCTAATTAATTATATGGAGTAAAATTTGTCAATTATCAATTGTTGGTTCAGATATTTGAAATGCATTTAGTGTATTAATTGAACAATTTGCATTGTACATGGAGAGAAGGAAGTTATTTTCTAACTAACTACTTAAAGCTAGCAAATTCATTTTGAACATGCATGGTGCCATAATACACCATGATTCTATGATCTAAGATACAAGGAATGCTGTCTGAATATAAAAATGAAAGGAACCATTCAAAATCAAAACATGAGTCTATATTTTTGTAAATACCAGAAGAAAACAACGCTAATGATAGTACTTTATAAATAGATCAACTAATATTCATTTGCGTTTTTCTTTCCTATAAATAGAGTTCTTCATTTGTATGAGAAATTAAAAAGTTATATTTTTTGAAAACTCGATATTTGACCCTAAAACCGATTAATTCGGATGATCAATTTTATTGGCCACTAACGGAGGTCCAATTGAAGTGAGAGCAAAAACTTTGTATGAGTTGGCCCATTACAAGATACATTACCGTAAAGAGGATTTGAACATGAGACTTACGAAAGAGCACACCTAATATTGAAGTTGTATACCGTTAGACCAAGCCCTTGAATCTTAACTCATTTTTTTACTGATTAACTCCCTGTTCTTACTGTTGTTTATCGGTTGGCCTCTTAAATTAATTTATTATTCACAATTTGAAACCAGAGTATACTTTGTGAATACTTGAGATTAAATATTCATGACTTTGTTGTCTAGAGACTGCTATAAACGCATGAAACCAATTATTATTTATGATAAGTTTATGTTTTTCTTAATTTTGAATCTGCTTAAGAGATTAAGAGTTATTTTAAGATGAACGGGAGGTTGGAGGTAGGGGCAGAGTGGTTCTTCTTGGTGGCGTGAGGTAGCGAAAATCCGTGATGGTGAAGGAGGGGTCGGTGGTAGGTGGTTTGATGAGTGTATTGGCCGGTCGGTTGGGAGTGGGTCTCTCACGTTTTTTTGGACTGATCCGTGCTTAGGAGGGCCCCCGTTGTGTGTGCGATTTAGGCGTTTTTTCGACTTCGCTGTTCACAAGTCGATATCGTTGGCGTAGATGTGCGGTTTAGGGTGGGGTGTCGGTGGGAAGGCCTGGCAATGGCGCTGTCGGTTGTGGGCGTGGGAGGAGAAGTTATTATAGGAGTGTATGATTTTACTGCTTGACATTTCTTTGCAGAATAATGTTACAGATCACTGGCAGTGGAGACTTGATAATAGCGGCGGTTATTCCGTTCGGGGAGTGTATCAAAAAGCTCACTATTCAGGAGTTTCCTATTGTTGATGCGTTTTCGGATTACATATGGCAAAAATAGGTACCTTTGAAGGTATCTATTCTGGCTTGCCGCCTGCTTCGGAATCGATTGCCAACAAAAGATAACCTGGTGGCGTGCGACATTATTGCTCATGACAATCAGTCTTGCGTGACCGGGGTTTTGCTTCTTGTGGAGTTTTGTCCGGGGTTGGTTAGGTATATCATCGGCTGATCCACATCTTGTTCAGGATCACGTCTCTCAGTTCATTTATTCAGCAGGTGGTTCGCGTACTTGACGTTCTTTTTTACAGCTTGTTTGGTTATGTTGCGTTTGAGTTTTGTGGAATGAAAAGAATAATAGAATTTTCAAAAATGAGGAGAGCTTCATTCACCAACTGTTAGATAAAGTCAAGTTACATACCTTTTGGTGGATGAAAGCGAGTAATATTAATGATCGTTTAAATTCTCATTTTTGGTGGTCGAGCCCTTTTGTTTGTATGGGCATCGACTAAGTCGTTTTTCTGACTTCGCTTTTTTCTGACTTGTATAGTTGTAAACTCTTGAGTTCCATGTTGGTACACCTTATACTAATTCGAAGTCTCCTTTTATCGTAATATATTCCATTTTTGCTTGTTAAAAAAAAGGTTTTGGCCTTTTCACAACAGGTTCTTCAAAATGCACCATTCGAAGATAGAACTCATGATACGCTTTAGGAACCTAATTATGTGTCAACATGCGTCAAACCAAATTTATTACTACTTGTAATTTTGAATCGGTATATTACGATTCGCCCATGAAAAAATGCATAGAACTTTATGACTTCAAGACATGGTTCAAATACCATTTAAATAGTTATAAAATAATCATTATAGTGTTACCATTATTAATAATAATTTCTTTTTCCCCATTTTTTTAATTATGTGTATTTTTGAAATATTAAATGATATGTACTATTTTTATGTGCATCTAAATGACTTTTACTTTAGGTTATGACTAATACAAGTATTTCTCTCTTCCCCCTGCTTCCTTTCCCGTGTTTATGACAAAAATGTAATAAATAGATAATTAAATTTTTGAAAACTTATTTTATTTTAAAAAGCTTGTTACTTAAAATGGACCAAAAACCTCATGTTGTATTAGTACCATTTCCAGCACAGGGTCATGTGAACCCCTTAATGCAACTAGCCAAACTCCTACGTTGTAACGGTTTCTACATAACCTTTGTGAACACTGAATTCAACCACAAACGTTTGATAAAATCTCTTAGAGCTGACTTTGTTAAGGGTCTACCAGATTTTCAATTTGAGACCATACCTGATGGTTTGCCTCCCTGTGATAAGGATGCAACACAAGATGTTCCAACGTTGTGTGCTCCTTTCAAAGAACTTGTGAATAAGCTTAACACTTCATCACCCCATATTCCAGTTACTTGCATAATTGCTGATGGGCTTTCTGGCTTTGCTGGAAGAGTAGCAAAAGATTTGGGGATTCAAGATATACAGTTTTGGACTGCTT
Organism: Medicago ruthenica; assembly: GCA_018208015.1. Taxonomy (NCBI): domain Eukaryota; kingdom Viridiplantae; phylum Streptophyta; class Magnoliopsida; order Fabales; family Fabaceae; genus Medicago; species Medicago ruthenica. Next base: position 65,842,021 of record CM031373.1, on the reverse strand, counting down.
CTGCTTGTGGCTTTGTGGGATATTTGCAATATGATGAGCTTGTTAAAAGAGGAATTCTTCCATTCAAAGGTAAATTATGGTTTGTTCAATAAAATAAAAATATGAAGTATGAACATCTAAAAATGGTTTAAATGTGAACATTTATTATCTTTAGTAAGATAATAAATTTTATAATTATTAAAAGAAGAGAAGAGATGAAGTATTTTATTAAATTTTATAATTTTTTAATCCTTTTGTAGAGAGGATTGTTAAGAACACATTTTATTTAATACCCACTCTTTTATTGAGTGAAATCTATGTGAGTCTCAACATTTTATGCGAGATCTATTTTCAAAGTGTAAGATCCGCATATATTTTATCTAATACTATGTCCGATTGTTTGACGGTGCAAACAGACCAACAACACATGACCGAATAATTTAGCAAAATTTTGAATTGTTGATGCTTCATTTAGTCAAAATATAATATTTTGAACTGATTAGGAGCTCAACTGCCCTTCTTTTTTTTTTTTATCATAGGTTCAATTTTTAAGATTAAATTGAGTTTTTGATGTTTCATTTGATAAATATATAATATTTTGAAATAATTATGAGCCAAGTCCATTTTCTTTTTATTAGAGGCTCAACCTTTAAGATTGAATTTAAAGTTTTAAGTTTGATGCTTCATTCAGTAAAAATATAATAATTTGTGTTATTTAAACATCCATTTATATGACAACTTTTGAGACAATCAAAATTTTACAAAGAAAATTAGGTATTGACACAAAAGCCAAAACAATAGAGAGAGAAAAAGTAAAAAGATAATGTGAGTATGAGAGAGAAATTTGTCACAAAAGTTGTCAAAAATAGTTGTTCAAATATCATTTCTCTATTTTGAAATAGTTAGAGGTGCAATTGCACTTTCCTTTTAGCAGGGACCCAATTTTAAGATCAGAACGAGATGCCGAGACCAAAGTATTTAAAATAATACTACCTCCGTTCCTTTTTAATTGTCACATTTTGACATTTTACACAAACCAAGACAAACTATAAATGTCACTACTTTTGATACAATAATTTGTATTTTTACTATAATAACCTTATTCATTTAATATATCATCTCATATATTTCTCTCTCCGTAATAAATAACTAAGGATAATATTGGTAAAACAATATTTAAAGTTGCATTGAACTTTGAAAGTGACAGTTAAAAAGGAACAAAAAATTTCTTCAAAAGTGACAATTAAAAAGGAACGGAGGGAGTAATATCTAATATGAGTGTGAGCTAGTGTTAGAACGAATGCTAAAAATAAAGTGTTCTCATCACTTTTTTTTTTAGAAGTTCATATTAGATGCACCTCCGTAAACTAAACTAGTGTATATTTCTCTGTGTTGGTTTTCAATATGGTATTTTTTTTATATTGCGTTAAATGCAATTTTGGTCCCTTTTATTTTTAGAAAAACAAATTAAGTTTTGGTCCCTCTATTTTAAAATTCATTTTTCTTGTCTCTAATTTTATTTTGTTTTTTCTTCTTCTGAATTTTGGTTTCTCATCTCATTTTCATGTCATTTATAGTTACATGTGTTAATATACCGATTCAAAATAGATAGAGAGAAAATGAACAAGAAAGACGATTAGGGTTTCATAGAATATCAATAGCTTAACATTACAAAAGTTTATAAGAGAATATATAACAAAACCTAATAGACTCTAACTTACTAATATAAAAGCACAATAGATTAAGTTCAATACTTTATTTTCTAACAACATGGTCAATTCATTTATGATGTGATAACATTTATTAAACCACACTGAATGTCATGTTATAATAACAAAAATATACCTAATAAAGCAGGGTTGGCGCAAGACATAGGTCGGGGGTGCAACGGCCTAAGGTCCATGCCTGTATGGGGCCCAATTTTATTTTATTTTTATGTAAGAGGCGTATATAGAAATAAGAAAATTGCTGTTCACAGTTCAACAAAAGCTAAGAAACACCAGTATTTTACGTTTTTAACCCCTTCGGCAGTTAACTGCCGATGGGAAGCAATCCGGCGGCAGTTAACTGCCGTTGCCATGTTTTGCCTATATTTTCCAAAACTTCACTTTTTTTTTATCTTAATGTGAACAAAAACGATAAAATGACATGCGATTAAAGTGAAAAAGTTTAAAAAAAAAAGCTAATTTTTTTAAAAACAGATTTAATTTTAACAAAAACTAATTTCTAACAGTTTTAATTTACAAAAAAACTGATTTTTTAAAATCAGTTTTTATAAATTGTTTTAATTTAAAAACAATTTTCAATTTATTAAAAAAACAGCTTTATTTTTTTTTATAAAAAAATTGTTTTCCAACAATAAAGCTTTTTAGTATATTATTTTTTATGAGGTATTTTTATTAAAAAAATAGTTTTTTAAATTAAAAAATAATAATTTTTTAAAAACAGATTTAATTTAACAAACATGTTTACTTTTAAAAAATATCAGATTACGACTACACAATGTGGTTGTGAATGTGTTGTTAGTTATGGATTGATAGTTATCAATGGTTGCCTTCGTGTTAGTCGTAAACATTAAAACCGTTTTTAAATTAAAACAATTTATAAAAACTGATTTTTTTAAATCAGTTTTTTTTTTTAAATTAAAACTTTGTTAGAATTAGTTTTTGTTAAAATTAAATCTGTTTTTAAAAAAATTAGCTGTCTTTTTTTTTAGCTTTTTCACTTTAATTGCATGTCATTTTATCGTTTTTGTTCACATTAAGATGAAAAAATGTGAAGTTTTGGAAAATATAGGCAAAACATGTCAACGGCAGCTTACTGCCGCTGGTTTCCTTCCCATCGGCAGTTAACTGCCGCCAGATTTTCCCATCGGCAGTTAACTGCTGATGAGGTTAAAAACGTAAAATACTGGTGTTTCTTATCTTTTGTTGGAGTTGATAAAGCAATTCTCTAGAAATAATTGGTTAAAAGGGGATTTGTATAGCAATAAGCTCAAAGAGGGCCCAAAACATTACCAGACTTCAGCCTATGAGATGTTTCATCTTTTTTTTTACAACCCAGCAACATTTTATTTTCACACCCCCCAACCCAACGCTTTCATTTTATGGTGACGAATGATGATGAAGCTCTTTGAGAAATTTTGGAGGTAGTAAATCAATTGAATTGTCAAATTAGATAATGAAACTTATATAAAATTTGGTATGTCTACTATCGTTTTACTTAACTTTGTTTGGTTGGTTCGGCCCACCCAATTATTATTTTTTGTTTTGTTATTCTTTTTTATTAATAATATATAGGACGAGATGTATTTCACACACGATGTTTTGGAGTGTCAGCATAGTTGGAATTTCAAAACAACGTATTATAGTGACCGTCATGATGAAGGCATATCTCATTCGTCGTTTATAAAAAATAATTTGATCTATCATATAAGGGGGCCCTTTTCTCAAATTTAGCCTAAGACCCATAAAATGTTAGGAGCGTGCCTGCTAATAAGTGTTGTCTCACGTCCTCTAAAAAAAAGTTAACAGACAAATGAACTGGTCACATCATAAAACATAACCTAAAAATAAGACGACGGACCATAATTAGGTAAAAAATATAATTGGGGGACTAAAAAAATCGGTTTTTAAAATATGGGATCTACAACTTTATTTTTTTTAAAAAGGGAGATTAAAAGTGAATTTAAACCTTTTATATTTTTTTATTTTCAAATTAGTTCTAAAACGGCAAAAAAAAAAAACTGGAGTTAAAATATTAGGTAAAACTATAATTTTTTATTGCTCTATAATTTTATCAAGCAACACACTATATAGATAAGTTCGTATCTCAACAACAATACTACAACTGATTTCTCTCCTTATATGGTTTATATTATAGACTTATAAGATATTAATAATAAATTATAGATTATTTTATTCATGTTATAATATTTTGGCTACATACAATATACACTACAAAAAATTAGGGTTAGTTTGCTTTCTATGTTTTCTGTTTTTTTTTTTTTTTATAAGCGAAGTTTATTGATGTCTAGCAAACTAGTATAAGATGTGCAAAGCGCTCCAAAGATACAGACATTTACATAGTGATACAACACATAAGAGGCACACCAAGTTAAACCCACTAGCCTATAAAACACGTTGCTGCATAAACCTTCACCTCTAATCACCCACCAAGCCCGAATAATAACAGTTTAAATTCAACTAATAAAGATAAGAGGGTACTTTCTTTTCAAACTTTTAAAAATATATAAAAATGTCAAACTAATGCTTTCATTATTTTTGAACATGCATTCTTTTATTTTTCTTTCCACCTTCTCAATCATAGATTTTCACTACATGAATCTTCCCATTTCCTTGTTGGCAATTTAAAATGAACATTAATGTCAAAAATAAAAACTGAAAATGTTTTTATAAAGTAAATGAGTTGGGTAATTCAACTGATTTGAGATAAGAGTTAATAAACTGGAGGTCCAGGTATCAAGTCCTGTCTGACAAAGAAAAAAAACTAACATAACAGTTAACATACTAACTTTAATTTCAACAATAATTTTATTTTCAAAACGTAAAAAGGAATATTTGGAACAAATTTTCAATTATTTAGCTTTTTCCTTAAGGTTTTGTTTTAAATATATCATTATCTATATAAATTTTTTCGTAAATCTAAAATCATTGAATATGTTATTGAGACCCATCAAAATTAAGGGTTTATGTTCTTTTATTGAATATCATTAATTTTGATTGGTCTCAATAACATATCAAATATTTTATATTTCTGAAAAATTTTAGATGAATAATCTCTTCGATATCAACTTACAATCTAATTGCCAAATTTTAAAAAAAAAAAAATAAACAATATCGAATAAAACGATATTGAAGAATGTAATATTTATGTAGCATTATATCGATGTAATTTGATACACTACACACAAGGGAATTATTATCTTGGTATACATTTAGACCACTTTTCTCTACTTTCTTGCCAAAATACACAAAAGGCAGCTTTTTGTTAGTTTTTGACACTTTCTCTATGACATTTTTAGATGAAAATTTCATTGTTGATGGCACCTTGGATACAAGTTTAGATTGGATCTCTGGAATAAAAGATATTAGACTAAAAGACCTTCCAAGTTTTATGAGAGTCACCGATTTAAATGATATTTTGTTTGATTTCTTGGGTTCTGAGGCACAAAATTGTTCGACATCATCAGCAATCATCATTAATACATTTGACTCCCTTATGGCCAAAAACCCAAATATATATAGCATCGGTCCACTTCACATGCTTGGTAGGAACTTTCCAGAAAAGGAACATGGTTTTAAGGCAAGTGGTTCAAGTTTATGGAAAAGTGACTCAGAATGCATAAAATGGTTGAATAAATGGAAACCTTGCTCAGTTTTGTACGTTAATTATGGAAGTGTAACTGTTATGACAGATTATCACTTGAAAGAATTTGCTTGGGGAATAGCAAATAGCAAGTTACCTTTTTTATGGATAATGAGACCAGATGTAGTAATGGGTGAAGAAATTTCAACTTTGCCACAAGAATTTCTAGATGAAGTTAAGGACAGAGGATACATAACTAGTTGGTGCTCTCAAGAACAAGTGCTTGCTCATCCATCAGTTGGGGGATTCCTAACTCATTGTGGTTGGAATTCTACACTTGAAACAATCTCTTCAGGTGTGCCTACTATTTGTTGGCCTTTCTTTGCTGAGCAACAAACAAATTGTAGGTATGCAACACTTGGAGAATAGGGATGGAAATTAACCATGATGTGAAAAGAGGTGAGATAACAAAACTTGTGATGGAAATGATGGAAGGAGAAAAAGGAAAAGAAATGAGACAAAAGAGTTGGAGTGGAAGAAGAAAGCTACAGATGCTACTAATTTGGTAGGGTCGTCGTACAATAATTTTCATAAGTTAATCAAAGAGGTTCTTCATCACAATGCCAGTTGAGTTCTATAATATTATAATCATTAATGTCTAATATGTTCGACTAATTTTTGCTAAAATATTTCTTATTTAATTAGTATCAATCATTGTCATTCTTACTATTTATTGGAAGCTTAACAATTCAGTTAGTTAGTTAGAGTTTAGTAAACCAGAGTTAACTTGCAGCGCAAGTAACTCGAGTTAAGTTATTTTGTTTTAGAGTTTATTACACCTTTGAATATATATACCTTAGTTGTTAATATACACACGTATTGTTTTAATTTTCTGTTATTCTCTCTAATCTTCTCAAACCCTATACTTCTCAATTTCTTCACATTCTCTCAATTTGCTCTATCACTATTCTGAATTTCGTGTTATCTTGCATTAGTGGAGAGAGTTGGTGCTTTTTATGATTCATAATGATTGAAGCTCAAATAAGAAATACTTGAACTAAAATAAGGTTTCACTAATGTGAAGTATGGTTTCTTTATGTGACTGATGTTATATTACAAGTTTTAATAAATATTGTGTTAAAGACATAAAGTGTAATGGATATTTGTAAAAGGGTACTCTAACCCAATACAAATATTGTTTCCGGTTTTGTTGTGTTTAATGAGGTATTATCGATTCGTCATGTTTTTCTTTGTAAAGCTTTTCGATTGAACCTTTTTAGTCTAGAAGAAAAAACTAGCATTACCCCAATCAACCAAAAGTTCCATCGTGATTTGCTTGCGGACGCTATTATTGCACACGATCTACCTTTTAGTTTTGTTGAATATGAGAAAATCCGAGCTTGGGTGAAATATTTGAACCCTTGTGCTGAAATGGTCTCTAGGAATACCATTGTCTTAGATATTGAAAAAAATATATGACAAAGAGAAGACCAAACTTAAAGATATCATGGCTAAGATTCCAAATCGAATTTATTTAACTTCTGATTGTTGGACAACAACTACTAGTGAGGGTTATATTTGTTAAACTACTCATTTTGTTGACGAGAATTGGAAATTAACTAGCCGAGTTCTTAACTTTTGTCGAATGAAACCTCCCCACTCTGGTATTGCATTGGAAGCTTCTATTTTTGATTGCTTAAAGCAATGGGGAATAGATAAAAAGATCTTTTCTATTACCTTGGATAATGCATCTGCCAATGACAATATGCAGGAGCATTTGAAGAAACATCTACGTGTTCAGGGGAATTTAATGTGTGGTGGTGAATATTTTCATATTCGTTGTTGTGCACACATACTAAACTTAATTGTCCAAGAAGGTTTAAAAGGGGCCAGTGAGGCACTACATAAAATTAGAGATAGTGCGAAGTACATCAAAGGATATGATGTAAGGATGATTAAGTTTGAAGACTGTGTCAATGATGCGGGAGTAATCGTAAGCGGTGGTTTACGATACGATATGTCGACAAGGTGGAATAACATGTATATTATGCTTGAAAGTGCCTTAAAATATAGAAAAGCTTTTGAGTATTTTCAGGTGGCTGATAGGAATTATAAACATTGTCCATCAGATGAGGAATGAGAAAGGGCAGAGAGAATTTGTGAGTTCTTAGAACCATTTTATGATATCACAAATTTGATCTCAGGTTCATCTTATCCGACTGCAAACTTGTATTTCATGCAAGTATGGAAAGTTCAATGTATTTTGGAAAAAAAACAAAAATTGTGTGGATGAAGTGATAAAAAAGATGACCTTGGATATGATGGTGAAATTTGAAAAATATTGGACAGATCATAGTGTAGTACTATCTGTTGGAGCTATTCTAGACCCACGACTGAAGGATAAGTTTTTAAAGTATTGCTACATGAGACTTGATGCTTCAACCTCTGAGGAGAAACTCAAGAATGTGATGGATAAATTTAGAGGACTTTATGAAGAATATGTGAGCTATTATTGTAATCAAAGTACTTCCCTTTCTCAATCATTCTGTGAGTCTAGCTCATTGTCTAAGCTGTCTAGAGAGGGGAACAAGGCTAAAAAATCAAAGATTGCTTGTGTAAGTTTTTTATGCTAAAGCAGTTATTAAATTTACTTCATCCCAACTTGATTATGGTACTGAATTTAAATTTGACATGTCTGTTAGAGGTTAGCATTTGATCATATTCATAAATTTGACATGTATATTAGCAGTGCACCCATTTCATCACCAATTGTATCTAAATCGAAACTGTTCTGCCATATTTGTCAGTGTATACAATTTCATCTACTTTATATTCATAATGAAGGCATGTTATATTCCAATGTGAAGTTTATTGGAATCGATGCCCCTATGTGTGTGTCTGTTTATTCTACGATGAAATCAAATTGTATGCTCAAACTGCTTGTGTGGATATAGTCAGATATTTTCAGGATTAATAATGAATGATTGTGTTGTGTGTGCTTTAGCATATCCAAATATTGTATTGCCAGAATTATTGTGGCAACTATGTTGGACCTTGAATCCATTAAGCTGCAAGCTCCTACTGCATAGTACAATCCCCAGACATGTTTTAGATTCTTAGGACTTAAGGAGCTTAATTATCTCATCACAAAAACATTGTTTTCTGCTTTTGGATTATTTTCTATCCAAATGATATCTAAATTTGGGGATATCAATATAATGTTATTACTCTATTAAAACTTAAAATTAATTTCTGTTATTCCATTTTCTCTAACAAAACTATTGAACTTGATGGATGCAATCATTAATTTTAGCAATTTTAATCACTTAAAAATCTTTACCGTACTTAAACCTCCACATCCAATAGTAAAAGAATATTAAATGGAAATTTCTGATTTCTGTTAACCAAATGATTGTTGAGACAAGAATCAAACTGAAGGGTTATATACTTAGCCACGCTTAATTTACAGATGACCAACCAATCATTTACTTCAACTTACTGGAGTGAGTTTTGTTAGCTGATAAGCTACAACTGTTTTTCAGTGCTGCATACACATATGGCATAGATAACATCACTGCTTAGATAGTCATGCAACATTTACCTAAGCTTGTTGTCCAACATTTTTGCCATACAACCTAAAGAGTGAATGCATGAAATTGATGATATTTGTGTTATTATATTACAAATCAAGTGAGTCTGCCATCGTCCCCCAACCCTGTTTTAAAAATAGAAGAAGAAAAATAAGGAATGAATGAACAACTGAACATCCACATTGCACAAGGTTTAAGTTACATGATGAATATATCAATTGCTTGTCAACATTAATGAGAATATTTGGCAACCTCGTTTAACTAAACAAGAATTCAAGTTATCTCTAATCTTATTGTTGCATGTCCTTTATGTATATATAAATTATATATGTATATAGTAATTGGATATCTGAACACACATTTTTTTGGCCATGTTTATTATGCTTAGTCTTTACTCAATTCTAATGCATTTTGTATTTGATACATTAGGAATTGCAAGATTTTAAAACATGGAGCTCGAGTAGTGGATCTCTCCCTGGCAAAAGTGAATTAGATGTATATTTTGAGGAAGAACCTATGCAGCTTGAAGAAGAAAACTCTGAGGATTTTGAGGTACTTCTTTATTGGAAGCTTAATGCGAAAAAGTATCCAACACTCTCCATAATGGCACGTGACGTGCTTATCATTCCAATCACCACTGTGGCTTCAGAATCTTCTTTTAGTATCGGAGGGCGTACTCTCACTAAATACAGAAGTTCTACACTTCCATAACACGTCCAAAGGCTAATTTGTGCTCGTAGTTGGATGCATGGTTTTTCTGAAAATCCCAATGGTAATCTCAAACTAATTATTTATATTGTTTATCGGTTTTACATCAGTATTGAAGCTGCACTTATGTTTGTGGATACAATTATTACTTTAAAATAGTACAAAAAATATCCTAAATCATTCACAACAGCATATGCTTTAGCCAACTGCCACATAGTGGCTGCTAGTCCTTCATGTGATGGAGTGAAAACTTTACGAGCAGCTCCATGTTGTTCACCTTGTGGAGGTAAGCTTAATTCAATAGCCAATGGCTTCAATGTGCCATCATCTTGTAGAGACAAGAGTGTTCTAGTGGCATAAGTGTTGGTGTTGGTAGAGTTTATTCTACTTAGGTATGACATCAGAGCATCATGATGATCTAATATATAGAGTTTATCACTTTCAAGAGCCTGCAACATAAAGAAGTTTGATTCTTGTTATAGATATTAATTATAGCATTCAACATGAATTTGATTTCATTTTCATACAACTTTTAGTCAATGAATATGTGAGTTTTGATCACTATTAGTACCTCATCTATTGTGAGCCCATCTAAACTATTTTCTATGTGCTTTGCTTGGATGGAACTATTTTTGTATCCATAGATGCTTGGGTCCAACTTGCTGGCAGAAGGAAATTCCTACATGTAAAAGAAACATTGAAACATATTATTTTTAATTTTCAATGTCTTATGCTGCTGTGAATAATCCTATATGCTTTTGATTTTGGGTGATACTTTATTTGAGCAAAATTTGATTTTGAGTTTTGATCGTCGTATGAACCTTGTCGGAAAAGGAGTCGCCGGCGCCGCCAGTGATTCAAGGATTTAGGGACTAGGGTTGTGGAGAAGATGAGTTGAGACTTCAGAGTTCAGATCCAGAGTGAAATTGAATAGTAACAATTGGCCCTTAAGCCCCCTCAATTGGGGCCAATAAAAATCAAACTAGATAGTGGGCTAGACTTAAAATAAACTTATTCAATAAGGGGCCTGAAATTATGGGGCTTAATTGATGGGGCTTTTAATTATTGGGCTTCTTTGACAGCTCTAATTATCGGTGCTGCAGTTAGAAAATTGTTTTTCCCACTTCAAAGAAAGCTAAGAAACACCAGTATTTTACGTTTTTAACCCCATCGGCAGTTAATTGCCGATGGGAAGGATCCGGCGGCAGCTAACTGCCGATGGGAAGGAAACCAGCGACAGTTAGCTGCCGTTGCCATGTTTTGCCTATATTTTCCAAAACTTCACATTTTTTCATCTTAATGTGAATAAAAACGATAAAATGAGTGAACAAAAACGATAAAATGACATGCGATTAAAGTGAAAAAGCTAAAAAAACAACTATTTTTTTAATTTAAAAATTGTTTTTAATTTTTTTAAAAAAATATTTAATTTTAACAAAAACTAATTCTAACATAGTTTTCATTAAAAAAAACTGATTTTTAAAAAATCAGTTTTTATAAATCAGTTTTTTTTAACATAGTTTTTTTTTAAAAAAAAAAACTGATTTATAAAAACTGATTTTTTAAAATCAGTTTTTTTAACAGAATTTTTTTGTCTCTCTAACAAGTTTTTTTAGGGTATTTGTTGAAATAACAAAAAGTAGAAACTTATATTAAAGACAACAACTTTTAAACAATTAAAAAGTTGCATATACACTTTATCACAATATCTCAAGAGAATATTTTTATTTTGATTCCTTTAACAAATGCTTAACTGCGTTATTTATATATTCCATTTTTTTTATCCCACATGGATAGTATTCCCTAGCATTATCTTTTTTTTGTCAAGATTCCCTAACATTATCCTTAACACCCCTTTTAGAGAAAAAAAAAATTAATATTACATTATTATATATAAAAGACTAGATGAAAAAAAACTAAACCTGCCGCTGTTGACTTTATCAACAAAAAAAAACCTGCCACCACTGTAGTAGTTGTCTAGTTCTTCACTTCTTCTCCACCTTATTAATTCACAAGCGTATAGTGGTATTGAAATAACTTATATACAAAATTGAACCCACAAAAATATCAATCTCACCTCCACAGTACAAAAATTCTCAAGAAAAACAAATTGATTAAAATGGAGTCTAGTCCTCATCATACCCAACAAAAGCCACATGCTGTATTTGTACCATTTCCAGCACAAGGTCATGTGAACCCAATGATGCAACTAGCCAAACTCTTCCGTTGCCAAGGTTTCCACATAACCTTTGTAAACACTGAATTCAACCACAAACGTTTGATAAAATCTCTTGGACCTGACTTTGTTAAGGGTCTACCAGATTTTCAATTTGAGACTATACCTGATGGTTTACCAGAATCAGATAAAGATGCAACACAAGATGTTATACCGTTGTGTGAAGCAAGTAAAAAAAACTTTTATGCTCCTTTGAAAGAGCTTGTGATTAAGCTCAACTCTTCATCACACCATATTCCAGTTACTTGCATAATTGCTGATGGGCTTTCTGGCTTTGCTGGAAGAGTAGCAAAAGATTTGGGGATTCCAGAGCTACAGTTTTGGACTGCTTCTGCTTGTGGATTTGTGGGTCATTTGTATTTCGATGAACTTGTCAAAAGAGGCATTCTTCCATTCAAAGGTACAATAGTATTATTTACTTTTATCTCTTAATTTGCTTTAATTTTTAAATTGAATATTTTTATCTAAAAGTCTATCCAAACCGAACTATATATTGGTGTGTTGAGTGTCACTTAGAAGTCCCGAGTTAAATAAAAATAGATGTCATGGAATAGAGAAATGATATTTGTTCAACCATTTTTTAACAACTTTTGTGATAACTTTCTCTTTCATACTCACATTTTTTTGTAAATTTATGGTTGTTTTAAATGTTGTCATACAAATGGTTGTTTAAATAACACAACTCTATAAAAGGGTAGGTAGAGTTTGAGAAGTTGAGATAACCATGTGTTAATATCTTAAAGTTTTAGAGAGAGACGTGGAATATTATTATTTTAGACGTGGGAATGGTAGGTAGCTTGAAATGCAAATCTTTTACCTTTGAAAATTTCACCATTTGAACAAAAATCTTAATCTATTAAGAAAAAAATGGATACCTATTAGTTACCGACAACTATATAAGCACTCTTTCTTTTCAATAATTAACAGTCTCACGATTAAAATAAGAAATAAAGTATATAAAAGTTGGTTCCACCATCTCAGGTTCATGTGATTCTTTTTTTCTCAATTTCTTTTTATTTATTTTCTAAATATATATGTTAAAGTACATATTAGTGAATTTATTTAAAAAAAAAAATTTAGTTTAGGACCATTGAAGTCATTGAGTCCTTAATAAATACTTTTATTTAAAAATTATAAATAAATGACATACACACAGGGACTCATTTAAAAATCTGTGTTAATTTCCTACCACTATGGAGGCTCTGGGAGGATAACTACTCGCCCATAAAGACTTGTGACTCTGTTTCACAAATAGCTTTGAATATTCACCATTTTGACAAGTTTGTGTGTGCTCTATGACTGGTTCACATATAGTACGAAAATTATTCTAATTGACTAAACTATATTATTATTATTATTATTATTATTATTATTATTATTATTATTATTATTATTATTATTATTATTATTATTATTATTATTATTATTATTATTATTATTATTATTCCTATATACATTATTAAACACTACCCTATAATTAAGTTTTTTTAATGGCCCCTATAATTAAAAAATTATATATTCCAAGTGTTGGTTGCTACTATATTATTAAACATTGTTTAAATAATATCTTAATGGTTCATAGAATATACCATTTATTTCTTACATGATGTTCTGCTACGTGGTTATGAATTAAGCATCATTGAAACTTTGGTGGAAAATTAAAAGAGTAAACATCAAGTTTAAGACCTAGAATTACTGTTGTGTGAATTAAGAAGAAATAAAAGTTTCACATTATCCTTTCAAAGTCCCGTTAATTCAAAGTACCGTTAAAAAGAAAAACTTTGTTCGAAGTAATTTATGTGAGATCTTGTGTCGGTAAATCATGCAATACTTGTTTCCTCTGACCTCTCTAACAAAAAAAACCCACACCGCCCTCCCTCTGTTCCAAGATGTAGAGGATGGTGGTGGTGATGCGACGGTGGGTCTTCCATCCGCATCACCTCTCGTCCATGTTTTTTCGGCGGTGGTTTGTCGGAAAGAACGTGTTCTCGGCATTTTTTGTTCGTGAACTGGATCTTGGAGCTTTTTCACCACCCCTTGACCGCCGGCGTTGGTTCTTTCACCGACGCCGCCGTGGTTATGTTTTTGGGTGTCTGAAGAGTTGTCGTTAATCTGTGAGGTTTGGACCTTCATAGATCCGTGTTTCATTCGATGAGGGTGGCTAGTTCTGGTTACCTTCGTGTTGGTTTTGGTTACTGTTACTTCTTTCTGGCTGTCCAAGCTTCTGTGCGCTTTCCCAACCTCCCCTTCGTCGTTGGTTTTCTGGTCGGCGGCGTCCTTAAGGTCTGCAAAGGGTCGTGCGGTTGTGGTGGATCCAGTTTCTGGATGGTTGGTGGTTTCTCTTCTCCGCGCCGAAAGATGGGACAGTAAGGTTTTTCTAAAAATGCGTCCTCTTTGTTCGTGTCTGTGTTGGCTGGTTCTAACACTATGTTCGGCAGTGTGTGGTTTCTAAAACTCAGTTTTAATATGTCCCATAGCTTGTTGTTGGTTCGGATCACTGGGTCTTTTTGGCTCGAAAGGGCGGTTACGCCTGGTGTGTTTTGCAAGGGGCTGATGGTACGGGAACCTCTATCCGTGTTGGCGGTTGGTTCATTCACTATTCGTAAAAGATGTGTATGATTTTATTCAGGCGCGTCTCTAGTTCGTTAAAATGTTTGCGGACTTTTACACGTTATTTCTTTTGCAATCTAGTTTCGTGCCCCGCGTTGGGTTCGCTGGATTGTGTTGATGTGTAGCTGTTTGTATAACATTTGTGTTTCTTTATACCACTTTGGCTTTTTCGTTGTAACACCCTTTTTTAGGTTGATTTTGTGGTTGCTGAGTCAGGTTAATGTCCCCTCAGCTTTTTGTATTTTCTCTTTATTTTATATATTTTCCGTTGGTTTAAAAAAAAATATGCAATACTTGAACAACAAGATGATAAATTGAAGAACATGATGATAGTTGTACATATAAATTCTAAAACGTGTGTACACATTATGGTCAGGCGCGGCCTTAACAAACGTAAGGTGAGCTACGACGCCGAGCCTCGCAATTTTAAGAGTCTCAAACTTTTTTTTAATATAGCATCCAAAAATGTTAAGTATATATAATAAAATATAAAAACTCAATAGATACCTTGTAATGATTTGGTGATAAAATATAATGCACTTGGGTCTTTGGTCTTGAGGTTCAATCCTTGAACCAAATATAAATGTTTTAATTGCATACACAACTATTAGCTCATTAGAATTTTTTTTATCAAATTATCTATGTATGTAGAAAACTACTATATACCTTGAATTTTTTGTCATTTGTTTCCATTAACAACACAAATTAATTCCATTAAATAATTAATATTTTTTTCTATTGTTTTAACTTTAATCATGCCGTCTCCGTGAACTTAGCTCAGTTGGTAGAGACATTGCATATCATATGCAGGGGCCGGGGTTCGAACCCATGACACCCCACTTATTCTCCTTTAAGAGGAGAATTCCTAGCCACTAGACTACTTGACAAAAAAAAATTTAATCATGCATGTCAGTACTAATTTGCTACTATTTTTTCCCGATATTAGTATTAGTTTGTCACTATTTAGATAGCAAAGACATTTTTTTTAAGCAGCAACAACCATTATACTTAAGATTCATTTTGCACTAAACAAAGTGACGATTCTTTTTAAGTTTTTGACGTTTCTTTTTATTATGAACCCAATTTTTAATATTAAAACAATTAGTGGTTAGTGAAGTTCAACACAGATTAGTTTGTTCGTTCCATACAATTTATAATAATGACTATTTTTGATGTTATTTACAATTTAAATAGATGATTACTATTGCTTAAAAAAATCTTGTTTTTTCATTGGGGGTCCGTTTTTAATATTTAAACATGGCCTCCGATTTTATGAGAACGGCCTGATTACGGTAGTTGCATTCTATTTTTTTGGGAATAAAATTTCTCATCCTTAAAATATGGGAATATAAAAGAAAGAATTTAAGTGAACATGTAACTTTTATTACAGAAAATAAGTAATACCTGAGAGTAATTTTTATGAACTTGTATTAAACATGAAAATGTTATATTTCCAACTCACTTTACTCAGAATATACTTGTAAGAACCTTGAAACAAATGCACCCTTTTTTTCCTAAAGAAAATACACCTTTTGTATCAACAAATGTTCTTAATTTAAATTTAACCACTACAATCATTTAATTAAATTTATATTTTGGAAATTTCTCTCACAACTTACTTTTCTTAAATTTTCAGATGAAAATTTTGTTGTCGATGGCACCTTAGAAACAAGTTTAGATTGGATCTCGGGAATGAAAGATATTAGACTAAAAGATCTTCCAAGCTTCATAAGAATCACAGATCTAAATGATATAATGTTTAATTTCCAAGGTTCTGAAGCACAAAATTGTTTAAGATCATCAATGATTATAATCAACACATTTGAAGAATTGGAAGGTGAAGCCATTGACACCCTTAGGGCTAAAAACCCTAACATATATGACATTGGTCCACTTCACATGCTTGGTAGGCACTTTCCTGAGAAGGAACATGGGTTTAAGGCAAGCGGTTCGAGTTTATGGAAATCTGACCCAGAATGCATAACATGGTTGAATCAATGGAAAACTTGCTCAGTCCTATATGTTAATTATGGAAGTGTAACTGTTATGACAGATCAACACTTGAATGAATTTGCTTGGGGAATAGCAAATAGTAAATTACCATTTTTATGGATAATGAGGCCAGATGTAGTAATGGGTGAAGAAACTTCAACTTTGCCACAAGAGTTTCTAGATGAGGTCAAGGATAGAGGATACATAACTAGTTGGTGCTTTCAAGATCAAGTGCTTGCTCATCCATCGGTTGGAGGGTTCCTAACTCATTGTGGTTGGAATTCTACACTTGAAGCTATTTCTTCAGGTATGCCTACTATTTGTTGGCCTTTCTTTGCTGAGCAACAAACAAACTGTAGGTATTTATGCAACACTTGGAAAATAGGGATGGAAATTAATCATGATGTTAAAAGGGATGATATAACCGAAATTGTGATGGAAATGATGGAAGGAGAAAAGGGAAAAGAAATGAGACACAAGTGCTTGGAATGGAAGAAGAAAGCTACAAAAGCTACTGATTTGGGAGGATTGTCATACAATAATTTTCATAAGTTAGTCAGAGAGGTTATTCATCAAAAGGCTATTTGAGTTCCTAATATTAGTCTAATATGAAGGGTCATACTTTTTGGTGTTTTTAGGCGTTTTTAATATTTAATTTGAAATAAGAGAAGTGTTATGACATGACTCTGATGTATACACACCAAGCCCCAATGACACACAAAAGCGATTGACATAAACAATAGAGAGGGAGAGAATAAATGTGATGCTATATATGTTTCATCCAAGAGCTATAAATTTACAATTCCTCAGGTATGGTTGTGCTTGTGGCTGTCGTTCCAACAATCATTTCATTTCGATTTAATTGGTTTTTTGTCCCCTAACTAATTTCTTGTTTTCATTTTGATCTCATATCTCGTAAAATCAACATTTTGGTCCTTTATATTTATCTCCGTTATTCAAATAAATCTCTGACTGTTAAATTTAACCTGAAATGTCTATGGTGAACCAACTTTAAGAGTGGTCCACGATAGATACTATTAATTTTTTTAATTTAAACCGTTCGATCTTTTTTTAAAAAGGAGGACCATTGAATTACGCAGGTGTATTTTATCTTACGGTGAGTCAACAACAACTAATTAATCTTCCCTTTCTTCATCTTTTTCCTCACTCTTATTCATCATTCTCAACGTCGCATTCATCAACTCCAACAACATATGATTCTAGATCTCTCTAAACCCACTCATCTCACACAAACTCTATCTTCTCTCTCCCTCCAAACCTTCTTCCTTTCTCCAGAGCCTTTCGTTAGCTCCAAACCCACCACCGTCCTCTCCAAACCCTCTTTCACTCACTTGTTCTCTCTCCATTTTCAACCCAAGACCGTCGATCTCCCCAACCATCACTGTCCTCTCTCTGTTTCAACCCACCACCATCGAACTCATCAACCACCAGTGTCCTCTCTCCAGAAGCTTCCTCTCTCCTCCGTTTTATGGGTTTTTTATTTTCTTGGTTTGATTTGAGTTTGTTTGGGTTTCAGAGGGAACATGGTTATGAAAATGGGAATTTGAGGGAGGAATTAGGGTTTGCGGTGAAAGCAGAAAAGGGAAATTGAGAGAAGAAGAGACTGAATAAGTGGGAAGAATACTTCATTTGAGCAAGGAGAGAAGAAGATTTTGGTTTTGGAAGAAGAGAGTTCTTTTCTTTGAATAATAATTGATCAGAGGAAAAAGAAATAAAAAAAACAATGAGATAATTGAAGGGAACCTTTTATGTTTGGGTTGTTATTGTTTAAGGTTGCAGAAGGGGGTTGATTAATTAGCTGTTGGAGAATTGCTCTTCTCCCATACAAAATTGTTCACTCCCATACAAAATGACCAAAATATTCTCCAATGTGACTTAAGTTACGTTCGTCTTATACCAACGTGAGTTAAGTCACGCTGCCTCAACGTGAACTCACGCTCTGTACTAGTATAACGTGAGTTAACTCACGTTGGCTTCTGGTATTGCTGCATAACAGGATTGAAAGCAAGCAACCAAGCCATTAATGACCCGTAATCAATACACACTCATAATTGATCTAAATTACACCATTTCAACAACATAATCACACATAATTGATCCAAATTACACAAATTCGTCGTTAAATACACAATCCAAAAATTCGACACAAATTCATTAAAATGCAACATTACGGACACAAATTCGAACACATTACACTATTACACGTTAATAAATATTACACTTCAATGGATCAGACACAAAGATGTAAAATGTTATTTTCAACCATTAACCTAAACATGTAATCTATGTCGCCATCATCATGGATAACTTGTGTAAAATACACGGTCTTCCAACTGTCTTCATCTTTATCCGCCCCCAGGTTCACGCATGACACCCGTACAAATACATGAGATGTTCTTTGATTTTCACCAAGATGGAAAAAGTATTTGTTAAGTTGTGCCTTCAACTCGTCCAACTTGTCGGTGGGGGTTAAAAAGACCTTAATCGTCTTCTTCATGGCGGAGTATCGGACATGAGCTTCAACTTCAACCTGTGCATCTTCAGACATGTTTCCCTTCACAAAAGTTTATGGAATAACAAGTATTAGAATAAAACCAAATGAAAGATAAAATAAATAGTTGTATAATTAGAGACAAAAAATGCAAGCAATAATTGGCGTTACATAACCGGCCACCAAAAAATATTTAACTTCATAGATTTATATAATCTATATAATGCTAGTTACATATTGGCCACAAATATCGGCGTTACATAACCGGCCACCAAAAAATATATCGGTGTAATATCGACAAAAAAAAGACGAACACCGACAAAAAAAGTGTCATAACCTATCTAACTAGCTAGTGATATGGAATCATCTTCATCTTCTTCAATGACTTCAAATTCTCCTTTTGGTTTTTCAGGAGTGGGAGTGTCGCAATAAATTGGATTGAGATGATTTGTTGGTTTTTTCGGCGGTTTCAGCTCCTTAGACACGAGGTCTTTGCACAAAGCTTGTTTATCCATAAATGTAAACTCGCATTGCCCAGCCTCACCAATCTTGCGATTCTTCCACTCCGTACAAGGCGGTGGTAATGGACAACCGTCTTTCAAATAAACATGAAAAAAGTGGCCGGAAATTAAGCCAAGACACATGTAACAAGTTGCAACAATGTGACCCATATCCGGTAATGTCAACCACTTATCTATGTATGCAATTCCACCCTATTTGTTGGAGGGTGTAAACCATTCATGATATATTCAAAACGCTCCTCTGAACCAAATATCGGCAAATAGTCTCGCTTATTAGTTTTCAACTCATGAATAAGTGCACTACGAATCAATATGTGATTTTCCTCATCAATGCCCATGTGTCTAGCTATGACCCGGAATCCACAGTTACCACCCACTTTAACATTCACAATATTTTCAATGTAAGGTCTAATGATCTTTGGCATTTGTGAGCGTGATGAATTGTCAATATGTGCACTTTTTCTCTTTGGAAGTGATGTCTTGGTTTGTGACGATTGGCTATCGGGAAATTGAGAATCAACACGCTCCCATGTAGAGCGAATTCGACCCGTGGATGACTCTTTCGCTGTAGACCTCACCCTTTTAGGTGCTCCCTTGGTTACCACCTTTCTTGGAGGTGGAGACAACATTGTGTCTTGTGGAAATGCTAGTTGACGCATCACCTCTTTGATGTGGAGTTTCATTTTGTAAGGGACTTTTTTGAGACGTTCTTGAATGTCATTCCACTCCTCGATCACATAAAAATCATCATCAACCTCTTCTTCACATACACGTAACCTTTGCCAATGAGGATATATGTCATCCAATCGAATAGGAAATTTTTTTTATCTTCATGATAAGAATACATGCACAAGGCAACCCGTACGATGCCTTACGCACACAACCGCAATCTTTCTTAGCAAAGCCGAATGTCTTGGAGCGTTTTGTTTGCTCAAAGATAAAACTCAATGCGGCTTTGCTGATGGATTTTCGGGCTTTGCTGGAAGAGTGGCAAAGGATTTGGGGATTCAAGAGCTAGTGTTTTGGACTGCTTGTGCGTGTGGCTTGTTGGGATATTTACAATACGATGAGCTTGTTAACAGGGAAATTATTCCCTTCAAAGGTAAGTTAAATCAGTAGTATATCTCCTTCTGTTTGTTTTCTGCATATATGAAGCACGGACACCTCAGTGACTTGGCGTGTCGTGGTGTCCGACACTTGTACGATACGTGTTAGACAACTCAGAAATTGTCTAAAATAAAATTGTTTCTTCCTTTACTTCGACACTCCTTGGACCGATGTCTAAAACCTATGTAACACTCGTACGATGCATGTCAGACAAATGTATGAAATTTTTTATTTTTGTCTTTGCTTCCACACACTGACATTGTGGACACTCCTTCAACACATCTCAGACATACCTACAAGAGTCAAGGATGTGTTTAGAAGTATAAACCAATGAGGGTTATAGACATTCTTGTTGATTACAACATTTTTAGCTTTTTATATTGATAAATAAATGTCAAATATTATTGTATCTTGTTTTTGAACTTTTTTGTGAAATAAATTGCTTAAGTTAGATGCACATGTACGTATTTTGATAATCAATTTAGATATTTTATAAATAAATTAATATAAATGTTATAGTGTTGATGTCCTTTGTTTTATACATTAGCAGTGTCGACTTGTCTGTATCAGTATCTTGTTAGGTGTTTGTGCTTCATAAATAGCTTCATTTTCAAAATAATTTTATATCGAACAAAAAAATCTGAAATTAAAATATGTAGGAGAAAAGTTCAAAATTTCACTTAGCACACAGTTTTACAGACAAGTTCTAATGAACAATATTACAACTCCCCTTATGTGATATATTTTGAAATTATTTTGGAATCCCACATTGCCAAGGTTCTGGGCTTGGTGGGTGTACAAATGGTTTGAAACTTTATTCCCTTTAACTTACTTTTATCAAATTTTTAGATGAAACTTTTATCAATGATGGCACCTTGGATACAAGTTTAGATTGGATATCAGGAATGAAATATATTGTTAAAATAGTTGGAAGTTATGTGGAGTTAGTTAAGGTAGTTATGGTTAGTTAACCACACTAGTTAATATCATAAGTGGTCTATAAATAAGACCATACATGTACTCATTTCTCATCTTTTATCAATCTATTCATTTTCTATAATGAGTCTCTATGAGTATCTCCCACATGAGTACTCTTATGCTTGCTCTCTTGCTTACATCTATGATCTTCATCCCTATGATTCCATGATTTTCAACATGGTATCAGAGCGATACCCGAGGGATGTAGATGAAGATTGTGCTTCCGCTTCCGATTCTGAAATCTGCGAAGAAGTTGGATCCGATGATGATGAAGTTCTCAGCGTTTCTTCTCAAAACCTGGAACCTTTAACTTCGCAAAATTCAATTCTTTTTGGCAGCTTCGAAAGTCCAATTATTCCGGTTTCTACCTCTTCAATTGCTCCAGTTTTTGATGGATTTTCCATCAAGATTGGGGAGATATCTTGTTTCATTGGTAATGCTTGCAGCAGCGAGGGTGTTTTTGCAATCACTGTCTCAGAAGAAGAAACGAAGGATGAAGAAACTCAGTTTGTGGTTTCTGAAGCCAGCAAGAAATCAACGAATCGATCTAGCGTTCAAGTCTTTTCTTCAATGATCAAGCGTCAACATGACAACAACGTCGATCGATTTTCGCATGATCATAACCGCAAGAAAGGTGAGAAGCTTTCTGATTCGCTAATGTGTTTGTCGGGAAGCACTTCTGATTTCTGCAACATGCTTAAGCAGTTCAGATTTTGTATTCGATCCCGGGGGTGCGTTTTCCTTGATTCCGGTGTGTGTTGTTCTCAAAGTTCTTCATCACACACGTTCATGCTTGTGGTGGAGACCTTGGGATCGAGGGAGGCATATATGGATTTAGATGAAACTACTTCATAATCTCTTTTCAAATTCAAACTCTACCTAAATTCTCAAACTTCCTAAAGTCACAGCCATGCCAGCCATGCCAAGAAACAAAAGTTTTGGTTTCATTCTGCGTTTTGGTTCAGATTCTCTACAAAGGCAAAAGCGCATCTTTGGGAAAATCGCGTTTTGGAGAAGTTGTCTCTGCTTCCGAAGTGAAGCTTCTGAAGCCTCAGAACCTGATGGTGCACCTGAAGCACCTGTTTGAAATTGTGTTCCTTTGCTGAATTTCTTGTCATCTCCTATTTTTTTACTAGTTTACACCCCCTGTTTTCTTTAGGCCTTACAATATGCATGTTTCAATTGTAATTTCATTGTATTCCAAACTCAAATTGGTGAATTTCCCCATTTTGAGTTTGAGGGAGGCTGTTAAAATAGTTGGAAGTTATGTGGAGTTAGTTAAGGTAGTTAGAATTAATTAGGTGGTTATAGTTAGTTAACCACTATAGTTAGGTGGTTATGGTTAGTTAACCACTCTAGTTAATATCATAAGTGGTCTATAAATAAGACCATACATGTACTCATTTCTCATCTTTTATCAATCTATTCATTTTCTATAATGAGTTTCTATGAGTATCTCCCACACATGAGTACTCTTATGCTTGCTCTCTTGCTTACATCTATGATCTTCATCCCTATGATTCCATGATTTTCAACATATATCAGAATAAAAGATCTTCCAAGCTTCATCAGAGTCACCAATCTAAGTGATGTTTTGTTTGATTTTGTGCTCTCCGAAACACAATTGTTTGAGATCATCGACAATAGTCATTAACACGTTCGAAGAATTGGAAGGTGAAACCCTTGACACCCTTAGGGCCAACAACCCTAACATATATAGCAATGGCCCAATTCACATGCTTGGTAGACATTTTCCTGAGAAAGAAAACGGTTTTGTAGCAAGTGTTCCAAGTTTTTGGAAAAATGACCCAGAATGTATAAAATGGTTGAATAAATGGGAACCTTGCTCAATACTATATATTAATTATGGAAGCATAGCTGTTATGACAAAATCATCACCTGAAAGAATTTGCTTGGGGAATAGCAAATAGTAAATTACCTTTTTTATGGATAATGAGACCAGATGTAGCAATAGGTGAAGAGACTTCAACTTTGCCACAAAAATTTCTAGATGAAGTTAAGGACAGAGGATACATAACTAGTTGGTGCTTTCAAGACCAAGTGTTTGCTCATCCATCAGTTGGGGGATTCTTGACTCATTGTGGTTGGAATTCTACACTTGAAGCAATTTCTGCAGGTGTGCCTACTATTTGTTGGCCTTTCTTTGCTGAGCAACAAACAAATTGTAGGTATTTATGCAACACTTGGAGAATAGGGATGGAAATTAACTATGATGTGAAAAGGGGTGAGATAACAAAACTTGTGATGGAAATGATGGAAGGAGAAAAAGGAAAAGAAATGAGACAAAAGAGCTTGGTGTGGAAGAAGAAAGCTATAGATGCCTACTAATTTGAGGGGATCATCATACAATAATTTCCAGAAGTTAATCAAAGAGGTTCTTCATCATAAAGCTATTTGAGTCCCAAATACAAGTCTAGTATGGTCTATATATTTTGTAGAGATGCAACATTTTTGTTCTATTACTTTTAGCTAAACTATTTCCACTTAATATTTATGGTTTTATTAATGTTAGTTCTTAAGATTAACTATAAGCAATGCTTTCTGGGAAAAAAAATTCACTTAATTAATCATTATACGATTGATATTAATAATTCTTCTGGAGAAAGTGATACTAATTTCTAGAATAGAATATAATAGACTAACACTACATCGAAATAAATAGTTATCATAATGATCAAGTGTAAAAATGTCTTGAAAATCTTGGAAACATCTATTTCTAAAATTATCTTCCAACACCTATAAATAGGCAACATATGAATGTATTTTGTATGAGCACTTGATTCCTTTAGTGTTCCAACTATCCATCACTATTATTCTCCTCTGGTAATACCATCATATATGTTTTTTTTGTTATCCACAGAGGTAGTGTCTTTCTCCTTTTGCATCGATAAAATCGACAATTACATTCTAATATCAAAATAACCAGATGTTCATTATGAATTTGAATCCACAGAGGTGACAAAATAACAAAATGTGAATATATGCATGAATTGATATATCAAATTTTATTGGCGGCAAATGCCTTTTTAAGATCAACCCATTCATCTTCAACTTTCTTCTTATTGGATAAGGCCACTTTGTAAGAAGCTTCAGATTCTCTCAAATTTATCAAGACAGTCTTACATTCTGGAAGCCAATGTTGTGCAACCTCTGTCTTAAGGTTGTTATTTATCACTTCAAAATGCTCCAACTCCTTCTTCACCTTGTCTCTAAGCTCAACAAGACCACTTAACTTTTGTTCTAACTCAACAATCTCAGAATTGATCTTTTCAAATTGTATTTTACCTCGAGATATTTCAGAAATAATTTGGGATTCTCTGGCTTTGGAACTTTCCAATTTCTTTGATATAAGTGACCTTGATTGAATCAGTTGATCATAATCTTGAATAGTATTTTGAGCACTCACAAATCTGACATCAACCCCTTCAATGAAAGTTCTTAACTTGCAAATAACATGATGAAGTCTAATAGGGATTTGGTTTTCAAATTGGCCAAGTTGTTCCAAAATTTGATGGACCTTTTGCTTCACTTCCTTGTCTGAAGAGAGAATTTCAAGCGGTGTCTCCAAAAGGGTTTCTAAATTTTCAAGAATAGCTGCAGCATTTGGATCTTGGAGCACTGAAACAATTGTTGAGTCAGTGCACATAGGAGACAACTTATAACTATCATGTAACAAACTTTCTAGCTCGGAAATTGGATCCCAAGAGTCTGATTCAAGGTGCGGACTGTGGATCTTCACATGACTATCAACTCTGTCCAACATCACTTGCTCATTGTTGGTCAAGTCTTCTTCTTCTGACACCACTTCAATAGTCTGGTTTGAGTCCTTGTTGGAAGCTATTACAGTGTCAAACTGAGACAAAAAGATTCAATAAAGACCAAGGAAATTTTATTACATATCCTATAATTAGAGAAAGGGTTTATATATTTGATATAAAATTTCAATCAAATGGTCAATTTTGCAAAATATGTATATAATAGAGTTATATGCAAAGTTGTAAGAATACAAGAGAAAAAATACTTATGCAATTTAGCTGAAAATGAGGAATGGTAGCACTGACTTATGCAGATGAGTCACTTACTTGATTCTTAGGTGTTGAACTTGTATTTGTATAGCAAGCCTTTATTTTTTTGACAGAACTTGGATAGCATTCCTCTTCCTCCAAACTTTGTGGGTTTCTCGTGCAACCATTTGTATTTGTTGCTGTTGGAACTGAAGCAAACAAAAATACAAGATTAATAAGTAATTTTTGTCTTGATTAGCCTTTTGATTTCCCTAGAAAAATTAAACTCAATTAGTAATAGAGAATATCGATAGAGCAACGATTTCAATACATACCTACAAAGATGTGAGACGAAGATGTTTTATTGGAGTCCAGTTTTTCATCTTTAATGCAAGTTGCAAATGTAACTTGATCCAATTTCTTAGTCTGGTCCTCTTCATTTATATGATAAGATCCAATTTCTGTGACTTGCAACTCATTCATCTCATCATAGTTGTCGGATTCTTCTAAGTGATAAAGTGGTAACACCCCACACCCTATTATCCTCTCTGTTGACCATTCTCCGTCCTCGTTTTCAAGTGAAAATTGAAAGGACATGTTGTAAGGATTAACCCACCCTCCACGTTTTTGTATTTGGCCATGCAAAGAAATGTGTGTAGCACCACTTCTAATGTCAAGATACCAAAGAAACACATGATCCATAACCAAATGTAAATTAACCAAAGAGGTAGCTTTTCCACCTATGTATTTTGAATTTTGGTAAATGTTGCATTGAATAGCTCCGTACTTATCATTTGACTTAGAAAGAACCAGACACAACACAAAACCGTATAAACCAGATTCTGGAAGATGCCCAACTGTTACTGCAGAAGTTGAACACTGATGATGATTTTCTTCAGAACGAAAACAAAATCTTTTTGGAATATGAGTTCCAGGGAAGAACACAGATTGAGGATATGGTTGAGGTTTCGATCTATGTTCAAAGGGTATGTCCAATGTAGTAAGGTCTGTGACAAGAGAAATGCAGTTAATAGCACTAAACAATCGCAGTGACAGTGGTAGCTCAGACACAGACACCGACACGAGTTTCTTGCAGTTGTCTAACCTTAGTTCTTTGAGGTTGTTTAGATTTTTTATGTTTGGTGTCAAACTCTCAATATTGCTTCCACTTAGCCTTAAGCGTTGCAATGATGATAATAAACCAATGTTGTCAGGTAGCGCCTCTAAGTTGCAACAGTTTTCCAAATTCAGTGAGGTTAAAGTTGATTGCCATGCTTTGAGGTTGAAATAGAGATTTGATGCATTGAGTTGTTTGCACCCAGAAAGGACCAGAGTATTAAGAGATCCAATTTCCATATAGTTTTCAATATTGTCCCCAAAACCTAGAAGATTGTCGCAATTGTGTAGATCAATCATCTTCAGTTTCTGGCAACACCAAATCGATGAGGGCAATTCTTGGATAGATGTACCTATTAGATGCAAAATATTACTTCCATTAGTTAGTTACACTAATTGGTTAATTAGACTAACTAGTTGTTCTCATTATATTTCTTCATGTAATCATAATTCTCTCATTATTCAATATATATATATATATATATATATATATATATATATATATATATATATATATATATATATATATATATATATTATCAATGACTTCTATCAAAAGTATTATTAGTACCATCTAGCCAAAGATTCTTGAGATTGTTAGAGGTGACTGAAAATTCTCTGAGAGATGAGCAGTTGCTGAGTGTGATGCTTTGGAGAGACTCTAAATGATTGTCAGTCTGAAAACTTTTAATCTTTGTACAACCTTCTAATTCTAGATCTTGAAGCTTGTCGAGTGATAAAATGGAAGGATGGATTTCACGCAGATTTTTACATTGAGAAAGTGATAATCCTTCCAAATTCTTAGCCATAGACAAATCTGGTACCTCAACCAGCTCTTTGCAGAATCTAAGGTCAATTTCCTTCAAATTCACAAGATTCTAAAAAGGAAATATAAACGTAGAATTAGCAACGCAAAATTAATGTGAATAGTATAAAAAAAATTGTTGTGAATTTTGACTCAAATCACACCAATAAACTTAGATTTGTAAAGCAAAAATCAATGACAATTAACAAACCATAAAGTCCAAGTAACAAAGTGTAAAGTAAATCCATAATAAAGAGAGTAGAGAAACAAAACACACCAAGATTTGATTACCTAGTTCGACTCAAAATGACCTACGTTTGGGGATGAGATCAACATTTATCCAATCCACTATGAATGAGTTTCTTAGAAATAGATACAGAGAGATTACAAAGATTTGCACCACCCAAAGTGTTTACAATGTGTTTCTCAAGCCAATAATTTCACCTCAAAAGACATGACTTTTTCTCAAGAGTCCCCTCTCTTAGTTCTCTAAATATTATTCAACAAAGCGATGAAAAAATGCTTAAATATTGTTTCATAATTGCAACAAATTGCCCCAGGCCCAAACAGGATCCCCTCACGATTTCAAGCTGGCAGCACAAATCGCCTCTAGATTTTCCAGAGCTGAATCGACTCCAAACTTCCGAGACAATTGCTAGATTATATTTTAAGGTGTTGTGAATTTGAATAAAAACTCACACCATTAAACTTTGATGGGTAGAGCAAGGTTCAACAACAATCAATAACGAAAACAATCTCAAGAAATAACATTGTAAAGCAAAAACCACAATTGAATCGAAGAACAACAAGATAAAATAGTACTAGCTAGAGAAGAGGAACAACACACTAATATTTGTTACAGCTCGGTCCAAATTTGACTTACATCTGGAGGAGAGAGATCTCTCTGATTCACTATCAAACAAATTCTTACAAAGAGATACAAAGGTTATAAGAAATTACACTTCAACAAGTTCTCTAAGAACAAAACTTAATTTCGACCATTTTTCCGAATTTCTTCCGACGACCAAGAAACTCAATGATTTCTCTAGCCAAGGCGTTTAAAATTGTTTTCCAACCCTAATTTCTATACCAAAAGGAACTGATCCTTAGCATTTGATTTTCTAAGGATCTCCACTTTTGGTAAACCCTAGTTTTGCCTCAATCTCACCTCTCATGTGTTTCCACCCCACCCCATGAATCCCTCCCTAAAGGGTAACAACCCTTTCTCAAGAGTCCCCTCTTTTGGTTCCCCAAGATTCACATTTTCCACACACTCTCAAAAACTCAAAGTCTAAGCCTTGTATTTATAGAGTTCGTCAGTCCATTAAAACTTGGCAACCGAAAAAATAGAATAACTCACGCATCTGCATCGCGAGATAAATTGTGGTTGGACTCCATGCAATCCTTCAAACTCCGCATTGCGAGTCCTTCATCCACGTCGCGAGATAGGCAGAACCTATATTCATGATTTTAAGGCGTATATAACAATTCTCCACCCTGCCTTCAAATCAGTGGTGATGTCCATTTATTCATCCACCACCTAGATGTTTACCCTTGCAGCCAACTACACCATATAGTCCCACAAGATCCCACTTTTACCTCTTCAAACCTCAGAATGTCTTCTGCCCTCTTAAAGATCCTTGAAGCTCTGTGTTGCAAGTACTTCCTCCACGTCATGAGATAGACAGAACCCAAATTCATGATTTTAAGGCATATATAACATAAGGCACTCGCAATAAGTTTGTCTTTAATTTCATATTTAGATACACCAGAATTAGAAATTATAAGGTGTAAAAGTTAACTACAAGTTAGTTACTTTAGTTTTTTTTTAAGGAAAGTTAGGTTACTTTAGTTACAAGTTGATTGTTCTCATCGGCTATATATACACGTCTCATTACACCACTTAATTTAGAATAAATTACACTCCTCTTCTTTCAAAGATGTTTGAATTACACTCCCCTCCCTTCTTATGTTAAAATATACTTGTCCCTTCCCTCTTATTCAAAACATATTAGAAAATAATATTTCACTCCCCTCCCTTGAGAGAAATTTGAATTACATTCTCCTCCCCTGTTATGTTAAAATCTACGCTTTACTCCCTCAGTAATTATTTTTTTTATTTCTAATAATCTAAAAAAAATAATCTAACACACTTTGAAGAAAAATAGTATTGCAGGTCCATTTAAATATAATCAAATTTCGAATACATATTTTTCGCTATTTTTTATTCACAATTTCATTAACATATAGTTTTAAACCCTATTATCAAATATAAAGCAACCCAAAATAAAATTAAAATATGTAAAAAATTACTAAAGTCGATTAAGTATGGTTATTTAAAAATGAATTTTATACTCCAAATTATAAAATTAATAACAAAATATTTCAATTTAATTATCATTGACATTTAAATTATAAAGAAACAATTTTTTTTAAATGGTGATTCAAAATTAGTATATATTATAAAAATATTTATTTATGTTAAAATAGATTAAAGTGTAATGCATATTTAATTATTAAGGGAGGGAGTTGTAATTCAAGCATCTCATACGGAAAATGAGTATAAATTTTACTAAATTTTACTTTTTATAGAAAGGGAGTGTATATTTTAACATAAGATGTGAGAGGAATGTAATTCAAACTTCTCTAAAGGGAGGGGAGTGTAACTTACTCCTTAATTTAAGCATCATTCTCATAGTCAATACAATTTATATTTTACTTCTACAATACAATATCTATTTGACTTTCTACACTTTTCTATTATCCATGTTTTCTATTTAGAATAGTAATAGAAATTGATTTTATTTTTTCTCGACAGTAATATTTTTCTTTCAAGTAAACAAGAAATCAAAGCAATCTAAGCTCCTCTCCCAAGCTGTGTACAAATTATAAAAGAGAAAGCAATCACATTCTTACATGAATTCATTTATACTATAATTACCTGAACTCCGTCCCAAAGCTTTTGAAGGTTGCTATAAGGCATGCAAAGCTCTACAAGCAAGTTAGCATTGAATTTTAATGGCAAAGACTTCAGACAGTATCTATGCCATTCAAGGTACCTCAATTTGTCAGACAATGAGTCCAGACCTTCAGGTAGATAGATATTACTTGTCATGTTGCACTTCCCATAATAGAATTTAAGAAATCTCATCGCTGACATTTTTGCAAAAGAATTAGAACTCAAATGTAGATCCTCAATTTTAGACACATCTAAAGTTATGCCTTCCACAGCTTCAGTTCCCTGGAAGGAGAGAAAAAATTAATATTTAGTGACAAATGATAATGAAGGTAGCTATTAGACCGCAAATGCATGTGTGGATCCCATACGGCAATTGCATCGTACAATTGTTGTAGGGGATCCAAGTCCAAATTAGACCACATTGCTACAATTAATACACAAATTAATAAATATTTGTGCATGAATGCATTTTCAAAATTCTATTTTACTGACCCTATTATATTTCAGTACATCATACACTTCCTTGGGATCCCACAATCGACTTCTGCTTCCTGGATCTTTGGGAGATTCTTGATGAACAATACTCCAACCCATTTCTTGTATTAAGTCGTGCATTTGTATTGTACCCTTATTTGAAATGGTTACAAGAGACTTTTCTACAAGGTCATCTATCCCAATGCCCGGGAAGAAATTACAAGCTTTCAATAAGCTTGTCACGCGATCTTTAGATTCTCCTTTGACGAAGCATGCTATGTCTAGAAATATGTTTTGTTCATCACTATCTAAGTCGTCATAACTCAATTTTAGCACATTCTGAATTTTCATTTCTGGAATCTTCTGGAGTTTTTCCAATTCATTTTTCCATTCTTCTTTACTTCTTGAACGAAGACGTGCACCCAAAACTTTTAAAGCCAAAGGATTGCCTTTGCAATATGCAATTACACTTTCTGAGAGCTCTTCATATCCACTTTTAGGATGCTTTTCTTTGAATACAGTCAAACAGAAAAGCTGAAGAGAGTTGTGTTCGTTCAATTCCTTGACCTCATATATTTCATCAACATTGCTAATTATATGCTTATCTCTGGTTGTTACGATCACTCTACTTCCTGGTCCCAAACATTCATAATCACTGATTAGATCATCTAACTGCTCTGAGTTAGCCACATTATCCAAAACAATAAGAACTTTTTTACGTCTCAGCCTATTGTTGACATAATGGTATTCAACTTTGGGAACATCAACATGGAGATTCTCTTCCTCTAACAGCTCTGAAAAAAGCTTGTTGCGCAAGAAATCTATACTATTCTTTTCTGTCTGTTCCCTTACATTTGCCAAAAAGCAATGACCTTCAAATTGAGAAAATAGTTTGGCATGTAAAGCAATTGCTAGGGTGGTCTTCCCTATGCCACCCATGCCCCATATCCCAATCACTCTAACTTCTTTTGATCCCATTTCTAATAATGATTTAACCCCTTCATAATTTTCCTCAATACCAACCACTCCCTTCAATTCAATTGGTTGTACGAGATTCAGTCGTTGCAAAATGTCTTTAACAATGTCTTTGATGAATTGAGACTCAGACCTGACATGGAAATGGTCACAAGTGTAATTAAATGAATATCAACTTAATCCAAAAAAGAAAAAAGAGAAACAAAATGCTATGTACAGTATAATAATACAAATATCTTTTTTAAATGGCAAAGGTTAGTACCTTACTTGTTATGTTAGTTTTTTTTACTTGCCAGGATTCTTGAACCATGACCTCCAATTCTTTGACCTTAGCTCAAACTAGTTGAGCTACCTAGCCTCCCATAATAATACAAATATCATACTTTCTCCATCCCACTTATTAGTTGTTATATTAGAAAGAAGAAGAAAAAATGCTTCTAAATAAGTTTCATGTAAATGTTTTCATTTTCAATGTAATATTAATTATTTCATTATAACTATACGGTAAATTAATTATTTCATTATATCTAATGTTGTAATTTTTTTTCGTCAAGTAGTCTAATGACTAGAATTCAACATTTTAAGGTAAATAACTGGGATGTCTAGAGTACGAATTCTAACTCCTGCATATAACAATGCATTGTCTGCTAACTTAGTTATACTCACGGGACGTAATGTTGTAAATTTATTATGCTTATTTATTTCTTTACGACTTTTGTTAACATGTATGCATTGATCATGAGTGACATTTAATACAGGACAAATGATGCACTACTATTTATATATATATTTTTTAAACATCACAAGTATCGTATGATTATTTTATCATTTTATATATCATATTGAAAAGGTCGTTGTTGAAATGGACGTAAGTGTAAAAAATCAGAAAAGCATCGTTTACTTGACATTCAAACTTGCATTTTTATTAACAGCAAAATAAGTAAGTTAATGAAATAAATACAAGTGGTTGAAAATTTCCACTGTGAATCAAAGTACAAATGGTACTCCTCTTCATAAAAATAAAAATATGAAACCTGTTTAAAACTCAACCATCAAGATCACCTTAACATATACTACTCCGTCCCAAAATATAAGCAAAAATGAGTCAACATAAGTTGATGTATTTGGTACAAATTTTGAACCAAATACATTAACTTTTGTTGACCAATTTTTACTTATATTTTAGGACGGAGGGAGCATAATGGTAATATACCATTCATAATTAAGACACGGAGGACCCGAATTTCTACCCAAAAAAATAACTCCAAGATAAAAAATTTATTGCCTCAACCATGTCCACCACCTTAATATATAGTTTTACCGCTAAATATTCTGTCATTCCTCTCCTTCTAAATTTTCCATATGACCGTATGCCAAACCAACAAGACACCCTTCTTTCCTTATCCTTTCCAAGCAAATGAGGTGAAAATTTCTGACAAAGCAGAAATGTTCCCCGGAGGCACAATTACTACCCCTAACCTTTTGAATATTCCATACCATATTGCACTAGCAAAACCGCACCTATAGTGAACAAATGATCCTCGGATTCTAACATCCCCATCAATCTGAGTCTCTGGCATCATCGATCACTCGCCTCTTGAAAAGGTTTTTCTAGTTGGTACGCGGTTTAATACCAATTGTCGATGATGCCAGAGACTCCCCCTCCTCTAAAAGCCGCCACCTCTACCTCGATAAAAGTGGCATATTAAAGAGTCTTAAATATCCTTCACTCCCAAACAACCATATTTCTCCGGCCTACAAATATCTTCCCATTTCACCCAACTAATTTTGTCACTCACCCCCCCACACACAAAAAAAATTCTTTGCAACCTATAGACTCCAAAACGGTACCAACAAAGTGTTAAGGTAATGGTTAGATTTAAGTTGTTAATGAGTTTATGTAAGGACAAATTATTCGGAATAATCCAAATTTGAATTTTGATCACCTCATTAACAAATATACAATAAGGGTTTAGAAAGAAAAAAAAAACAAATATACAAGAAGTTAACTTCAGAGATTAAAGAAATGTGCAATTGGAAAAATAAGATGGAAAACCCTTGGCTGCATGAGAAACAAGATTGAATAAATATAAATATAAATTCTATATATACCTATAAGTTTGAAAGTCCCAGCCAGCCAAATTGGCAGCTTCTGTGAGAGCACTTCTCCAATTGAACACCCTGCTTTGACTATTGTTGCTCATGAGATCTAACTCATGTTTTGCAAACCATTTCTCGTATGTTCCTCTCTGATTTCTCACATGTGATGGATCTATTTTATAGAACACAGGTATCACAATTTGTCCCCGATCTTTCTTACATTCCATGATCTTCACAATTTCATCCAAACACCACTTGGATGAAGCATAGTTTTCTGAAAATATGACAACAGAAACATGTGACTCTTCAATGGCTGTGATGAGTGATGGCCCGATCCCCTCTCCCTTTTCAAGTTTGTAGTCTATATACGTTTCAACTTTCTTTTGGTTCAATGCTTCCCAAAGATGGCTTGTGATGTTGTCGCGAGTATCTTCGCCTCGAAAGCTAAGAAAAACATCATATTTTTTAGGAGACAGCATCAGAGAAGAAGAAGAAGAAGAAGCAGCAACGTTGATCATTTTGTGTTTTTTTTTTTGTTAACTTCACTTTCTTTCTTTTTTGACAGATTTGTTAATTTGTTTGCTTACACTTGGGAAAAATGAGTATTCTGCACTAACAAATAGATAAGACGGGGAGTAAAGCAGGGGCGGAGACACATTCAATACTGTAGGGGATTGACCCATCCAGAATTTAAAGTCTTTCTGATTTATTTCTATTTCGCTAATAATTTTTTACAATAAGGATATATGATGTTTCAATATCCTCGTAAAGACCTTATTTCATCTATATCTCTCTCTCGTGATAACATATCACCAACCATTGCATCTATCACATCACTCTTATTTTCACTTTTCTTCTCTTTGTTTTAACGTGTATACACTCGTATGAAAGGTAAGTCAAGCATTTTCTTAATTATTACGTCGAGTAATGATATTTGTACAATCATTTTGGTACCGTTTTTGTGACAACATTCTTTTTTTTATTGGTAAAAAACAAAGAGACAAAAAGAAAGAGATAAATAATAATGCAATGAGAATATGAGAGAGTTGTTTAAAAATTGTCCTAAAATAGTATTTACAAATTCGATTTCTCTTGTACTCTAAGATGCACGTTGGCATTAATATAAATTTTTTTTGAGGGAACATTAATATAAAAATTGTTCCTTGGTTTCTTGACCAACGTTAGTATACAAATTGTTCTTTAGTTTTTTTTCACATTACATGTAGGAAGGACGGTTGTTTATATGAGTGACTAATCTTTGTTGAGAAATTTATTGCAAATAGTCTAGTAAATAGAATTTCACCTCTAAAATGAAACAATTGAAGAACCTGGGCTTTGAACCCTGACTCTGCATGTATAATACAATGTCTGTACCGACTGAGTTATGTTTACAGAGAAAGAAAAAAATGAACGAAGGAAAAAACAAGAAATTGAGCGTTCAATACCAATGATTTGGATTTATAATGAACCATAATTGCCTTCTTTTTTTTTTTACAAATCATGATTACCTATAACCATTTTTTCTAATGTGTGTCCCGAAACACTCATTAAGTATTTAAAATTAAAAAATTATTCTTTAAAAAATCAAATATTTCAATTTTTAATGTATTTAAATTTTCATAAATCTTACAATTTAAAGCTCTTAAGAGCGCCGTCAAAACATTTGTTAACATTTTTCAAAAAAAAAAAATACTAAAGTGTGTAAAATGTTCAACGTCATATTTAAACGCAAAATGTTAACAAGTATCTAAACTCCAAAGAGAAAAGAATAATCCCACGTCTTTTAGTTCATTCGTCTCTCCATTTTTTTTTCAATCTAACGGTTGATTAACTCACAAAAAATAATTAAAAAAGTCTAGAAAGAGAGGAAAAAAAAAAGTGGGTGAATGGCTGAAACTAAGTGTAGGACGAATAACCGAGCAAGAGTGTGCAAGAAGGATCCAAATTCTTCCCAAGGGCACATGTGTAAAAAACGTTATGTCCCAAGGGCATAAGTGCCAATTGAGAATGCTTAAATTTAAGGGATGAGGTTTGAAGAACTAATCCTCTCTCCTAGGGCCTTAACCATTAAAAATAGTATTGATAGGGTCAAGTATGCGTTGTTTATTTTATTACCATTGGAATAAAATTGGTTAAGGTCCTCTAAAAAAATTGGTTGAGGAGGATGGCAATTTGGACTACAAAATATAGGATCAATGGGTATGAGAAATGTGTTCAACTCTTGTACATTTTTTTTTTTAAAACTGACATTGTAAAGAATTCATTTTTTTAAATAGACAAAATGACAAATAATCATTCAAATTCACACATTCAAGTTCAAGGGTCCGAAAAAATCGCCCCATAATTTTCCTCCATCACCCCACGATTCTAAAAGAACATAAGATTGTTGGAACCAGCGGTGAAAATTGCCTCGTGATTCAATGTCAGCTTGCCACAATTTTAACAGGGAGCACCAAGGAAATTTCGAGTCATATCAACATAAAATGATGCCTTGTTCATTACTCCTTGATCATTATAACTCTAGTCTTAAATATAACATACAGTTGTATAACAAAAATTGATGTATATTATCTAAAATGTCTTTTACATTTAGGTTTGGGGGAAGTATCAATATGTCCCCACATATCACTTTTTTTTTTCTTCTAAATCATAAATATTTATGAATGAAAATATAAGGAGTATTCTAACTTATCTTCAAGTTCAAAATAAATCACTTAGATAGAATGTAAATTATCCCACCAATCTGAATATGTAATTTGGCATGTCGTCCCGCTCTATTTATAAACCAACCATGAAAAAAAGACTCAATCCTATTTTATTGAAAGAAAAAAATCCATTGCTTTAGAATTTAAGATCACCAAGATGTTAATCGATTTGAGTTGGAATGTTAGTGTTGGTTTGTGATTTTAAAGTGTGTTCCTCTCAAGTTGTCATGTTCGATTCTCATCGGTATCAATTTCAAAGGGCTAGTTTGCCTTCTTCAAAAAAAAAAGGATGATATCGCCTTCTTCAAAAAAAAAAAAAAAAGGATCCTATATATGTTGAGAAAGATAATAGGCTAGTTTAGACCGAACTCATTAGCATTATTCTTTGGCTACTTTTCCCATCATATCGGTATCAATTTCGTTGGAAATTCCTTTTCTCCGCTTCACCTCTCCTTCCCTTCATGGCTATAAATAAGCTTGCATCCTTCAACATTTTCATTCATTCTTCAATTCTCATCCATTCTCAAAATTTTCCTTTTTTTTTTAGTTTTGAGTGGTTTATGATACCATTGTCACTGTTGCCCATTCATACGATCCCTGATATTGTTTTGCAGCTTTTTTGGAGATCGCATGATGGTTAGCGGAGACCTTCGATATCAATTACATAGCAAATGATATTCTGAAGAAAAAAAATAGGGTGGGAAAAGTAATAACCTTATTATTTTACTTTGTTTTGTGTACTACATATTAACATTGGTTTAGGGCCAATAATAAACTAAGTAAATAACGCTTAATTGATTTAAAATATTCTCTAACTATATTAAACTAACAGTTTTCTTTATAAAATCAATTGATAAAATATTTCTTAACTGACAACCAACTCCTACCACTGCCTTGTTCCATCACTCCCAAATCCAATTCATTTCCTTCAAGATGTAGAATTTCGTCGACGGTGAGCGATGAGAATTCCTTTTCTCCGCTTCACATCTCCTTCCCTTCAGGGGTCGTTCTACTTCTTCTTCCTCTGACTTCATGTGTTCCTTACACATCTGTTTTGCGGTCGCTCTTCTGTGTCCAGATCAATGTGATTCCGATGTTTTGGATCTGTATTTTCGGCTTGCAAGATTTGTTGTGTTTGTGTTCTGCATGTTTCTGTTGGTGGTTGGGGTATTTTTGTGAGCCAACACCGTCTGGATTTTGAGCGCGTCGTCAGTGTTGCATGTTTCTGTTGATTATGGAGGCAGTTTGTTTTGTGCTCTTTTGTTTGTTTTTCGTTTTTTTTTTGTGTGCGTGTGTGTTGTATGGATCAGAGATTGAGGTGGCTTCAGACTTAGACTCGTTTTGCAGTGGTGACTCAAAAATCAGAAAGGGTCAGTGTGTGATTCAAAAACTCGAAATGGTCTGGTTCATTTAACCCGAAAGGGTCTGGTTACTAATGCATTGGACTCATTGATCTGAGTTCTTACGCATTTGAACTGTTGTGTTTGGTGGTATGATTTTTAGATTCTCTGATATTTCAGATTTGTTGAGATCTGCAGGTTTCGAGAGGTCATGTTTATCTTCACTCTGGTATTGCTCGAAAGAGCTTTTTATGCTTGTTATTGATCAGGAAGTTGTTGGTACTTGGATTTTGTTATTGTGTTGGCGGTCAGTCCATTCGCCATATTTAAACTCTAACTGTTATGTGCAGATGTTCACTTTTCATTCTTTTTTGTAACTTAGTTTTGCGCCCGTATGCGGGTTCGCTGGGTTGCACCTGTGATTATTGAATTTTTGTTAGAATAGATTAGAGTTGATCCACTTGGATTGATTTATCACGATTGACTCACGTTTAGGTTATTCTGGGGTCAGGTCTAATGCCTCCCCAATCTTTCTATCTCTTTCTTTTCATTTAATATAATTCCTATTTTGCCTAAAAAAAAATTCTTAACTATGAATTACTTTCTTATTTCCTTTAATCAACTATATGTAAATTGAAAAGGGTTAAATTTAATAGGTCTTTTCTTTTTCCTCTTTGTCTTGGTTCATGTACTAATTAGTCTTTTGTAAACTTTTATTTCATGTTGATTATGTAGGTTACATAATTATGCAGGTTGGTATGCTTCTCCTTAAGCAAGTTAATATAAATAAACGGAGGTGGTCACTTTTTATTTTTGAAAACGGATTGGGACTTGCTTATTAAACAATGGGTCAATAATACATGTCATATTATATACACATAAAAGATGCAAAAAATATGAAATAAATTTAAGCAACAATAGTCTTTTACTAAGCAATAAAATATTAGAAAATAAAATGCTAAATATTAGAGGAGTATAAGCATCATTGTTTGTTTAGTGTCGTAGACTTGTACTTGCAAAAGTTTAATACTAAGTTTACGATGTATTTATATTTGAGTCCAACATCGTCATTTACGGATTTTGATTTGAATAAAATTTAGTCATGCTAAAAAAAATCTTAGATCCACCTCTATATATATCACATGAAGAGAATAATAAAATGAGTTATGCTAACAAGTGTCCTTATGACACTTGTTAAAGATTAAAAAATAGAAATAATTGATAAATTTTATGCAAAACAATTACTTTTTGTTGTTTCAATGTCTTGAATGCACATTTTTTAAGATAAAATTTTTATTTTAAACTTCTAAACATTTTCCGAATATTTGTTAGCATTTCGATAATAAAAATACACTCTTTCATCATCTTTATTTTTTGACAAATACTCTTTCATCTTTTGTATCTCTATTATTCTCTTCCTCTTTTGTTTATTTTCTAATTTCTTAATGGAGACGTGTTCAGGTACTAACTCTTTTTTGAATAAACAAATCATAGTAGAATGAGCTTTAATTGAGAATGCTTAAATTTAAGGGATGAGGTTTGAAGAACTAATCCTCTCTCCTAGGGCCTTAACCATTAAAAATAGTATTGATAGGGTCAAGTATGCGTTGTTTATTTTATTACCATTGGAATAAAATTGGTTAAGGTCCTCTAAAAAAATTGGTTGAGGAGGATGGCAATTTGGACTACAAAATATAGGATCAATGGGTATGAGACATGTGTTCAACTCTTGTACATTTTTTTTTTAAAACTGACTCTTGTACATTGTAAAGAATTCATTTTTTTAAATAGACGAAATGACAAATAATCATTCAAATTCACACATTCAAGTTCAAGGGTCCGAAAAAATCGCCCCATAATTTTCCTCCATCACCCCACGATTCTAAAAGAACATAAGATTGTTGGAACCAACGGTGAAAATTGCCTTGTGATTCACTGTCAGCTTGCCACAATTTTAACAGGGAGCACCAAGGAAATTTCGAGTCATATCAACATAAAATGATGCCTTGTTCATTACTCCTTGATCATTATAACTCTAGTCTTAAATATAACATACAGTTGTATAACAAAAATTGATGTATATGATCTAAAATTTCTTTTACATTTAGGTTTGGGGGAAGTATCAATATGTCCCCACATATCACTTTTTTTTTTCTTCTAAATCATAAATATTTATGAATGAAAATATAAGGAGTATTCTAACTTATCTTCAAGTTCAAAATAAATCACTTAGATAGAATGTAAATTATCCCACCAATCTGAATATGTAATTTGGCATGTCGTCCCGCGCTATTTATAAACCAACCATGAAAAAAAGACTCAATCCTATTTTATTGAAAGAAAAAAATCCATTGCTTTAGAATTTAAGATCACCAAGATGTTAATCGATTTGAGTTGGTATGTTAGTGTTGGTTTGTGATTTTGAAGTGTGATCCTCTCAAGTTGTCATGTTCGATTCTCATCGGTATCAATTTCAAAGGGCTAATTTGCCTTCTTCAAAAAAAAAGGATGATATCGCCTTCTTCAAAAAAAAAAAAAGGATCCTATATATGTTGAGAAAGATAATAGGCTAGTTTAGACCGAACTCATTAGCATTATTCTTTTGCTACTTTTCCCATCATATCGGTATCAATTTCGTTGGAAATTCCTTTTCTTTCACCTCTCCTTCCCTTCATGGCTATAAATAAGCTTGCATCCTTCAACATTTTCATTCATTCTTCAATTCTCATCCATTCTCAAAATTTTCCTTTTTTTTTAGTTTTGAGTGGTTTATGATACCATTGTCACTGTTGCCCATTCATACGATCCCTGATATTGTTTTGCAGCTTTTTTGGAGATCGCATGATGGTTAGCGGAGACCTTCGATATCAATTACATAGCAAATGATATTCTGAAGAAAAAAAAATAGGGTGGGAAAAGTAATAACCTTATTATTTTACTTTGTTTTGTGTACTACATATTAACATTGGTTTAGGGCCAATGATAAACTAAGTAAATAACGCTTAATTGATTTAAAATATTCTCTAACTATATTAAACTAACAGTTTTCTTTATAAAATCAATTGATAAAATATTTCTTAACTGACAACCAACTCCTACCACTGCCTTGTTCCATCACTCCCAAATCCAATTCCTTTCCTTCAAGATGTAGAATTTCGTCGACGATGAGGCGATGAGAATTCCTTTTCTCCGCTTCACCTCTCCTCCCCTTCAGGGGTCGTTCTACTTCTTCTTCCTCTAACTTCATGTCTTCCTTACACATCTGTTTTGCGGTCGCTCTTCTGTGTCCAGATCAATGTGATTCCGATGTTTTGGATCTGTATTTTCGGCTTGCAAGATTTGTTGTGTTTGTGTTCTGCATGTTTCTGTTGGTGGTTGGGGTATTTTTGTGAGCCAACACCGTCTGGATTTTGAGCGTGTCGTCAGTGTTGCATGTTTCTGTTGATTATGGAGGCAATTTGTTTTGTGCTCTTTTGTTTGTTTTTCGTTTTTTTTTTGTGTGTGCGTGTGTGTTGTATGGATCAGAGATTGAGGTGGCTTCAGACTTAGACTCGTTTTGCAGTGGTGACTCAAAAATCGGAAAGGGTCAGTGTGTGATTCAAAAACTCGAAATGGTCTGGTTCGTTTAACCCGAAAGGGTCTGGTTACTAATGCATTGGACTCATTGATCTGAGTTCTTACGCATTTGAATTGTTGTGTTTGGTGGTATGATTTTTAGATTCTCTGATATTTCAGATTTGTTGAGATCTGCAGGTTTCGAGAGGTCATGTTTATCTTCACTCTGGTATTGCTCGAAAGAGCTTTTTATGCTTGTTATTGATCAGGAAGTTGTTGGTACTTGGATTTTGTTACTGTGTTGGCGGTCAGTCCATTCGCCATATTTAAACTCTAAGTGTTATGTGCAGATGTTCACTTTTCATTCTTTTTTGTAACTTAGTTTTGCGCCCGTATGCGGGTTCGCTGGGTTGCACCTGTGATTATTGAATTTTTGTTAGAATAGATTAGAGTTGATCCACTTGAACTGATTTATCACGATTGACTCACGTTTAGGTTATTCTGGGGTCAGGTCTAATGCCTCCCCAATCTTTCTATCTCTTTCTTTTCATTTAATATAATTCCTATTTTGCCTAAAAAAAATTCTTAACTATGAATTACTTTCTTATTTCCTTTAATCAACTATATGTAAATTGAAAAGGGTTAAATTAAATAGGTCTTTTCTTTTTCCTCTTTGTCTTGGTTCATGTACTAATTAGTCTTTTGTAAACTTTTATTTCATGTTGATTATGTAGGTTACATAATTATGCAGGTTGGTATGCTTCTCCTTAAGCAAATTAATATAAATAAACGGAGGTGGTCACTTTTTATTTTTGAAAACGGATTGGGACTTGCTTATTAAACAATGGGTCAATAATACATGTCATATTATATACACATAAAAGATGCAAAAAATATGAAATAAATTTAATCAACAATAGTCTTTTACTAAGCAATAAAATATTAGAAAATAAAATGCTACATATTAGAGGAGTATAAGCATCATTGTTTGTTTAGTGTCGTAGACTTGTACTTGCAAAAGTTTAATACTAAGTTTCATGAATAGAATACTAAACTTTTACGATGTATTTATATTTGAGTCCAACATCGTCATTTACGGATTTTGATTTGAATAAAATTTAGTCATGCTAAAAAAAATCTTAGATCCACCTCTATATATATCACATGAAGAGAATAATAAAATGAGTTATGCTAACAAGTGTCCTTATGACACTTGTTAAAGATTAAAAAATAGAAATAATTGATAAATTTTATGCAAAAAAATTACTTTTTGTTGTTTCAATGTCTTGAATGCACATTTTTCAAGATAAAATTTTTATTTTAAACTTCTAAACATTTTCCGAATATTTGTTAGCATTTCCTTAATAAAATACACTCTTTCATCATCTTTATTTTTTGACAAATACTCTTTCATCTTTTGTATCTCTATTATTCTCTTCCTCTTTTGTTTATTTTCTAATTTCTTAATGGAGACGTGTTCAGGTACTAACTCTTTTTTGAA
The DNA here is from genome assembly GCA_018208015.1 of Medicago ruthenica. Classification (NCBI taxonomy): domain Eukaryota; kingdom Viridiplantae; phylum Streptophyta; class Magnoliopsida; order Fabales; family Fabaceae; genus Medicago; species Medicago ruthenica. The sequence goes on along the minus strand of CM031373.1, from coordinate 65,798,905 downwards.
TAAACAAATCATAGTAATTACTATTATTAGATCCAATGTTAATTATTAATTCCATTGACTTTTTATGAAATTCATTGACTATTGATACTCTGTCAGACTGTCACAGTCATCTGATTAATAGCTAGTTGCGTTTTTTATTTGTGGGCCAAAGTATTCGGAATAGGGAGGGCAATGGGTACCTATGGGTAGGGTCCTACAATGTCTTTCCCCATACCCGTATTTGTAAAAAATATCTGTATCCGAGCAATTATCCTTGTGGGCAACAACTTTAGTGTCCTTCCCCATATTCTAAAGGTACCTAAGTGCCCATAGCCGCATCCATTACCCTCACTTTCACTATAAAAAGACAATAAAAACATCACAATTGAAATAAAACTATGATCCAAAATATAGTACGAATTAACTTATAAAATAGTACGAATTGTAGTATTTAGTCAAATAAAAAACATCCAAAATATCCTTAAAAAATTGAACACCGACGGGAGGGAGTTGTTATTGTATTAAGTAGTTTTTAGGTTTAAGTTTAGGCTTAAATAGCTAAATAAATAAATTAATTATACACCAAAAATAAATAAATTATTTATGACATCATATAAATATGTATATGCGGGGTTGTGGGGCTGGGCAGTATAATACCCTTACCCGTGCCCATACCCATTTAAATTTGTGGGTATTACCCGAACCCGTGCCCAGACCCATGAAAGAGGGGTTTTACCCTACCCATTGTGGGTATTTTTTGCGGGTATCAATCGGGCCTGGGTCCAATTGTCATCCCTAATTCGGAAACAACAAACAAATTTACGGGAAACAAATAAAAGTGTTGACAAATCAGAAGTTAGAGATTAATGATGAGAAAATTGATGTTCCCACAGACAAAATAGTTTGACCAAAATCAAGTAAGTGTTTATTATCTTATTGCATTGATTTTTTGGGCTTGTTTGATGCTCATGATAGGAAGATAAAACTATCATATCTTGATTCAATTTGTTGTTTGGTGCGTCAATAGGAAATGATAGCTTAAACTCATTTCTAATCCTATCATACTCACCTTTTGTTATTTTTATCCTTAGTTTTTGATGGGTTATAATTATCCTAGCACTAAAATGCTTATTTTGCCCTCTCTTTCAATTCATCGATCATATTCTCTGTGCTCTCCATTCATCGACCTCTACCTCTTCCTCCATAACTCTTCAACTTCATCTCTTCTATTTGTTACAGATCTGACCTCAATTCTACCCTACAATTACTTTTTCCTTAATCTGCTTAATTGTTTGTTTGTTTCTTTCTTGATTGTCTATTTTGTATTCAAGTCAAATTTGAAATTTTGTATTATTTTCAACAGAGACAACAATTAGTTTGGTTAAGAGCTTGAATTGTAATTGTAAATTTTTTATAGGTTGTTGTTGGTGTATGAATTTTTTTACATGTTGAAGTTACACAGAAGAGTTTTGATAGAACTTTGTAATTGAAGAAGGAAGAAAACAAGTAAACAATTTTTTTAATTGAAGAAGTCATGATTTTTTTTAATTGAACTTTAAGAATGAAGATTATGGCACCTTTTAAAAAAGGAAGAAGACGATTGACAATAATAGCTTTGTATCTAATTAATAATAGCTTAATTATATTTAATTATAATTAATTACAAGATTAATTATGCCATTTAATTGTGATATATATGGTATTATGTTTGTTATCATGTGTGCAACAAACATATGATAGGATAAATGTTTATCATGTTCATATCATTTCTTATCCTTATCCAGTTTCATATCATATCATGTGCACCAAACAGGCTCTTTATGATTTAAATTTTGGTTTTTTTGAGAAATTTGACATATTTAGGTTTTTAGAAATTTGGTTTGCATGTTAGTTTTTGGCAAGAAATGATACAATGTTTACATGTAAATGACTTATGTTGCTTAAATGTTTAGATGTTTGCATGTTTATGTTCTAGTTTTTAGTTTTAAGGTTTATGTATAATTTGCACTCTAAGTGTTTGATGAATTGTTTGAATGAGTTTTTCATTGATTGTTTTTAATTTCTTATGGTGTAGATCTGAAACAATGGACAATATGTTCAACGCTCAACTATGATTCAACGGTGGAAACCCTAATTTTTTCAAGGTTCGGGACGATGTCCCGTTAAAAGATCTGAAGGATCAACTGAATGAAATCAACCAACAACTCAACCACGGAGACACAAGGAGGGTGGAATACGTTGGGTATAAACGTCCAACAATGTTAACGTTAAGCCGGACGGAGTTAACGAACGACGACGACGTGAGGAGCATGTTCTCGTTATATCGCCAGAACAACATGTTGTTCCCGAGGATCGAGATGGATGCTACGTTGCTGAGGTCGCCTGAAGATATTCTCAAGAGTTTGATTTGGACGGATGAAGATGTTTAGGTAGTATTATTATGTTGTGTCATTATTTTGTTGGATTTTAGTTTAATTTTTGTTAGTTTGCTGAAGATGTTGGCATTGAAGTGTCTTTTACTTAGCGTAAAGGTTTGCAAGTCTCTTTGGAAACTCAAAATAATGAAGAGAACACAACATGTATTCTGCCGAATCAGCTATATAGGTTCTCACATCGAATTCCTTCATATAAGATGAGTGTGACAAAAGGGAATGCAATTCTAAGATGTTGTTTTGTGCTTGATCATGCTTCTCTGTCAATTGAAACTTGTCAGTTGGCAGGCAGTCGAATTAAGTTCAAAAGAATATATTGGAATGCATTCCTTTTTGTCATGACTCATCTTATATGAGGAAATTCGATGTGAGAACCCATATAGTTGATTCGGTAGAATACATGTGTTGTGTTCTCTTCATTCTTTTGAGTTTTCAAAGATAATTGCAACTTTTTACACTAAGTATAAGACACTTCAATGCCAACATTTTTGGCAAACTTTCATGAATTTAATTTTAATCCAACATCATGATGATACAACATCCTTAGGAATTTAATGTAATGTAATGTAACGTAACACTTCGTTTATTTGAATGAAGCTGAAATTATAACTAAATAAATTTGTCGTATTCTATTAATTTTGGAATTTATTATGCGTACTTGTGTATTTTTAGTTATGATTTATTTTGGATCATGATTGAATTGTTGTTATTGTTGTTTTTAAGACATGACATGCTTTTAAAAAATGAACATAACATAATGTATGTTTGGAGTCTTCAAAAAATATTATCTTTGTGCAAAATTGGTGAAAAAATATTATCTTTGTGCAATATTATCTTTATACTCCAGCGTGACTTAAGTCACGTTGATTTACCGAGCGTTACTTGTCATGCTTGTGTATAACTTGCGTGACTTAAGTCACGCTGAGAGTATTTTCGTCAGTTTATATGGGAGGGAACAATTTTGTTTGGGGGAAGAGCAATTTCCTAATGATGAAGATTCATTTAAGATGCAGACATCTTCAACTTAATGGATCTAGTAGTAATCTTTCAATTGTATTTTTCATAGGCAAAATAAATTAAAGAAATACAAGAGGTACTTCAACCTATACATAACTAAATTTAGAAAATCTCAATGCAAACACGCAAGAGGATTGTACCACCAATTAGAGAAAACATATGCTGGTTTACTATCAAGTTTGTAAAAAAAACCAGCTCCATCAAATTCGTTTTATTTTGTCCACCACCTTGGGAACATTCTCAATATCCCCTTTAAACATGACAACATTCGTAGTATTCCATATGGAACATAAGGTAACCGACAGGGTCGTATTTCTTAATGGGAAATTCAAAGAGTGTCTTTAAGGCATTACTTAAGAGAATTAAAAAAGAAAAAATGTATTGAGAAATAATAAAAAGTTGTAAATTCAACTTTTTAAAAGTTAAAAAATTGCTGATTTCAACGTCAACTTAATATTTTTTGTTTCTTTAACAAACGCTCTTAGCATAATATTCCACTCAAAAAACTTAGCGCCCAATATCCCACTCAAAAATTGTATCCCACGCCTAAATTGAACCTTGGTTACTAGAGGCAATTTCGAATTGGTAAATAAATTATTCATCCATTCTCAGTTGCTAATGAATCATCAATCAATATCAATAAGTATTTTTTAACAGCTATTTCTTACTCAGTTGATAATGAAAATTTGCTACCCCTTTATTCTTAACCCAAAAATAAATGAAAATAAGACAAGCCATCTCAAGACAATTATCATAGATTCATCATATACATCGATATTTTAATCCTACAATAAGAATATTCCCAAAAATTTATCAATAAAAAACAAAAAGGATATTCCCTGATATTTTATTAACAAAAAACAAAAGGATATTCCCTAACATTATACTTAACCTTACATTATATAAACGACAATGGAAAACTAAACCCACAACCATTGTACAAATTCTTCTCCAGCCTATAGTACTGAGAGAATTGATATTTCAACCTCCCAAAGTATCAATCCCACCCCAACAGTACTACAACTCTCAATATATTAGAAATTAAAATGGACAAAAAGCCACATGTTGTATTTGTACCATACCCAGCACAGGGTCATGTTAATCCCTTAATGCAACTAGCTAAACTCCTCCGTTGCAACGGTTTCCACATAACTTTTGTGAACACTGAATTCAACCACAAACGTTTGGTAAACTCTCTTGGAGCTGACTTTGTGAAGGGTCTACCAGATTTTCAATTTGAGACCATACCTGATGGTTTGCCTCCTTTTAATAAAGATGCAACACAAGATATTCCAACGTTGTGTGATGCAACTAGAAAAAATTGTTATGCTCCATTCAAAGAGCTTATCAATAAGCTCAACATTTCATCACCCCATATTCCAGTTACTTGCATTATTGCTGATGGTCTTTTTGGTTTTGCTGGAAGAGTAGCAAGAGATTTAGGCATTCAAGAAATACAGTTTTGGACTGCTTCTGCTTGTGGCTTTGTGGGATATTTGCATTATGATGAACTTGTCAAAAGAGGCATTCTTCCATTCCAAGGTACACCTCTTCATTGCATCTTTTTATATTTTATTATGTTATGAGCTAATCCAAATAAATACGTCAAATCAATCCAACAAAAAAAATCATATACCACACAAACTGAATTTTATTGGATGTTTTTTAATAAACTTTTGTGGAAAGGTGCATTTGGACTTTTTTATGAACTTTTTGTGGAAAGGTACGTTTGGATCGATCCAATTAGATTTTTTAATTATTCCATATATTTGAAGCCTCCAAAAGCTATGGGCCTAAAAAAAATTAAGTCTAATACCCATCTCCCATTCAAATGAAATTTTTCTTTAATTTCTTCAATACATGTTTGGATTTTTTTTTTCTAGATACTAGTTCTCATTTCTGGACATATATCTGATGTTATTAAACTACTCTCAATTTGTATAATCACTTAATCAGTCAATTTGAAAAGCCATTTCATTAAAAGAATCACAACAATCATTTTTTCTTTCTCACATAAACCTTTTGTTTTCCCCTTTCCCACGACGAAGGAGTGAAAAATCCAAACGACACCGTTAGGTAAACTTCACATCTTTTTTGCTTAATTTTTTTATTTCGTTTCATGTTTAGAAGTTCTTCTGATTCTGATTTTTTAATGAAGCTTAACTACACAAAAAAATGCGTTTTTATTTTACTGGGGTCTATTTTACTATGAGAGCCGAGCCTCCTATTTTATAGGAACGGCCCTGAGACAAAATATATAAATTGTAATATTTTTTTATATTTATTTTATATAATTAGTATGAAATGTTGCATTATTTTTTTTATTCGTTAATTTTTTAATAATACTAGTTTATTATAATTTTTTTATTATTTTATAGTATGTTTCAACATAATTGAATCTTTTACTTTGCAGTATTAATTTTCTTCGTATCTTATTCGTTTTAGTTTGTATAGAAAGCAATCCAAATCAAATTGAAGCTCATGATATAAGATCAGATGTGCGTTTGTCTCAAACTAATCCACCTCAAAAGATTTTTTGACACTAATTATTATATATTATACGTGTATATATATATATATATATATATATATATATATATATATATATATATATATGGGATTTGCTAATATACACCCACTAGTTTTTATGTGGGAGTATTTTAGCAACATGCATCTTTAGGTGTATTTAGCCACTTTTTAGTTATAACTTGCTAAAATACTCCTTCTAAAAAATAAGTGGATGTATTCTAGCAAATGCCTATAGGAGTTGCTAACATACACCCACTTATTTTTTAGAAGGTGTGTTATAGCAACATACATCTCAAGGTGTATTTATCAACTTTTTAGTTATAACTTGCTAAAATACTCCCACATAAAAACAAGTGGATGTATATTAACAAATCTATATATATATATATATACACACACACAAAAGATTTAGCCTTCTCCCCTAAAAAAAAAAATGATTTAGCCTTATTAAAAAAATATACACCATATGATGATATTCTCCTACGTGGATTTTGTACCGGTGTGATCATAAATAGAATTAAATTTTGTTAAAAGAGCTTTTAGTCCACCTAATTTTTTTTAGCAAAGTCCACCTAATTTTTTTTTTGGTCCAGTAGCCTAGTGGCCGGAGCTCACACATTTAAATGTGGAGAAGTGGGGTGTCCGGGGTTCGAACCCCGGCCCCTGCATAAATTATGCAATGTCCCTACCAACTGAGCTAAGCTCACGGGAACAACAAAGTCCACCTAATTTTAAAAAATTAAGTTTGTTCTTCCATTTTAAAAATTGGATGGTCTTCTGATTCAACACGGGTTGGGACGATTAACAAAAAACTGTTTTGCGTTGATGCTTCTCATATGAAAAAAAAATTAAATAGATGGATATCCATCCATTAAAAATATGTTAACGGATGGATGGTTTATATGGTTAGTGGATGGACTAAATTGTATTTTAATGAAAGAGGGCCTAAGGATAGGTTAAAACACGGGTACGGGACGGGTAACGAAGATATAGGTACCTACCCCGAACCTATACCCAAATCCGTCCCAAATATAGAAAATTAACTTATTAAAAAAAATTATCCACTGCGGAGATGGGGATGGGGCGGGGATACCCGAACCCGTCGAGGAGGGGGATGAAATTCGATTTCTCATCCCCGCTGGGTATGGGTAGGGTAACGGTCAAGTATATAAGAGTAGGGTATGGGGACGGTGAAGGTAAAACTCGTCCCCACCCCGCCCCCATTGTCATGCCTAGGGGGTATGACACATTTCATATAATATAATCTAAATCGTGTTTACAACACAGGAAATAGAAATAAAAAAAACTGCCATTATATAAAACATAACAATTTCAACAACATAATTCAACATCAAAATAAAACAATGTAAAACATCATTATTAAACATAAACAAGATCATGGATCAACCAAACTAAATTCCTCATATGGTTTATACATGCAAGCCCCGATTTCTTCGTAGGTCCACAACAAATCAAACTATCTCGAGAATCATGAAAAGATCTGACCAAGGAAGCGTTTAACCCGATCGGTCTCTTTGAACTATACTGACCAAATATAGAGAACATGAGTCTCACGTCGTCGTCGTTTTCATGTCGATATTGAACATTGTCAACCTTCTTTGGTCTTTGTGGTTGAGATGGTATTTATTTTGGTCCAATTGATCCTCCAAGCCAAACAATGTGACATTAACATGGATGACCCTAATCAGATTAGGTTTCCCCCATCTTTATAAGGTCTTTGTGGTTGAGATGGTATTTATTTTGGTCCAATTGATCCTCCAAGCCAAACAATGTGACATTAACATGGATGACCCTAATCAGATTAGGTTTCCCCCATCTTTATAATACTAAATGTTACCTAGTGTTGCCTTAACCCTAATAATTAAAAATTTATGAAAAAAACTCCTAATGGGGATCGAACCAGGTACCACATGTTTCCAAATCACAACTCTTACCACCAAGGTACTGATGTTTTTTAGGACATGCAATTACTTCAATGTTATGTATTCAACACAAATTTCGGGCCATTTTTCTTTCAATCTCACAATCCCTAAATCATTTCTCACTCACTTTCATCTTCTCACCATCATGCAATTGAACCTAATAACCATAACCCCGCCCTTTTTGACGACCTAATTAATTTTTATGAAAAAAAGGTCTGCAAGGAATTGAATCAGGTAACACATGAAAATGTCATTTTTTTAAAAGCCACTAACGTCTTTACAATTCCTTTTTTGATAGCAGTTCCTTTTCATTATTAACGGTTCCTTTTCATTATTAGTTTTTCTTTCAATTACCATATAACAATTCCTTTTTATTATTTTTTTTCTTTAGGTTACCACATAACAGTTGCTTTTCCTTTTTATAGATTTAACAGCCCTTGCGATTAGGATCAGTTTCTTGGTGTACGCTTACTACGTGCTACGATATTAAAGTTGCATCTTTAAAATTGTTGATAATTTGACTAATTCAGATGATAATTTTATCATTAGAAACTTCACTTTTTAGTGTAATTTTGTCTACCTCTTTGTTTCTCCTATATTATATTAATTACTTGGAGTTATTATTCTGCCTCTTTATTTGCAAAAATCACTACACTAGATTATAACATTACTTTGTTTTCTCACTTTGACTTTTGAAACATGTTTACTATTTTCAATTTGCTTATTTTAGTTGTTCTTTTAACATGAATGTAATCGAATATGAAGGTTGAGAAAGAAAATATTCGGGAACACAAACTGGTAATATTATTTGGTAACAAAATAAAGTTAATAACTTAAATTGGTGTAATTTTTGCACCTTTTCTTTTGTTTTTTTTCGATCATTTCATAACAAAGTACTGAATCTGTAAGTAAAAATATAATCAATTTGATATTTATATACGAAATTCTACAAAACCCGTGTATCACACGGGTTAGAGTCTAGTTGTAGTAAACTGCAACTAGTTTAGTGTTCATATCCACCAGATAAGTGTTCATTGTTTTGTCGTGGGGTTTGCAAATGAAGCAAACACACCAATTTACAGAGCTTTTATGCATTGTGAATAACAGAAATTGTCGGTGCAATAGGGATAACAAAAAAAATCATGTATTTGACTAGTTCAGATTATATAATTTAAAATGTGTCAAGACCTCTAAAGCATGAGTTTTTCAAAGTCTGAACACATTTCACATTATATAATTCGAACTGATCTAGGAATGATTTCATATTATATAATCTGAAATGTGCCCAGACAGTGGACAATTGCTTGGCCAACAAGGTTGGTCGGTCTCATGTATGTTTCATGCATTTTTTGACTATTTGTCTACGTTTTTTTGACTATTTAACTAGGGTTGAAGGATTATTCCTATAAGCAGCCCTTCATTCTTCACAATTTTTCATTCCAACTCACATTTATTTTCTTTTCATTCTTACTTTTCTTTTGGATCGGTTATGATGTCAATGTTTCGTTGTTGTCCTTTCATACCAAGGTCAACAGAGACCTTGTGTCATCTTTGTGGGGTTAGTATGAATGGTGAGGGGGGCTCTTCATCTTGTATTCCATATCTGTTTGGATCTGGGTTGGGGTTATTTAGAGCGGTTTTCACTTTCTCTTGCTCCATCAGTTGTGTTCCCGAATTCTTTGAATGGTGTGCGAGAGGGATTACAAGCATTCTTCCTCCATCCTCTTGTGCTACATATTTAGTTTTAGTTGCCAACATTTTGTAGTACACAATGTTATGTTAATGTAAATTTGTTATGAAATTATGTTCACTTAAATGCACATTGGTGGTTTTTCTTGCCATGTTTTGTTAGGCCTTACTTTGTGAGAGATCTTCTTAGTTTGCCAAACTATATATTTACTTGTAATTAATTGGGTTATGCTTGGTCCCCAATTTTTGCTTGGTCCCCAATTTTTGCTTACCACCAATGTGCATTTACAAGATTAAGTTCATGTCTTGCTAATGCATTTGCTACATATTTCCCCTCTCTAAAGGTGTGAGAACATAAAATACAATTGGCCTTAGCCCAATTGGTGCAGTTTCTCCATCTTGTTCTAAACCTCCAAGGAACCAAATTTTCCTCACCATCGTATGCCAACACCACTACTTGTGAATCATTCTTTATCTAGAGTTTTCTCCAACATATCTCTTTGGCCTTTTCAATGACATACATAACATCATAACTATATTCCGAGTAAAAGCTTCTAACAATTTAGCATTATGGTCCCTAAAAATTACCCATATGGCAGCAATGTTAGAGAAACCCATAGAAGAACCATATGTATTTACCTTTATCCAACCAAGAACAGGAGGTAGCCAAAGCACCTCTATGATTTTATCAAAATTTCTGTGATTACTAGATATCTTGAAGAATTGCAAGACCAGAAAATCATCCATAGAAGAGGACTTACAACCGTTAGAGATTTTTCTACTTTGTCTTACCTCAGTAATGAGAATATCAATCATTCTTTCTTTCAATTGTGGTGATTTAACTTTGAAACCTTCTATTGTTTCTTTCCAGCTAAATTGCCCAAAAAAACAAAAACGTCATTATTTGGAATTCATATTATTAAACTTTATATTTGTAGTAACTTACTTTTGTCAAATTTTAGATGAAAATTTTGTTTGCGATGGCACCTTGGAAACAAGTTTAGATTGGATCTCAGGAATGAAAGATATCAAATTAAAAGACCTTCCAAGCTTCATGAGAGTTACTGATCTAAACGATATTATGTTTGATTTCATGGGTTCTGAGGCACAAAACTGTTTGAGATCATCAACAGTTATAATCAACACATTTGAAGAATTAGAAGATGAAGCCATTGCTACCCTTAAGACCAAAAACCCTAACGTATATAGCATTGGTCCACTTCACATGCTTGGTAGCAACTTTCCTAAAAAGGAACATGGTTTTAAGGCAAATGGTTCAAGTTTATGGAAAAATGACCCAGAATGCACAAAATGGTTGAATAAATGGAAACCTTGCTCAGTTTTGTACGTTAATTATGGAAGTGTAACTGTTATGACAGATTATCACTTGAAAGAATTTGCTTGGGGAATAGCAAATAGCAAGTTACCTTTTTTATGGATAATGAGGCCAGATGTAGTAATGGGTGAAGAAATTTCAACTTTGCCACAAGATTTTCTAGATGAGGTCAAGGATAGAGGATACATAACTAGTTGGTGCATGCAAGACCAAGTGCTTGCTCATCCATCAGTTGGGGTTTTTCTAACTCATTGTGGTTGGAATTCTACAATTGAATCCATTTCTTCGGGTGTTCCTACTATTTGTTGGCCCTTCTTTGCTGAGCAACAAACAAATTGCAAGTATTTATGCAACACTTGGAAAGTAGGAATGGAAATTAACAATGATGTAAAAAGGAAGGAGATAACAGAACTTGTACTGGAAATGATGAAAGGAGAAAAAGGAAGAGAAATGAAACAAAGGAGCTTAGAGTGGAAGAATAAAGCTAAAAAGGCTAATGATTTTGGAGGATCATCATACACTAATTTCCATAAGTTAATTACAGATGTTCTTCGTCACAATGCTTTTTGAGTCTTATTATTATTGGTCTAATATGAAATATACCTTCTCTTATTACTTTGTATTAATGTATTTTTTATTTGAGCTGCAATCATTCCCATGTTGACTATCCTGCATTAGTGTATGGAGAGGGTGTCTTCATTTTCTCATAATGTTACAATTGTGTTTACAAAAGACAAGCAAATATGGTGTTTCATGTAATCACATAGACGATTGTAACTAATGTTGCTTTATTTATCTTTGATTATGTTCTTTGTTGCACAACTCATTTGATTGATTTGGAAATGTAATATTCTGTTTGGGTCAAAATAAATATTTGTAGGTATTTGTACTTATTTCTGAAGGAAACAAATATCACTTTTATGTACTTAGTGTATCATATTATGTCTCAATTTAGCGTTTGAGGACCAAATCAGATATAATAAATTAATCTTAAAATTTATTATATATAATGCCTCTAAAAAAGGCTTATATTAGTAGATAAGTGTAAATAAGCTCAAAATAAGCCAATTCAAACGGGTCATATATGGCGGCTTGTATGTGTGAGTATGATTCATCTGAATCACTGTGTGCGCGCTCTTTCTACATCATTATAAGTCTATCTTTTGGAGAATTGAAAGGTAGATGCATTCAGTGGCTGTATTGATTGTGTGTCCACAAACAATTGAAGAAAGGGATCATGTTAAAAAGAGGTGGTATCTGTTGCTTGTGATGTCGTTATAGCACATGGTCTAATTGGCATTGATATTTTTTTAGAATCTAAACTAGTCCACTGAAATTAACATTGAAGAGAATTGAACCAAAGAAGCACACTTCAATAATCCAAACCAACATCAATAACTTAGATATGGCAAGGCTGCTGAGGCTGCCGCTTTAGGCCCACAACTTATACCCGCCAATGTCTACTTGGTAATTTGCTAATAGTCAACAAACAATCACGTTGAAAGACTCTCACAAGTAAGCTAGAAGATGATAATCTAGTAATAGTTAGCACTATTGCTAAGTACTATTTCCATGCTCGAGTAGACCGGCAAAAATATATACTTGTTGATAAATGGGATATAAATAGTTTGATTATCTCTCATGTAGAGTTTACTTTGAGGCAAGCGAATGAGATCGTCGTATTTTAACACTTGTAATCACATCTCTAACTAGTTTTCGTATCTTTATTGATGTACTGATATGTATTACTAATTTGATTGATATCTAATGAAATGTTATAAATATGTTTCCCTAAAAATTAGACTATCCTTATCACAAAAAATAATAATTAATAATCGGACTATTAGCAATGTGTAAGTCAGCTAACTTTGGTATATAAAATTGAGAGAGATTAATTTAAGTGTTATTTTTGTACTAAATTAGTTTGCATTCAAATTATGAGTCATACTGTCATATTATGTTACTACAATGTGAATCACATCCTATAATGCTAACTAGCTTCTATGTTCACAATTTCACATGGCCCAAAATGACTTAAACACAAATTCCAGCTCTTGTTTTTTATGGCCTCAGTGTCCCACAACAAATCACCCATGACGGCATGACCCACGCCATCTACCCTTCACGTTTCTTTACTCCCAAAGAGAGGCAAAAACTGGCGAACTAAGCTCTTCTATACATCATTCATTCATTCATAATGAATAACAACGTAAATTCTTTGCCAGCTTCTGAAAATATAGAGTTGTGTCCTGGTAATCTAATCTAATTTATCCTCGTGCCGGTTTCTGAGATTTAGGTAGTGTAGAATGAACCTACAATTTGGGTCCTAAATAATGAATATATAAAAAAATTAAATTTCTAAAATGTGAAAATAATTTGCTTGAAGAGGAACGTTTTTATTAAGAAATTATATGATAAAAACATCAAACTTCATACAAAAAATCATTGAATTTTTTATTTAATATTCAAATGCTCATATAAAACAATCTCTATGAGCATTTTTAGTTGCAAAGTCACTGATAATTGTGTCTACATCAATATGTTCTATAATATATTTCTCAATATATAAAATGACTAGATGCAACTTTGTATTGCCTTTTTTCTCCTTTCTCTTTGTTACGCTACTACTTGTTTGCAAATTAGGATTTTTTTTAAAGCAAGTATGATGGTTTGATTCTCCTTTCTCTAACGCTGCTATAGGTTGTGGGATCCTAATTGTGATATGGGATGAATTTGGCGGCTCAAAGTTTCTGCAAAGATACAACATTTTATCTGGCTTTGTTCACACAACGCTCTTCCAACAAATACCTGTCGACACTACTGCAACATGGCAGCTACACCAGGTTGCACCCATTGCTCATCTCTTATGGAAGATCATTTACACCGCTTACGTGATTACCCTCATTCCAAGGAACTTCAGCTTCACTTAGGAATGGGAGGACATAGGAATTTTTTCTTCGTAACAGATGCAACGGTTTGGGTCAAACAAATGGCTTGTGATACTTTATCGCTCTTATTTCTTGCAGGTCTATGGCAGGCCCGGTGTTGGAGAAATAATAGTATTTTTGAAGAATATCATTGGTAGATTCAAGAAGTGGTGAGAAAGACTCGGACGTTGGATGACGAGTTCATTACTTTTTGCCAACCTTCGTGCTATGATACATATATGGATCAAATTTTATCGCATTGGAAACCAACTCCTAACGGTCTCATCAAAATAAAAATGGATGGCAGAAGACATCTCTCGTTTAGGAGCTGGTGGAGTTGTTTGTGGCCATGATGGTAGCTGGATAGTAGGATTCACTCACTTTGAAATGATGGTAATGCACTCTTGGTGGAACTTCGTGCTATTCAACTTGGGATTGCAACTTGTTATGATCTCGGCTATACAAACATCATTTGTGAGAGTGACTGTTTAGAAGCGGTAAATCTTATTCACAATTTGGAAAATGCAAGTTTGCATGTGTATGCCTCTGTGTTACTAGAAATCTCGAATGTCTTGCATCATGAGACTGTAAATTTAGTTCACATTCTAACGGAGCAGAATATATGTGCTGACTATATGGCTACGGAGGCTGCCTATTCCGTCTACTCGTCTCACTGGAACTTCCTCCAGCTGACTTAGATTCTCTCCTTCTAAGAGGCAAACTAGATATTTAGTTTTTCAGTTTTTTTTCTTTTTTCTTTTGCTTTGTTACATTGTAACACCACCAAACAAAATTATTATTATTATGAAAGATGCTAAACAAAATGGGGGAAGCTTACCACTTCAATCATTCTGAATTAAAAGACCTCAAATATGATACATTAAGTTGACTAATTCCATTGTCATCAAGAGATATTTGAATTGTGATTGAGGAGAAGCTCATGATTGGACCATCCGAACTGCATCATGGGAATTTAGATCATGAGCACATCTAAGACCAGGAAGGATAACAGATTTCAGCATGGAGAGCAGAAGCACATCTAATATATATTTGAACATTTTTTTTTTAAATGCTAAAGTTTAAAATAAATTTTTTTTCTTAGGATTTATGTATTCAATGCATTGAAACACCAAAAAACAATTTTTTTTATATGAAAGTTATCAATCTTTTCCATTTTTAAATCTTTAGCAAGAACTTTTTTTTACAAGATTTGAACACTTTTTTTTACAAGAAGATTTGAGCACTTATATATTAATTATCTAAATGTTTATATATATTTTTTTGAATGGAACATGTTTATATTTATAATAAGTAAGAAACTACAATCAATATATGTTAGGACCTAGAATGAGAGGGTGTTTTATGTAATTAGTAGGTATTAGTTAGGTTTAAGTGGATTATTAGTAAGTGGCTCATTAAGATTAGGATTTAATAATAAGAGGCCCATTAGGGTTAAATACTAGAATGTTCTTTTTATTTGTATATAAAGGGGAATTCTTAGGAGTTTATAGTAGGACGAAATAAGTTTTAGGTTTAGGGCCAGCGTAGGATTCCTCTCTGAGTTATGTCGGAGCTTTGCTCTGGGAGTAGTTAGAGAAACTCTCTCTTCTACTATTTTACTATTTTCATTCGTATCAATAAAGCACCATATTTTCCTTAATTACCATATGTTTCATCTTCTTCCTTGGTTGTGTTACTATTAATTCGTTGGTAGGATTTGTTGGTTCCTATCAAATTGGTCCGACCTACCGGATTTGAGTGTCACCACCTCCCTTTATTCCATAAACCAGAACTTTACAACCATATCCTTGAATCAAATTTGTACAAGCATACCTTTTAGAACTCTTGAATCAAAACCGTACCACCTACAATCAAACCTTAACTTGTCAGTCACAACAATACTTCCAAAACCAATCTCCAGAAAATTTGTTCCTATTTTTTCTATAAAATAACTGAACCCCTAGCAACAGTACTTCCAAAACCAACCTCCGGGAATTTTGTTCCTATTTTTTATATAAAATAATTGAACCCCTATCTTTTCTCAAACAATAAATGAACCCCTGTTTTCCTCAAGAAACAACCAACCGATTCACCAAAAAAAAAATTGACTCGCCACAAAATCAAATTGATACCTCCATATTTTTTTTCCTTAATATTCCCTCCGTCCCAAAATATAAGCAAAAATTGGTCAACAAAAGTTAATGTATTTGATTCAAAATTTGTACCAAATACATCAACTTATGTTGACTCATTTTTGCTTATATTTTGGGACGGAGTAGTATTCCAAACAATATTCTTTGATTTCTAAAACAAACAGTTCCTTTAAAATCCTCAAACGTACTTTCCATAATTTCAGCATCAAATTTTCCTTAACTTCCGAAACTAATTTTTTTTCCTTAAAATTCTCAACTGACTTTCCAATATTTCCGCATCAAATTTTCTGAAGCTATTAATTCCTTAATTTACGAAACCGTACCTCCCCGGTCACATTTTTGTTTTCCAAACGTCAATTTTAAGCTACCAGATTATCGAGTCAGTGTTGAGATGGAAGCATCACATAATATGTTCACAAATGCAAGCCTGCCAAAATTTTTTGGTGAAAATCCTTTTGGGTGGATCATCAAAGCAGAAAGATTTTTTCGAGAGGAAGGAATTCATTCATCTGATAAAGTGCAGTGGGCATTTATGAGGATGAATGAATTCTTTCCTCTCGAAAAAATCTTTCTGCTTTGATGATCCACCCAAAAGGATTTTCACCAAAAGTGCTTTGGTGTGGTTCCATTCTTGGTGTCAAGAGGACCTTGATGCAGATTGGGAAACATTTGCCATAGCTTTGTTGAGAAGATTCAGAAAGGGGAACTATGGTGGTATTGTTGAAGAACAGCTAACAGAGGAAGGTGAGATCATCCCACAAGCTTCTGGTGAGAAGAGTAGAAAATCCTGATGGAGATGCTAATGGTTTTGAGGGTCAAACTTTTAATTATGGTGTAAATCACGTAATTGATAAGTCAAATAAGAGAAGGAGACCTAACATGGGGCAATTCGAGCGATCACATCATCTAACAGAGCCACTAGTCTTCACTCCACATTGGCCAAATCTACTAGTCGCTACTCTATCGGCGACGGTTTCTCCGAAACGAGTACCGCCGAACATCAGTCCATTTGCACCGTACCATGAGTTTCCGATGACAAAGGCACCATGGACAAGTGCGACGGGAGAACTCAATACTCCTATGACAACTACAAAGTGTGACTACTGCTGGAGTGGTTTACTTATTTTTCATGGATTGCTCAACTTTGTATTTGATAGAGGCAAATTCCCAAGCTCAGATTTGAGGACAAGTCTGTTTTCAAGACGGTGGCTATGTTAGGACCTAGTATGAGAGGGTGTTTTAAGTAATTAGTAGGTATTAATTAGGTTTAAGTAGATTATTAGTAAGTGACCCATTAGGATTAGGATTTAATAATAAGAGGCCCATTAGGGTTAAATACTAGAATGTTCTCTTTATTTATGCTATATATAAAGAAAATAACCTCTTTCAGCTCTTTTGGACTGACTTTTTCTCTTTCAAAAAATGCTCTCAATTTTCAATACAAATAACACATGTAACAAATAGATAATAATAAATTTAAATATTAAAATAAAAGTGTAACAAACACAAATGTTCAGTTTTTTCCTTTATCATTTAAAAGTGTAACAAACTAGATGAGTGTGTCTATACTTACTTTTTCATTATCTCAATTATACCCTTAAACAACAACTTTTTTTTATAATAAAGATTGTTGTTGGTGTCATTAAAAAAAATAAGAATTTAGATTATATTTTTTTTGTTATATTGTTGGTTTCATTGAAATAGATAATCATGATTAGTTTGATATGTTATAATTTGAAAGTAAAAAAACATTTATATTTTTACTTTTAATCAAAATTAAAATTTCATAAAAAAACACCGTTCATAATTTTTAAACGTTAGCGCAACAAAAAGAGCAGAAAGACGGGCACTCACGTGAGTGCCCGTCTTTTCGCTAGTTTATATATAAAGGGGAATTCTTAGGAGTTTAGAGTAGGACGGAATAAGTTTAGAGTAGGGCCAGAGTAGGATTCCTCTCTGAGTTATGTCGGAGCTTTTCTCTGAGAGTAGTTGGAGAAACTCTCTCTTCTACTATTTTACTATTTTTATTCATATCAATAAAACACCATATTTTTTCTTAATTACCATCTGATTCATCTTCTTCCTTGGTTGTGTTACTATTAATTCCTTTGTAGGGTCAGTTGGTTCCTATCAGTATAATAATTTATTTCTTAAAAAAAATATCTCTATTTTGACAACTTCTATCCGGGTAAGGCATGAACCATTTAAGTTTAACTATACATATATTTCCATATATGAGAGTCATGTTGACCTACTAAAAACCAAAATAGAAATATAATATGTAAATAATTAATATAACAGATAATTGACTTTAACCTTCATGATATAGTATACTTTGAACCCAAAAATTAAATTTTATTTTTATGACAACTATTTTTTTTCGTCAAAGTATTAAATATAAAATTATAAGATTATAAGATATAGTGTAAAGTATTAAATATAAAATTATAGGATTTTGCAAATTTTGATTCTTATAAATATGAGTTCAAATGTTTTTATAAAATTTGTCTAAAAAAATTTCTTCCAAGTATTAAATATTTACCAACAAGAAAAAGGTTGGTTTGTTTTGGCTGATTTTCATCAAATTAACTTGGGGTGTAATCCCATATTCATGAAGAAAAATACTAATTTTAAAATCTAAATCGTGTGACTTGAAAACTTTACAAGAGTTTGAGTAGTATTTATTTGTTTCGCTGATAAAAAACTATCAGTGTCATTAACTTTCTATTATTTTCTTTTCATTTATTTTACGTATAAGTTTATGTATGTTTGCCATAATTTGCACATAGTTTATTTTAACTAAACTCAAAGCACAACAGTTTTATTTTTAAGGCAAACAAAGGGAAGATCAAATCAACACTATTGTTGATTCACTCTCTGGTAGGGACTAGGGAGAACCACATGCGTCTGGTATGGTGCAAAAGAGAAAAATTTGGTGTCACAGTAAAGAAGATTTATCTTTCTTTCCTTTTCTCCCAACATTCGTGAATCGTCTATGTAAACATGCTGTGGACCCTGGACAGGGTTGCTCTTATTTCTGTCGTGGGAACTTCAATAATTGCATATTTCATCGTTTGATTTGAGAGTCCCACATAATTTTTTGATCCATGTGTGCCAATGATTTTACATCGATCACTTCAATAATTATACATGAATTGTGCTAACTTGTGCTTTAAAGAATTAAAAAAAAAAAAGAATAAATATTTAACTTTTGAATAGAGAGAATGCACAATTTCCTATTTCATATTTCTATCTTTATTGTGTCAGAAAATCACATGTTAACATTTTCTATTATACATTTCAATAATGATCAAGAGATTTCAACCTCGTGTTTACATCTAAAATCGTAGTAAAAAATAGTAGATAATTGATAAGTTACTCCCTCCGTCTCAAATTGTATGACTTTTTAGGCATTTCACACGTATTAAGAAATATAATTAATTTTGTGTGGGAAAGAGATATTAGGAGTTGTTTTACAAAATTGTCCTTAATAAATGATATGGGAAAGATAAATTAAAGAATTGAAAAAATATAGAGTAATAAATAGTTAAGGATATAATAGGAAAAATAACATTAATGTTTCATTGGTATTGTAAAGCGACATATAATTTGGGACAAATTTTTTTTCTAAAACGACAT
Organism: Medicago ruthenica; assembly: GCA_018208015.1. Classification (NCBI taxonomy): domain Eukaryota; kingdom Viridiplantae; phylum Streptophyta; class Magnoliopsida; order Fabales; family Fabaceae; genus Medicago; species Medicago ruthenica. The sequence goes on along the minus strand of CM031373.1, from coordinate 65,779,261 downwards.
ACAATTTGGGACGGAGGGAGTAGTTTATAACGGATAACTAGTAAATTAACGGATGATGAATACGTTAATTAGCTGATTGAATTTGTAATGTTTGATAAAATTGACGGTTGAATTAACTTATAAATATGAATAACATTTGAAATATATATTTATTAATATTTAATTTAGTTTACAATTAAGATAACAAAAGTAAAATTGAGAGAAAAAAAAGATAAGCTATGCGTTTTAATCCATAAACTACTTAAAGAAGCTTATCAAAAAAACACTATAAGCTAAAAACAAAACGTTATAAGCACGTGAAAAAAAATTGTTACTAAACATGTGATTAATTTGGTCATAAATTTATAACCTATAAATTATTCAATACATACTGAAAATTTTGCCTTACTAAATAGAGCCATTGTATATATTGTTAGCGCAACAGTGCTTGCTTGCTAAGCAAGCTATGATTTTCTTATGAATTTAGGGTTGATGAATTGAGAGAATTGAGAGAAGAAAGAAAGGATTAATTGTTGTAAATTGTGTAAATTTCATTAAGTATTGAAACTAGTTACAACATGCCTTATATAGGACTTATTCACATTACTTGCTTATAGTAAGCAATCTAAAACAAACTAACTAACTTGTAACAAACTCCTAAACATGTTTTAATCCAAACTAACTTGAATTAAAACTAATCAAACTTGAATTAAAAACTAACATCCTCCCTTAATTCATGTTTTCCAACTTCACCATACCAATCAAGCCTCTAAGCTTGTTAAACCTTTCAATTTTTACAGCTTTTGTAAAACATCAGCAAGCTGCAATTCAGTAGAACAATGTATGATCTTGAGAGCTCCTTTGTTCACTTGTTTCTTGAGAAAATGAAATTTTGCTTCAATGTGCTTGCATCTTCCATGTAGCACAGGGTTCTTGGCCAAGTTTATTGTCTATAAACAATGTAATAGGCTTGCAGACTTCAATCTCAAGTTCTTTTAGCACATACTCTAACCAAACTGCTTGGCAAGCTGCTAAACATTCTGCAATGTACTCAGATTCACAAGTTGAAAGTGCTACTACATGCTGCTTCTTAGTACACCATGATATAGGAGCATTTAGAAACTTGAACAAGTAACTTGAAGTGCTTTTCTTATCTTGCATATCTCCACACTAATCTGCATCTGAGTAGGCAATCAAATCTATAGTAGCTTCACTGATACACTTAGGAAACAATACATCATAATCCAATGTTCCCTTTATGTATCACATTACTCTCTTAGCAGCAAGTAGATGAGAACTTCTAGGTTCACTCATGAACCTACTTATTATGCCAACAACATTAACTATATCCGGCCTGCTATTGCACAGATACCTCAGTGATCCTACAATTTGTTTGAACAAAGTATGATCAACTAGTTCCTCATCATCATCCTTCATCAATTTTAAATTTACTTCAGCTGGTGTAGATGCAGGGTTGCATTTTAACATATTAAACCTCTTAAGGATATTAGAAGCATACCTCTTCTGATGCATAACCAAGCCTTCAGAAGTTTCAGTAAATTTCATGCCAAGGAAGTAAGTTAGCTTTCCTAGATCAGTCATGTCAAACTCTTTCATCATCTGACCTTTAAAAGCTTTTATCTCAGTCAAGTTACTACCAGTCACTATCAGATCATCAACATATAAGCATATAAGTATCACATAGACACCATATTCGGCTTTGCACTTTATAAATTCTTGCTACACAAGAAAGCTGTCAATTTCTTGTTCCAGACTCTTGAAGCTTGCTTCAATCCATATAGAACCTTGTGTAATCTGAATATCATATCTTCCTTTCCTTTGATTTTGAAACCTGGAGGTTGTATAACATACATAACTTCATCTAATGGACCATTTAGAAATGCTAATTTCACATCTAAGTGGTACAAGGGCCAGTTCCTTCGATAAGCAATAGCAACTATCAATATGATGTCTCAAGTCTTACTACAGATGCATATACCTCAAAGTAATCAAGTCCAGCTTTCTGCATAAAGCCTCTTGCTACTAATCTTGCCTTATGCTTAGCTATTTCACCATTTGGCTTTAGCTTCAGTTTGAACACCCACTTCACATCACTAGCTTTCTTATTTGCTGGTAACTTCGCGAGCTCCCAAGTGTTATTTTTGCTTATTCCATCTAGATCCTCTACCATAGCATCTTTCCACACTTTCTCAGACATTGCTACTTCATAATTGATAGGCTAATAATCAGCTAATAATGCAAAATGCACAAAATCTCCTTCCTTATTCACTTCATTATCAGGAATAACTTCATGATCAGCTAGTCTGGAAGATACAAACCTTTGCCTTTGTGAGACTCTGATGTTTTGATTAGCTGCTATGGGAGGCTCCTCTTAAGTATCAACTTCTCGTTGAACTTGCTCTTCATCAAATATTGTAGGAACAACTAGATTAGAGCTCTTCTCCTTCTTAATCCAATCCCAAACTTCTAATTCACATACTATGACATATCTGCTAATTATAATTGAGTGATTCATAGGATTATAAAGCCCATAAGCACCTGTCTCATGATTTCCAACCAATATCATAGGTTCACTTCCGTCACCTAACTTCTTTCTCTTTGCATTAGGGACATACTTGTAGCACAAGGAACCAAACACTCTTAAGTGTTTTGCAGACTGCTTCCATCCAATCCATACTTCTTCTGGAATCTTATCAAGTTTCTTTGTAGGACATCTATTCATAATGTATGTTGTAGTCTTCATAGCTTCTCTCCAGAATGTATTTGGCATATTCTTCAATTTTAACATGCTTCTAGTCATGTCAAGTAGTGTTCTATTTCTTCTCTCAGCTAAGCCATTATGTTGTGGAGTATATGGTGCAATCACCTCATGAATTATACCATTTTCTTCACAAAACTTCTCAAAATCCTTTGAAGTATACTCTCCACCTCCACCAGTTCTCAAAATCTTAATAGATTTACCACTCTGCTTTTCTACTAAGATCTTGAACTTCTTGAATATATCAAAAGCATCACTCTTTGCTTTGATCAGAAATAGCCAAATTTTCTTGCTGAATTCATCCACAAAAGTAATGAAATACTTGTTTCCTCCCAATGAAGGAACCTCTAATGGACCACATACATCTGAATAGACAATATTCAACACCTCAGTTGATCTATGGGTTGTGGTTATAATGAATGTATTCCTAGGTTGCTTCCCTATCAAGCATACATCACATACTTTCTCTAGTATACTCAACTTAGGGACTCCCAAAATCAGTTCTTTGTCAACTAACTGATTACGACTTCTGAAATTTAGGAGGCCAAACCTATAGTGCCATACCCAGTTATCTTTATTATTCATCGTGGCAGATAAGCTATTCAATTCAGCAGCTTTCATATCAGTTTGAAATGCCCTATTCTTTGCAAGAGGAGTTTTCAGAACTAACCTTTGATTCTTATCAAACAACTTCAAAGAATTATCTTTCATAGTTACTGGATAACCCTTCTGTACCAATTGACCAACACTAAGCAAGTTGCATTGCATTCCAGGAACATAGAGTACATCTTCAATTACTGCTAATTTTCCATTCTTTCCTTCAATAGCTATCTTTCACATGCCTTCTGCAACTAGTGTTCTATGATCTGCAAGCTTTACTTTTGTATTCTTCCCAAGATCAATTTCTTTCAACCAATTCTTATTTTCAGTCATGTGATTAGAGCAACCAGTATCTATTTCTGAATTGCAACTCTCAGTACTGGTTGTTGTCACCATCAACAAGATTGTGTCATAATCTGAATCTTCTTATGCAAGCTTAGCTCGTTCCTCTTCATTCTTTACTTTCTTCCCTTTACCAGACCAACATTCAGAAGCATAGTGGCCAAACGTTTCACAATTATAGCACTGTATCTTCTTCTTATCAAAACATTTCTTCTTGTTTTGATAAGAACTTCCTCCTCTTGAAGATTCACCTTTTTCAATGGCTTTATTATTTCCTTTTGATCAATTTCCTCCTTTTAAGTTATTCTTGTTTTTCTTGAAGTTCTTCCTATCAGAATCACCTTTCTTGATAGTTTGAACTTGCAATGCTTGTTGAATTGATCTTACACTACTTCTTTCAAACACCATTAACTCATGTGCCTCCAAAGAACTCTACAGTTCTTCAATCTTCAAAGTCTTCACATCCTTTGATTCTTGTATGGCCACCACTATGAAATCAAACCTTGGTGATAGAGTTATCAAGATCTTCTCAACAATTTGTTGAGCATAAATTGTTTCACCACAAGCCTTCATCTAATTTACAACATTCACCAATTTGGAGATGTAATCAACAATCTTTTGCTCTTCTTCCATTTGCATCAATTTGAATTTCCTTCTCAAGGACTGAAGCTTTATCTACTTCACCTTAGCATCCCCTTCATGATACCTTTCAAGAATATCCCAAGCTTCCTTTGATCTAGTGGATTTAGAGATTCTCTCAGAATTTCCTCCATCAACACCTTGTTGAATGAAGAACAATGCCTTAGAATCCTTCTTCTTTAACTCCTTGTATGCATTCATGTGCACTTCAGTAGCGTTTCCACCCAGTTCATCATAACCGTTTTGTACAATCTCCAATAAATCTTGTGCCCCAAACAAATTCTTCACCACAACACTCTATCTTTCCCAATTTCCACCTTAAAGAATTGGAAGATTAGTATAGAAACTGATGTTACCATTCATGGCTTCACCTACATCGTTTCTGAACCTTGATAATTGTGTGATTGAAGTTTTCTTGCTCCCTTAGATCAGAACCATAAGCTTCTGATGCCAATTTGTTAGCGCAGCAATGCTTGCTTGCTAAGCAAGCTATGATTTTCTTATGAATTTAGGGTTGATGAATTGCGAGAATTGAGAGAAGAAAAAAAGGATTAATTGTTGTAAATTGTGTAAATTTCATTAAGTATTGAAACTAGTTACAACAAGCCTTATATAAGACTTATTCACATTACTTGCTTAGTAAGAAATCTAAAACAAAATAACTAACTTGTAACAAACTCCTAAACATGTTTTAATCCAAACTAACTTGAATTAAAACTAATCAAACTTGAATTAAAAACTAACATATACAAGTCTTATTTCTTATATATCTTCCATTGTAGGAGCATCGTCAGTAAGGTCTTCACTCCGACAGCGAGAACTTAGTCCACACATTTATTGTTTTTTATTGTTGAAGAAGCCAAAAAGAGACACATTTACAATTATAAGTCAAATCCTTATCAATAAGACCAACTTCTATTTATTTCTTTATATCATTCATTTAGTGAATTCTAAGGTTCATATGAGACCAAAACTACTCACATTTGAATTATATTTCCTCCTATCACTGTTATAAACAAAATTAATAATTTTTTAGGTTCATAGAATAATTGATATATATGGTCTACAATATATATCAGATGCATCAATTATTCAATAAATCTAAAAAATAATATTCAAACGGAGTAATCATTTTGTTATTTATTGAAGAGAGAGAAAAAATCTCGAAGTCTCGTGTTAGAAAGAGACATGATCCAAAAAATGATAACACTAGTCCCCAATTATTACATGTGATCTTGTCAAAAAAAAAACTATTACATGTGATGTGTACAACAGTTGATAACGAACATGTGATGTGTGCTTCTAGATGTGTGTGCGGTTGGAATTGGTTTGTCCTACAAGATAAAAACAACAGAAGAGGGGAAACTTTATTAGGGGACCAATATGAAACCTGAAAAATATTTAAAGGACCAAAAATAAAATTTAAAAAATATTTACGGGACCAAAAGTGAACGTTTTTTAACACAAACTAACGGAAGGGACCAAAGTGACTAACAGAGAAGAATTTAAGGGACCAAAACGTTACTTTTATTAATTAGGGGACCAATATGAAATCTGAAAAATATTTAAGGGACCAAAAGTGTAATTTACCCCATTTTAAAAGTATAATAATGGACACCTCTATTTTATTTTTACTTTGAGAAATTGATAAAAATACATTTTTTTTGTGAAGAAGGTAAAATAGAATTTCATTAAACAAACATCTTTGCTCTCCCCGCACAAGGTGTGCTGATTGTTTAATTAATGTCACTAATTTAAAAAATATGTAGTTTTTTTTGTCAAGAAAAATATCTATATTTATATTCATTTTAAAAGTATAATAATGGACACCTCTATTTTATTTTTGTTTTGAGAAATTGATAGAATACTTTTTTTGAAAAAGGTAAAATAGAATTTCATTAAACAAACCTCTTTGTTCTCCCTGCACAAGGTGTGCCGAAGAAAAGTAAAGAAAAAATCTAAGTTACATCAAAAACAGGTAAAAGACACATGAATAAAAATAAAAGAATCGTTACAAAAAATTTAAAGGATTGATCTACCATAAATAGTAGTCAAAAGTAATTTTTTTTTTTTACTACTTGTGCACGAATGATAGAATACTTAATTCACGAAACTCTTAAAAAATGAAGGTAAAATCTTGGAATTGACTACTTGTCCAGTAGTCCCAAGCATTATCTTTTTTTTTTTTGAGGGATAGTCACAAGCATTATCGTTAATTGGGTTAAATAATGTGTACTTCTACCATTTGAATGAATTTCAATTTATCCCATGCACTTTTTGTTTTTTTAATTCCAATTTTCTAATTTAAATATGGAGAATGCTAATGAGTGCCCTCGGAGCATTGCTTAAAGTGTTAAAATTAGTAAGTTTGCATCAAAAAGTGGTTTAGTTATTGCTAAAATAAAAGTAAAAACTTATATTTCCAAGATAAAATAATTTTATTTTGTGTCATTTTAACATTATATTTGTCGACGGTTTGTAACCGCTGCAAGTTATCAGTGGCCAAAAAATCGTCGCAAAACAATAGTTTTCAGAAGAAAATAAATCTTTTGGTCACCGCTATGCCGCATAAAATGCTGAAAATGAGACAAAATAATTTTAATTTTCGATACACATTTTCGAAGGTTTTGGCCGTCAAAACCATATGCCAGTAATTTTATATTTTCTTGTAGTGATTGTGTTCCTATGTGAATAAGTGGGGTGTACCTCCTTTATATGTTGGTGATCTGGTCTGTCGTAAATGATAGCGCGCTCACAACAACACCACCATCCCCCTTCATGAGGGAGGTGTCGGGGCTGTTGTTGCAAAAGACACCCTGATGACAGTAAAACAATGTGCTAGCTGGAGCAAAAGTGTGTAAAATAAGTAAGGTGAGATCATGATTTATAGTGACGTGTTCCGATGATAGGGTCCTTATTATTGCTACATTTGCCAATGGGAGTTGGTTTAATTTGTTATGAACGTAATTCAATATTTTTGGAGTAACTAATTCTGAGATAGTCGGATGTGCCTATCATATTCGAATGAACTCACTGGGCCTACCTTTGGAACAATAGCAATGACTATTCTTTTAGCCAATAAAAAAGTATGGACTTTTCAAATGTTCAATCCAATATGTCATATTCCTAATTCAATTGAGTTTTGAAGATATAATTTGAATGGCCAAAAAACTCCTAAATTTAATCTGTTAACTTAATTTCAACTTTTTAGATTAGTCATTTTTCTTTTTTCAGGTTATTAGTTTTATTTTTTTAAATGATGAATTAATGTTAGTAGTAAGTTGTTGTTTTAGTTAGAGATAGTTGAAACAAAAATTGTTATTACTCAAATTCCTACGTTCTCTTCCAAACCACCTTATAACTTATTTGAAGTTAGATTTTTATGTCAAAAATATTGACACTTATATCGTTTTTTATTTATATTATGGTCCGTTAAAAAATGTTTATGTCGTCATTTACCATTGCAACTGCTTTTGTGTATTTATGTAAAAAAATGTTTCTGTCACCATTTTACACCAACCTCAGAAGTTATGGGTTCAGACGTGGAAGGCTAAATATTTGATCAATAGTCATATCTTGCACACTCCTTTCAAACAAGGAAACTCTTGTATTTGGCGTGCTATAGTGAAAGCGACAAAGGTTCTTGGTCCGGGTTTCATTTGGAGGGTCGGTAGAGAAAATGTTTCGATTTGGTATGATAAATGGCTAGATGATAAATATCTATGTGAGGTCGTGCCCTATGTTGATATTAGTGACACCAATCTTTGCCTTGAAGATATGTTTGAGAATGGGGTTTGGAACTTTAACATTTGTATACTCCACACCCTACTTTATATAAAGAGCGTATTAACAACATAATTATTGATCATGATACTGATGATATTTGGAGCAGTTCACCAGATGGTATTTACTCAGCCAATCAAGGCTACATATGGCTTAATCTCTCTGTCAACTCTCCGATCGAGTCCACCACTTGTTGGCAGTGGATTTGGTGTTCACCCATTTCAGAGAACATGTTTGTTGGTTGGTAATGCATATAGTCTTCCTACAAATTCCTTCAGGGGATTGAGACACATAACAACAAATACATCATGTTATAGATGTGGGGCTACGGTAGAAAATGACTTGCATACCCTTCATGACTGTCCTTAATCGATGTCTATATGGAGGTAATTCCGTTCCACTTATCTGAATGATTTCTCTATAGATAATTGTTAGGCTTGGTTCAAATACCATGCTACAGCTAAATCAGGTTTTATCTTCATCATTACTTGTTGGGAGATTTGAAGGAATAGAAATGAAAAGATTTTTCAAAATGTCCAGAAAGAGACGTGGGCTTCAGTTAACATTATTTTCTCATATCACTCTTCGATAGTTCATGCTCTTGGTTGTTCTGATTATTGTCCCATCCTCGCCAAGTTCAATGGTACCCTAATACAAATGGTTATATTAGAGTCAATGTGGATGATTCTTCTTTTGGAAACCCAGGTTTTGGTGGCCTATTGAGAGATGTTAATGGTATTTTGATTCATGGTTTCTCAGGTTTTTGTGAGAGAGCGTCAAATTTGTATGTTGAACTCTCAGCAATTTGGAGATGCCTTCATCTGGAATGGGATCTTGGTCATAGGTAGATTATTTTGGAATCGGACTCCAAGACGGCTCTGGATTTGATTATAGGAGGTCATAACATTGATTTTCATCATCATGTGACTATTCTTTCTCTCATTAAGAAGTTATCCTCTCTTCCTTGGACGACTAAGTTTACTCACACCTTGAGGGAATGCAATGAATGTGCTAATTGGTTAGCTAAGTTTGGACAATGAACATCGACACTTTGAAGATGTGGAGTTCTCCTCCGCAACTAGTTTTCACCTTGCTGGCCGACTCTTCAGGAGTTTTGAGCAACGAGTTGACTAGTTTGCTTGTCTTTTGTCTTTTTCTTTCCCTTTAATAAAAAAATAAGTCATAATACAAGTCATTATTTTTAATTAGAAAAATTATATTTGGGTTTTTAAAAAGAAACTCAGAAAAATGGATTGGGATTGAGTTCTTTCCAATCTAGAGTTTCAACCAAGAACATAGAAAAAAAAATAAGCAAAAAAAAATGAGAGAGAGAAGACCCCGGAAGGCTAACATCAATCGGTTAAAGAGGAAGATTGAGAAACATCCATAAAGTACTTATTAGAGAAAAACAAAAATTTAATCTTAATCAATAATGATATATACACTTCCTAATTTTTCTAACATCATTTAGTTTATCTCTAATGATATAATGGAACCCTTCATAGAAGGTGGATAGAGTTGCTCTCATTGTAAAACTTGGATTGAACATATTTATTTTAATAAAATTCTATTTATTGGATAAAATTTTCTCGTTGTTTGGCCTATTAGAAAATTCTATACAAACCAAATTAACTCCCATCATTAATCAGAAAATGTTCAATATAAGAAGGATACATCTCAAAAATACGATGATTAGATCAAGAACATGCAACCTTAATAAGGATATGAACAACTATATTCGTTTGTTGTCGATTAATAAATTTTATGTCACAGTTAGAATTTAAATATAAATGTGAAATAATACTTGAAACTATGAAGCTAAATTTAGATACTCCACTCCCAAGGGAATAAATAAATCAACAAAAATATGAGAATCAGTTTCAAAAGTTATTTATGAAAGTTTCGTTTAATTATAGTTAATGTGGATTCAATAACTTTATTACTTATGAAAAATGTAAACTTGTGTTTTTTTCAACTCGTTAGACCAATTACTTTTCAGGTTAGCAACGTACCACAGCTTGGGCATGCCTTACATCAATTTAACAGTTGATTAATTTGATTAAAAAAATCTAGGATTTAAAAATAGTAACTATTCAAAAGCATCATCTAATATTGTGTTTTCAAAAGAATAATTTATAATTGTAATTTATAATGTGTATATTATTTAGTTAATCAATAAGCATAAATATCTAGACTTCGGCACAAGTTGTGCCAAAGCATTCATTCACCCTTGAATCCTATGGTTAAGAGCATGTTCAACATGCAAATTATTAGGTGGGTCCTTCTTTTAATGGTAACCCACACACATCAATTAAAAGAAAGAGAGAACAAAAAAAAACAAAAATATGAGTGTGTGTATTTGCATTGGGATTGGCCCATGTGTGTAAGAAAGAAAGGTCCCCAGTTGCTAAAATTTATAACAAAAACAAAAGTACTGCACAATGAAATGTACATGCATGAAGAAAAGGAAAGAAAGCAGCCGACGTGATAAGAAGAAAAAATAATTGTTCTGTGACAGATGGTTGGTTTGGTTGTGTAGCAAATTTGCTCTATTCTTTCTGCAAATTTTGTTAGAAATTTTACCTTCTTTTTTGATTGGTTTAGGATATCCACGCTCATGAAGGTGCTTATTTTGTTACCATCATTGGATGATGATTGTTTGATACTTCATTGTATATTTTTTTCCCTTAACTAGGTCCCATGATTTTTGTTATTTCATGAGTTTTTCTTTGCACCTCAAAATTTGAAGTGGTCTATTCATGGTTTATTTTTCTCCTTTTAATTATTGCATTATTGTTGGTGTTGATATTGCAAAAAATTTCTGTTTATGTTCCACAAGAAAGAAAATTTAACTGATGAGTTTCGAATATACAGTGTGCACTCTCATCCCATACCATTGTCAATATGTGCATTATTTCAAAACATAAAAAAGTAGGTCTAATTGATCATCTGATCTCTTAACTTAATTCTTTTTTTTAATTGATCCCCTAACTATTAAACGTTTTAATTTGGTCCTTTATCTTTGTATTTACCATCAATTTGATCATATTTTATTAATTTTAAACCCCTAAAAAAACCGTTGGATAAATGAGGTCCATCAGATCTAACAGTGTATCACCAACACGAAATTTATATTACTTTATTCATCTTCTTCCCAACAAGTGATCCTAACCTTATGGATCTGTTCCTAAGATTCTTCCAAACCAGGCTTAGTGGGTTTCATTGCAGCGTATGCCATTTTTTCTTCCCCTTGAGAACTGTGGCTGGATGTGATTTCTTCTTCTCTGCTGCTTGGGGATGATAAAGTAATTTCACGGCCAGAACAATTCTTTCATTAACAACAACATGAATCAGCAACAAACAAACCATCAACAATCATGAATCATCATTTAAATTCATAAAAATCAATAAATTCATTAATCAGCGACAAACAACAATTGATTAAATCCATAAACAATTCTTCAATGAATCGCCACAAAAACCCATAAACCACCACAAATAATTCACCCCTCTTTCTATTTGTATTGATCCCAACTTACATGGGTGTACATAATCAAACAAAATAAACTATGAAAAACAATTAACATTCAAAAACCAAAAATTATGAAAAGATTTCTCTATAGAAAAAAATCACCTTTTATCAATTACACAACTTTACATACCACATGAATTGAAAGACGAATGGAGGTGGAAGAGGTTTTCGCGTTTTCCGGTTTTTGTATCAAAAATTGATATCTGTGTGAGTTTATCGTTTAAGTTTGGGTTGGTGGGTGTTATGCTAATTGATTCAATTAGGGGACCAATTAAAAAAAATGAGTTAAGAGACCGGATAATCAATTAAAAAATGGAAATTGATGTTCCCACCTTTGAAATTGCTAATTAAGAAACTTGTCCAGCGGCCGATGCCTTGTTCAGCGACAGCTGCAGCTGAAGGTAAATGCGTAATTTCCTAGTGTTTTGCGAGATGTTCAAGATGTTCAAACACGCAAACAATATCAATGTCGTGTTATTACCGGTCGCAGAAATGCGGAAAAATTCTTAGGCGGAGAATGGTTTGAATTTCTTAGAGACCGCAGACTAAAAGAAAATGATAAGCTCATTTTTGATTTGGAGGATCCTCCGAATAAAATGTGTGTTCAAGTTGTCCGTGCGGAGGATGAGGATTAAGGATGGAATATAGTTATTGTAGTCTGATATTTAGTATTTTCGATTAGGGTACTTCATGGTTTATTTAGATGTCATGTGATTTACTTGGTGTTAACTAACCTAGGATTTGGTACAATTTATTCTGTATTAATGACATTGTTGGTCCGCGCTTGCCTATTGTATATTATTAGCATCCTACTATTATTCCTTCTTTAATTTTAATTTATGTTCATGACTTTTTACATTCGTATTTGACCTTATCTCATTGCCTTAGACAATAATGCTCTTGACTCAAATGAAGACTTTTCTTATCCATATCAATGGGTTACTAATGTTTCAGATGGTAATGCTAAGGGTAGGGCTGTTATGGTGAGTACCACAAAAATCTCATTTCTTATTCATTACTTCAACAATATTGGTACATACTTCAATGTTTTATCACCATTTTTTCTCCATTCCCATTGTCCGTAACTATCGCGTTAGTAACCCATTGATATGGCGCTTATACTCTTAATATTAAATTCAAATTAAATTCAAGTTGTAAGTTACTGAAAATCTAAATTTTAAGGTTAGTATGTCAATTCAATATTACAATGTTTGAAATTACAATGTTTGTACATGATTCCTTCACCACCTTATATAACTCCAATACTTACTTAAATAAACGCAAACCTTATTACAATAACATTTTCAAAAATATATTCATGTCAAAAATATTCTATAAACAATAAATACGTTTTTATTTAAATTTAACATACCATTTTATAAATATTAAACTCTTACTGTACCCGTGCGTCAGCACGGGTATTTTACTAGTAGCATTATGTGGCGTGTCAACGGCAAACTTCAAAAAATATTGCCAAATTAGAGCCTGACACTGGGAGCTGGTCCATCACAAATTACCAATAGTATGCATTCTTCCAAAACATAAAAGCCAAATTAGAGTCTGACATTTTTGCAATAGCAAGACATAAATACAAGCAAACTTCAAAAAATATTGCCAAATTAGAGCCTGGCAATGGGAGCTGGTCCATCACAAATTACCAATAGTATGCATTCTTCCAAAACTTAAAAGCCAAATTAGAGTCTGACATTTTTGCAATAGCAAGACATAAATACAACTTGCAAGCCCAAGTACCAAGTTACAGGGCCACAGCAAAATATTGAGAATAGTGCATGCTTTGGCAAAAGCAAGCACGTCAAATAAGATTAGTCATTACAACTAAATTTGCATCACGAAATTAAATTGACAAAACTACAAACAGATTTTTTTTTTGAAGGAAAACTACAAACAAATATTATTAATAAGGAAAAAACTAACTACTTAGAAGGATATAAACATGACCCAGAAAAAATTAACAAAATAAAAAAAAGGTAAACTAAATCCTTGGCGAAAATAATCTAAAACAATAAACACTTTGATTATTACAAACCTGATTAATAAAGAAAACAGTTACAATTTATAAAGTGATTATAATTCAATATATATAGCATGATTAATATTCAATATACATAGCAAGATTAACTCCCGTTAAGCAAAAATTTGTAAATTGTATGACTGCATATATCACTAATGTACAATTTTTACTTCGATGAAAATGGTCGGGAATTAATTTGTAAACTGAATTTTTACTTCCATGATGCACAAAAGTAGTAATAAGTTGTCATGTAAGCATAACTCATTGTTAGTTGCAAGGACAATATCATGTAGGGATCAGAGTTCGAATCACAGACTCTTCACTTCTCCACATTTGAAATATGCAAGCTTTAGCCACTAAGCTACTTGACTAAAAAAAAGGAGTAGGAATAAGTCAGACCAACCGATAGCAATTATAACCTACTTGAGTCAAGTTATACCAAAAAAAATGGCAAGGTCGTTGTTTTTTTAAAATTTATTTAGCTAAAAAGATCATACTACATACTATAAAAATTCTTTTATACATTTTCAGCAATTGAACACAATATATATATATATATATATATATATATATATATATATATACACTGCATATATATATATACTGTTATAAAATATAATATAATATAATTTAAAGTTAGATTCTTTAAAATATCATGTTAAATCTCAAAATGAGGTTTAATCTTATTAGTCTATTTAAAATATGACAAATTATTTATTTTTAGATGTTAAAATTTAACTAGGTTGACATGTCATACTCAACTTTCAAAAAAATTAAGTTCTAGTCTAAAAATAAAATTATGATAATAACATATCAGACAAACAATTATTTTTTTTATCGAACTAGGCTTGAGTTTTGTATAAATAACTCGAACCAACCTATTTCCAATTGATGATCATCGGTTGATATTTTGATGCAAGTGTATGAAATTATTGAGGCAGCCACCAAAAAATCTTCAACTAGATTGATATGTCATACTCGACTTTCAAAAAGCTTAGGTTCAAGTCTAAAAATAAAATTATGATAGATAATAGATCCGACATAAATCTTTAATTTTTTTATCCATTTAGGCTTGAGTTTTGTATAAATAACTCGACCCAACCTATTTCTAATCGATGAACACCGGTTGATAATTTGATTTACATACAACCGCGGACATATGCAAGTGTATGAAATTATTGAGGCGGCCACCAACAACTCTTTAACTAGGTTGACATGTCATATTCGACTTTCAAAAAGCTTAGGTTCAAGTCTAATAATAAAATTATGATAGATGACATATCAAACATAAACTTTTTTTTATTGAACTAGGCTTGAGTTTTGTATAAATAAGTCGACCCAACCTATTTCCAATTGACGAACACCAATTGATAATTTGATTTACATGCAACCGTAGACATATGCAAGTGTATGAAATTATTGAGGCAGCTACCACCTCCAGTTGATTAAATATTTTATTTTCTTTTCAACTAAAAAAAAAGTGTTGATCCCACTAAATTAGCAATATTTCAAAAATACTTGTAGAGTTCAAAATAAATATAATGTATCTAGTGTTATATTTACTTTCAAAGTTAATTAAATTCGATTATGTACTCTTCAAAAAATTCAAAGTTTCAAAAGTAAAATAAAATTGGTGGACTAAAACTTGAAGAAAAAATTTACATCGATTAAAACGAAATTGAAATATGGACCAAAACCATATTATACTCTTTTATTTATAATTTTGTCATATACTTTACCCAATCAAATAATTGATTTTTATAATAATCGCATAAAATTTTATAACTGTTATTATTTGTATCGTGAAAAGCAACTAGACCAACACGTTAAGGATAATAACGTCATTATTTTATCATAATTTATGTAATTTTTATATAAAATCCATAGCTTATGATAATTGATGTAAATTATTTTATCGCATAATAACTTATGTAAATTTTATATAAAAAATTATAGCTTATAATACCCTACGTGTGGAAATTTCTGGTTGTGTCCCTCCTTACAACAGTTGATTCTTAGCATTATATAAGAGAATCTATAGATAGCAAGAACAGCACAACCAAATCATACAATATTTCCTTCACTATACTTAAGCATATATCTTGTAAGAAATATGGTGGTGTCAGTGTTGTCATACTCACAAAAGCCTCATGTAGTTTGTGTACCATTTCCAGCACAAGGTCACGTAAACCCCTTCATCCAATTAGCTAAAATCCTTAATAGACTTGGTTTCCACATAACCTTTGTGAACAATGAGTTCAACCACAAACGTTTGATAAAATCTCTTGGACATGACTTTTTAAAGGGTCAACCAGATTTTAGATTTGAGACTATACCAGATGGTTTGCCACCATCTGATGAGAATGCTACACAAAGCATTGCTGCACTAGTTGAAGGTTGTAGGAAACATTGTTATGGTCCATTGAAAGAGCTTGTGAAGAATCTTAACAGTTCTTCAGAAGTTCCTCAAGTTACCTCCATTATATATGATGGACTTATGGGCTTTGCTGTAGAAGTTGCAAAGGATTTGGGCATTGCAGAGCAACAATTTTGGACTGCCTCTGCTTGTGGGTTGATGGGATATTTGCAATTTGATGAGCTTATCAAACGAAATATGCTTCCATACAAAGGTTATAGTTTGATTTTTTATATACTTAATTATACTAAAAATTGAGAGATCAAGTTAATTAGTTCATAAATTTGAAAATTCTCACTCACATGTTTTCTTATCAAACAATTTTAGGAACTAAATTAACTGGTGTTAAAGTAATATAAATGATTCAAACAAATTTAGTTCAATGACTATTTTAACTTTTTTGAGGTGGATTAATATTTTAAAATAAATATGAATAATTCTAATACTAACTCATGGTGTCATTCCGTTTCAAAGACTAAATCAATAATTCACTTATTCCAAGTCAAACTATCGCATCAATATAACTAAGAAAAAACCTCTAAAATAGATGTTTAAAGACAAAAAATAAGAAAAAGATTGATATATGAGTCAACTAAACTAAACTCTTTTAAATAAGGCTATCAATCATTGGACCTATTCTAAATCTTCCAACAAAAACAAAAATTCTTAACTTCCATGAATAAGGATAATAAAAATAAATATCAAATGTGGGCTCATACAAGCATTATTGCATCATATATATTCCATCAGAAGTTATTAAAAAAAATCTCATCAGATCTTCTTAGTTATATGTGCGTGGAGCCTTGCATGACTAAGACAAGTGACCTCTTGTGAGGTCATCGTGTTGAGCCTCATCAACAGTATTCTTCACAAAAAAATGTATACAGCTTCACATATGTTTAAATTTATTTATTATTCTGGATTTTTGTCAAATGTTTTACAGTCAATTTTAAAAAAAAAAACACTTTTTACTATCTAATTTACAAATGTTTTTTTAAGATAGTCATCCGCCTTAAAATAATTAGAATTGGTTTTGAATTAGTTCGATTTTTGGTGGAAACAATTTATAAATAGATTTTACTTAATTATCTCTCGGTCGAACCTAGGGTCTAGATTCCCCTTCCCTTAAAAACCAAAGGGTCAATACCGAAACAAATAGTCGTTCACCTTAGATGAATTCAATTTTACTTATTTCTATTAAGAAAAAGTGTTAGTGTAACTAATGGATATATTTTGTGCACAACTACTATTATAAATGGATTAATTTGTATGCATTTATTAAATTATACTTTTCTGTAAAAATCTGTCCAATATTGATTTTTTACGTTCAAAATAAATTAGTAGTTGTATTACTTATGATATATATTAAAAATAATAATAATAAATGTATTCAGTAATTTGAATTGAAACTTAGGGCAAATTTTTTCCAATTGGAACATATAATCAAATAAAGAGATAGTAATTAGTTATATAAATGATTTTTTTTCTGTGCATGCCAATTTTTATTAAAAAAAATGAAATTTTTTATCTTCTCTAATGAAGTTAGTGTTTTTCTTTTCAGATGAAAGTTATATTACTGATGGCTCCTTGGATGTCCATCTAGATTGGACCCCAGGAATGAAAAACATTCGAATGAGAGACCTTCCAAGCTTCGTTAGAACAACCACATTAGATGAAACCAGTTTTGTTGGTTTTGGCTTGGAAGCTCAACAATGTATGAAATCATCAGCAATCATAATTAACACAGTCAAAGAATTAGAAAGTGAAGTCCTTGATGCTCTTATGGCCATAAATCCCAACATATACAACATTGGTCCACTTCAATTTCTAGCTAACAATTTTCCTGAAAAGGAAAATGGGTTCAAATCCAATGGTTCAAGTCTTTGGAAAAATGATTTAACATGTATTAAATGGCTAGACCAATGGGAACCTTCTTCAGTCATATATATTAATTATGGAAGTATAGCTGTGATGAGTGAGAAACATTTCAATGAATTTGCTTGGGGGCTAGCAAATAGTAAATTACCATTTTTGTGGATAAATAGGCCAGATTTGGTAAAGGGAAAATCTCCTTCATTGTCACAAGAATTTTTAGATGAAGTTAAGGATAGAGGTTATATAATAACTTGGTGTCCTCAAAGCCAAGTACTTGCTCATCCATCAGTTGGGGCATTTTTAACTCATTGTGGTTGGAATTCAACACTTGAGAGTATTTCTGAAGGTAAGCCTATGATTGGTTGGCCTTTCTTTGCTGAGCAACAAACAAATTGTAGGTATATAAGCACAACTTGGGGAATTGGGATGGATATTAAGGATGATGTGAAAAGAGAAGAGGTAACTGAACTTGTAAAGGAAATGATCAAGGGTGAAAAGGGGAAGAAAATGAGAGAAAAGTGTGTTGAATGGAAAAAGAAAGTAGTAGAAGCTGCTAAACCAGGAGGTTCTTCTTACAATGATTTCTATAGGTTATTAAAGGATGCTTTTCATTGTGATGCTATTTGAGATGTCTAGCATCTTTAATTGTGATATGCCTCTCTATATGATGTGGATTATTTGGAGTTGAGAAATGCTTGCTTGGGTTCTTATCAAAGGCATGTGATCCTTTGATAAATAAAAAAGACATGTGATTCATTAGCTTGTATTTCTAATTGGAGGTTATGTTTGTATCTTGTGTTGATTGTGTAATTTGTGTTATGTGTGGTGTAGATGTTCCTATTGGTTTGTTGTGGCATATTATTTGTTGTATGATGTATTGGGTTTGCTGTATCCAACCATTGTAAGTAACCCGTGCATGGGTTTGTTTTTATTCATAATAAAATTGTAGATTATTATATACTATGATGCGGAATTCTATTTATATTATTATTTTAATAATAATTATATTGTGTTGTAAAAATATAATAAAAGTATTTATTTGTTTTCAGTATTGGATGACACAAAAAAAAAAATGAAATTCTCGTACTTATTCACAAAAAAAAAAAGTATTGAATTAATGGCACAAATTTAACAACATGAATGATTAGGTTTAGAATTATATTATTTAGTATCAAATTGTGTATTATTTTGGTTCGGATCTTTGTGCATCTTTTTCGATATGGGGTTCTCATATCATGTGGTTGTTGCTCGGTTCCTTAACGGAGGTAGCTGGAAGTTGGACCACCGCGCTTTAGTTCATATGATTCTATTGCAAGACGGATGTGGTTCACATCTCCGACGTAGCTTGGTGGTTGTTCAGAAACCTTTTGATTGGGGATCTTCGTTTGGTTTCTCTAGCCCATCTATCTTTGATGTTTGGTGTTTCATTTTTTTGTTGGGGCTCTGTTTTCCTGATTCCATTCTAGATTTGTTGAGATTTGCAAGTGTTTCTAAGTTTTCGGGATTGCATCCGCCGTGCAGGAGAAGATGGGGATGGTCTTAAATCTGTTTTCAATTCTTTGTGATTGAATTTGAACATATAGACTAGAAATGACTTTCATTTTGCTGTTGTCATGGAAAATTGTCAATGTATGGACTTGTTGCCATGTTGACGATTGGTTCAGTTGCTGTTAACAAAGATCTGATTATGGTGCTAGTTAGCTCACACACATCTATTTTTTTTTTTTTAGCAAATTTGATTTCAGATTCGCTGCATTGCACTAGTGGTGTGGGATTGATTGCTCTTGATTAGGATTTGTAGTGACTTTACCTTATAGGGTTGTTGTTTGTTTTTGACTAATTAGATTAGGTTTTATGTCCTCCAGTTTTTGTACTTTTCACTTTTTATATCAATCTACTTAGGGTGCTGCAAATACTTATGTACTCCATTTGTTTTAAAAAAATGTGTATTATTTGATTTAATTTAATTGACTTTTTTTGTGAAATTTAATTTAACTGACTTTAATAATTATATTTATCATAATTTGATTACTTATGAATCTTGTGTACCATAACATGAAATTTTACTGTCTCATCTAAAAAAAGAATATTAAGTCCCCTCTCACCTAAAAATAACTCACTAAAGCAATTGCATTTCTGATAGGAAGATCCAGTAACACAAGGTGACCATTTTGAAACAAAAGCAAAAATATTTTTAAAGGCTTTCTTACTATATACACCTAAAAATATTTGAAGTTGTTAGTCGAATTAATACACCAAACAGCCAAAAACGAACTCTAAATAATAACCTAATGAAGGACATACGAACTAAAATCAGTCGAAGATGAGATAGGTGAATCTTTTGTAGTATAAGGTAACACATGAATAGATTTATCGCCCAGAATATGGCTTTGGATTTCTCCCTGGACAAGGAAGAACATTCATGTTCAATTGATTGTTCACAATTACGGTGCATAGTTAAAACAGCTTGAGATTGAGTGTAACCAACGTGTATAGAGTATCCTTCGGTTATCTTGCCATGCAGCCCATGCTTAGGGATGGATGGAGAGGGTGGCCGGCAAGCATGGGCTCTAGCCCCTCCCTCCCATCCCACCTTATTATATATACATACATACACACACTATACATGTGTTTTCTTTAGTTAAATCTCTCATATAATCTCTTCAACTAAGTGTGTATACCTTTTCTTGCATTAAATACAAGCAAAAATATATATGTATTTCTTCTAAATTTATATAGGCAAAATTATTCTCGTCGTCCCTTAACTTAATTTCAGAGAATGATTTTGTCTTTTATCTTTTTTTTCATGTTATTTTTGTTATTTAAAATTAAGTTAATGAATGACGAGTGTAATTTTACTGTTTATATATATTTTTTGCTTATATTTAAAATTGGAGTGAATACTATATATATTTTAAATATGTATTATTTAGAATTAATTTTGTTAACCCCATCTAGCACATTTCTGGATTCATCTCTGTCCATGCTATTGGTATTAATCATCTTTCTTATATTCTTTTCTGCCTGTTGGGAAAGTGTGTAGGGATCCTCTTCGTTTCTAAAAAAAAATAATAAAATGGAGAGCTCTATTACTAAAGTTCTTGGTGTATATACCTATTTTTGAGAAATTTTAAAAAACAGAGACTAATTAAGCCTATACCAATTCAATAGACTGTACACTGATTTTCACCCGTTACCTGTCTGCATGTGCTAATTAGTTCAACAACCTTTCAACAACTTTTATTCAAACTAAAGTGTATACATAGAATGGTATAAAAAAATGTATACATGCAAATGGATAGTTATTTTTGATAAAAACATATAAATGAGCTTAATTCAAACATTTTAGTAAAGAATATCATAGTATATATGATCTGTATACACCTTACCTATGGATAAGATCTTGAAAATATGGGTCCGAATATAAAAAAAGTGTGATATGTAATTGGGAAAAACTTGAATGTGTCGTGTAAACAAAACTCAGATTGCAGATATATTTGATATGTTGTGATTCATAAGTTCGAATTCGCAATACCCCATTTTTCTACACTTATGTAGGGTTCCACGTTTGAAGCAGACAAAATTAATTTCAAAGGTGTAAGATTATTTTTGATATGTTTGATTGCTTTCGAGTAAAATTGATTTTGTCTCTAAAATTGATTCTAATAAGAAACATTTGTAGTTCTCATGTCTAAACCTAAATTTTACATTGATATTTATTGTCCAACTCACTTTTACGTAAACACATTTAAACATAATATAATTTACATTCAACTCATTAATTTTTAAGTAAAATTGTAAAATCAAATTATCCAAGATTAATTTTAATCACCGCATAATCAAACATACACTAAGATTCACCTAGACTTTTTGGAAAGGGGCTGAGTTAGTTAGTATGCAATTAGAGTGGCAAAGAGAAAAGACACGTTAGTTTTTTTTTTTTCTTTTTGAAGGGAAAAGACACGTTGTAATATTGTCATATTACAACGTGTAAAAATCTCTAACCTCAAACTAGCAAAGCATCCAGCATTGGCCTTACTTAAGAAATGTGAATCCATAACGAGTAAGAACAATTTTCCTATAAGAAATCTCCAATTAAATATGACAATAAGACTTCACCTAATTATGCTTGCTTTTCAACATTATTGTTTGCCATTGGCAAAAACGTCAAACAATTTAATTGCATAGCTCCCCTAAGAATTACTCTCTCTCTCTTGTTGCTCAATATAGGCCACGATTAATGAGTCCCCCTTGGCAGGTCTCCAACCCTAATAAATGCACTATATCGTGGCACCAAGATATAATTTGAACTTTCTAATCAAAATGATTTATAAGATAAACTTAAATTAGCTCTTTCATACGGGTTGGTTTTAATCTATGTAATGTAATGTATACAAATTAAATAAATTTGTGCCAACTAGCTAACATAAAAAATGTCAAAAAATTGAAATAACTCTCTTCAAAATATGGCACGGTGTGATAGCTGTTATTCCTCAATATTGATGTAAAAAGAGACCCGGAGGAGATAAATGCAATTTATGTATTAATTATATAACCAACTATAAGATATCTTGGGATATTGGAATACCAAACTATGACGCTTTTGTTGAAGAAGCCACATGTCCATCGATGATTCATCATTAACAATGCATCTTCACCTTCCTATATAAGGAGAAAATATTCTCATAGTTGCTACAACAAAAGTAATTGGTTCTTGAAATCTTCTTTGTCTCTAATTAGTACTAGGACAAGTAAAAAGGTTGTTTATTCTTGCATTGTGATGGCAACAAAAAGTAGCACTGAGACCAAATCTCATAATGTGAAAGCTTTAGTGACAGTGAAGCAAAGTGATGGTGGTCTCATAAAGAATATTGTTACTGGTATTGTTGGTAACAAACACTTGGTTTTGGAGCTGGTCAGTGCTGAACTTGATCCAAGTAAGATTCATTTCATTGCTTCCACACACATGTGCATGATATCCATTGTCCTTTACAGTAACATCCAAACCATGGTTTATTTATCTTTTAATAACATTTTGTTTATAAAAACCTGAATCATTTTGGAGCACCATTCATTGTTACTAGTAAATTGTCAAATCATGTCAAAACTTAAATTGTCACATATGAACACAATTTTTCGAAGCCAACCTAGACCTCACGTTTATTTTATACAAATGAAGGAACAAACTCGGAGAAAGAGACAATAAAAGGAAACGCGCAGGAAACTGAGAAAAAGGAGAATGAGGTGCAATATGAGGCAACATTTGAGTTACCAGCAGATTTTGGAAATGTGGGTGCTGTTTTGGTTGAGAATGAGCACAACAATGAGATATTTCTAAAGAACATAGTCCTTGATGGTTTCTCTGATGGCCTTGTCCACCTTAGTTGTCAATCATGGATTCAACCTAAGCATGATACTCCTACAAAGAGAGTTTTCTTCACTAACAAGGTAATAATGATAATCAAATAGCATCATCATTGTGTTATATATAAGTTAATTTAAGTTTTATATATACATGGAAGAATTAATAATCCAATTTTATTTACATGACCAAGTTTAATTTGTATGCTATTTTCATGTATGCATGAAATTAATTAACAGATGTATTTACCATCACAAACACCAAGTGGATTAAGAAAGCTTAGAGAAGATGAGCTAATAGAATTAAGAGGTGATGGAGAAGGAGAAAGAAAAAGCTCAGATAGAATTTATGACTATGATGTCTACAATGATCTTGGAGATCCTGAGACCAACATTAAACTCAAAAGACCTGTTCTTGGTGGCACCAAACAATATCCGTATCCAAGACGTTGTCGTACTGGTCGAAAGCATTCTAATACAGGTTATCTATTCTATGTAACCTATTTCATTTTAGTTGTCCAGCATATATAAATAATTTTGATCAATTAATTTCTCATGCTTCTTTCTCTAATTTATAACAAATCTTCTTTTTCCAAATAAAAAAGTATTCTCATGAAAAAAAGTTAACATATAGTTTGTACATTCTTTGTTTTTGAACATGTAATTTACTACTTAGCATGTATATATAACACAAAATTTTATTTTATCTGTTATATAGATCCATCATATGAAAAGAGAGATTCGGATTTCTATGTTCCTCGTGATGAGGCGTTTGCTGAGATAAAGGAGATACAATTCAACTCAACCACGGCGTCCTCGGGACTAAAAACAATTTTGGAATCCTTGGACACAATTCTCACTGACATAAGTCTTGGATTTGACAGCTTTGAAGACATAGATGAACTTTACAGAGAAGGATTTCATTTACCATCATCTCTTGATTCCAATAATTTAACATTGCTCCAAAAAGCCATTCCCAGGTTGATTAAAGTTGCTAATGATAGCCAAAACCTTTTGCGCTTTGATACCCCAGAAGCACTTAAAAGTAAGCACATTTATGATTTTATGATATAAGTGCTTCTTTTTAAACTTGTTAATTATAATCAACCAAATATTTATTATATTACTTGTTTTACACGTTATTTGAGTTGGGAACTTTTTGAAGTGCAGGAGACAAATTATTTTGGCTATCAGATGAGGAATTTGCTAGGGAGACTTTGGCAGGGGCCAACCCAAATAGCATCCAATTAGTCAAGGCAATAATTCTACAAATATTTGGTATTACTTTTATAATTATATCATCTATGCTAATTAGGAAATCTTTTGTTTTTTCTTGGTGTATTCATTATGTTATGTAGGAATGGCCTCTGAGAAGTAAATTAGAATCCCAAATTTATGGTCCACCAGAATCAGCTATCACGAGAGAAGTCATTGAGTCGCAGATAATTGGTTATACCACAGTTGAAGAGGTACTAAGCATCAATGATTTTATTACTTTTAGAACCTTAATTTGTGTTATGATTAATAAGTGTTTAATTTGAGTATATGCACAGGTCATTCAACAGAAGAAATTGTTTGTATTAGACTACCATGATTTATATTTACCATATGTAAGCAAGGTGAGGGAAATGAAGAATACTACACTGTATGGATCAAGAACATTGTTCTTCCTCACCAAACAAGGCACATTGAAGCCACTGGTCATTGAGCTCACTAGGCCAATTATTGGCGACAAACCACAATGGAAACAAATATTCACTCCTGCTTCTGATTCTACCAATCTTTGGCTTTGGAGGCGTGCCAAAGCTCATGTTCTTGCTCATGATACTGGTTACCATGAACTTATAAGCCACTGGTGAGTAGATTCATATTATTTTTTACCATGAGTCTAGTGAATATATGAAGCAGTGCTAACTTTGTATATTTTGTTGATTTTTATAGGTTAAGGACTCACTGTGTTGTAGAACCATTTGTGATTGCAACAAATAGGCAACTTAGCACCATGCATCCAATCTACAAGTTACTGCATCCACATCTCAGATATACCTTGCAGATAAATGCACTTGGACGTGAGATTCTTATTAGTTCATATGGAGTCATTGAAAGCACATTCTTTACTAAAAAGTATTCAATGGAATTGAGTTCTGTGGCATATGATAAGCTTTGGCAATTTGATTTGCAGGGACTGCCAAATGATCTTCTCCATAGGTAAAGTCTATACGTATCATATATACTAGGAAAAAATAAAACTCGTCACTAATTTCTTCGTCACTAATTATAGACGGATTTCACATTTTCCTCCCTAAATTTCTGTCACTATATCAAATTTTCTGATGCATATTGTCATTCTTTTAGAGGAATGGCTATGGAAGATCCCAGTGCACAACATGGACTAAAGCTAGCAATTGAAGACTACCCTTTTGCCAATGATGGTCTTCTCATATGGGATGCTATAAAACAATGGGTGACAGATTATGTCAATCATTACTATCCAAATCCAAACATCATAGAATCTGATCAAGAGCTTCAAGCATGGTGGACAGAAGTTCGAACAAAAGGTCACGGCGACAAATCAGAAGAACCATGGTGGCCAAATCTAAAAACACAAAAAGACCTCATTGACATCATCACCACTATAGCTTGGGTAGCATCTGCACATCATTCAGCTACAAACTTTGCACAATATGCTTATGGAGGCTATTTTCCTAATAGACCAACAATTGCTAGAAACAACATGCCTACAGAAGACCCTACAAAGGAAGAATGGGAGAAATTTATGAACAAGCCTGAGCAAACACTTTTGGAGTGTTTCCCTTCACAAATTCAAGCAACCTTAGTGATGACCATTTTGAACTTATTATCATACCATTCACCAGATGAAGAGTACTTGGGACAAATCATTGAACCATCATGGGCTGAGAATCCAGCTATAAAGGTAGCATTTGAAAGGTTTAATGGGAGATTGAAGGAAATTGAAGGTATAATAGACTCAAGAAATGCAAATAGTAATTTGAAAAATAGGAATGGAGCTGGGATAGTGCCTTATGAGCTAATGAAACCATTTTCAGGACCTGGAGTCACTGGAAAGGGAGTTCCATATAGCATATCTATTTAGTAATCACGAATCACACATGTTGCATTAATTGTACTACAACAATAAGTCCTATATATCACGTTTCCACAATTACTTTTGTTGTTGTTTTTAAGTAATGTTTGTCTTATATTATTTTTTCTTGAATCTCTTTGATGGTATTATTTTCATTGGTATGATGAATAATTTGTTCATAACTATGGATGGGAATAACAGTGACAACAATCTCTGTTTTAAGTGTGTATGGGGATGACTGCCAAGAGAAAAGAGAGAAGTTTGAGTATCTATGTTTTTGTTTGAAGCCCACATCGGCTATTGTATAACTAAAAACAAGCTGCTGGCATTATAAAATGAAATAACTTGTGGACTTTACAATTCACGTGAGCACATAGCGAACTATTCTTTCGCCTTTTACTAAAGAATACCGTGTGCACGTCACTTATAGCAGCATACGCCAATTTTTGAAAGAGCTCTTTTTGTAGAGGGCTCTGCAATATCAGTTAAAATTTTTATTATTATAAATTATTATTTTTTAAAAGAATTTTGTTTTAATTTATTTAATTTCATAAATTGTTAAAAAATCATGCATGTCACGAACTATCTTCTGTGGCACAACAACACTAGCAATGTTTCTAGCTGTTTTTAATTACCAAACAAAAAATTACCAAATGATAAATGTATATAACTTGCAACTTTATTCCTTATCAAATGAACAAAGTAAATCAGTGATATGAATTTATTTTAGTAGAATACAAATTTAGCACATAGAAAATGTAGGATAAGATATGAAGAACTCTTGTACTACTATTCAAGCTTAAAGTACCAAACTAGGTTTAAATGGATATGCTGTATGGGACTCCTTTTCCAGTGACTCCAGGCCCTGAAAATGGCTTTAATGACTCATAAGGCACAATACCAGCTCCATGTCTATTCTTCAAATTCCTATCTTCATTCCTTGAGTCTATAATACCTTCAATTTCATTCATTCTCCTTTGAAACTTTTCAAAAGCTGCCTTTATAGTTGAATTCTCACCCCAAGATGGCTCTATTTTTTGTCCAATGTACTCTTCATCTGGTGAATGTTCTGATAATATGCTCATAACAATCATAAATAAGGTTGCTTGAATTTGTGATGGAAAACATTCCAAAAGTGTTTGCTCTGGCTTGTTCATAAATTTTTCCCATTCTTCCTTAGTAGGGTCTTCTGTAGGCATTTTGTTTCTAGCAATTGTTGGTCTATTAGGAAAAAAGCCTATATAAGCATATTGTGTAAAGTTCACAGCTGAATGATGAGCAGATGCTGTCCAAGCTATAGTGGTAATGATGTTAATAAGATCATTTTGTGTTTTGAGATTCGGCCACCATGGTTCTTCAGATTTGTCCGCATGTCCCACTGTTCGAATTTCTGTCCACCATGCTTGGAGCTCTTGATCAGATACTATTGTGTCTGAGCT
The DNA here is from genome assembly GCA_018208015.1 of Medicago ruthenica. Taxonomy (NCBI): domain Eukaryota; kingdom Viridiplantae; phylum Streptophyta; class Magnoliopsida; order Fabales; family Fabaceae; genus Medicago; species Medicago ruthenica. Next base: position 65,751,378 of record CM031373.1, on the reverse strand, counting down.
TGGATAGTAATGATTAACATAATCTGTAACCCATTGTTTAATTGCATCCCATATTAGAAGACCATCATTGGCAAAAGGATAGTCTTCAATTATTAACTTCACTCCATGTTGTGCATTAGGATCTTCCACAGCCATTCCTCTTAAAAAGATAACAATTACACGAGCAAGTTAATAATAATATTCAATGTGGTTTTCAAAAAGAAGGAAACACAAACAGACATAATATCTATGTAGCACCGACACATGTCTGTGTCCGAAACCAAGACATGTTTACATTCAATTACTTTCATTTTCTCAGATTATTGTGATTGTCGACATGTCAGTATTAGTGTCCTGTCTGGTGTCTGCTTTAGTGCTTCATAGCATAATATTCAGCATCTATATAAACATTACCTATTGATAAGATCGTTTGGAAGTGCCTGCAAATCAAATTGCCAAAGCTTATCATATGCCACAGAGCTTAACTCCATTGTATACTTTTTAGAAAAGAATGATATTTCAAGGAGCCCACTTGCATTAATGAGAACTTCACGAGCAACTTTATTGATCTCCATTGTATATCTCAGATGTGGATGCAATAATCTAAAAATTGGATGCATGGAACTGAGTTGTCTGTGTGTTGCAATTATAATAGGTTCAACAACACAATGAGTTCTTAACCTGCAAACAGAATTAACATATTACTAAGTTAGTACTAGTTATAAGCTTGACATAACATCTCATACAACCTAATTGGTACTCACCAATGGCTTATTAGCTCATGATGACCAGAATCATGAACAAGAACATGAGCTTTGGCAAGCCTCCAAAGCCAGATGTTGGTGGAATCAGAATTAGGTGTGAAAACTTGCTTCCACTGTGCCTTGCCCTCAATAGGTGGTCTAGTGAGCTCAATAGCTAGTGGCTTCAAAATGCCTTCATTAGTGAGGAAGAATAGTGTTCTTGATCCATATAGTGTTGTTCCCTCAATCTCTCTCACTTTGCTTACATATGGTAAGTATAAATCATGATAGTCTAGCATGAACAACTTCTTCTCTTTAATAGCCTGTAGTATTGAATTAAATAATTTTTTCAGCATTATACATTATTAACTTAGTAAAGAAAAACATTGCTGCTCTTGGTACCTCTTCAACTGTGCTATAATTTTTCATTTGTGACTCAATGACTTCTCTAGTAATTGCTGATTCCGGAGGACCATAGATTTGGGCATCCAATTTACTTTTCAAAGGCCATTCCTATCAAATGATCAAAAATAAAAGAAAAAACTATGAAAGTTATTGCACATATAAGTTATTGTTAAAGGAGTAAATTGGAAGAATCCATGCCTTAACCAATTGGATGCTATATGGGTTGGCACCAGCCAAAGTCTCTCTGGCAAACTCCACATCTGAAAACCAAAAGAATCTATCCCCTACAATTCCAAGGCACATATTCACATTAATGAGAAACCAGAAAAGATTTTTCATTTCATGACAGTTAAGTTTATATCAACTACATAACATGTGTTTCGATAAAAGTGAGAGACATGCTTTCTTTTGGTACTAATATGCTATGGCTATTTGATGATCATTAATCGAATTTCAAAAGACTGAGGATATTTATTTTAATATTACTATAAGAATCATCTCAAACTTGACATCACATCTTAGTCCAACATTTAGAGACAATAGACATTTAGTCCTCAGCCATTCTATTCCTATTGAATATTTTGAATCATGCACCCACACTCACACTTTGCCATAGCAATTTTTTCAAGACAACAACATAGCCTCTGTCCTCAAATCCTCTTGCTTTATATAACTCTCACCTTGTTTATTTTTATTCATTATGAAACTTCATTCAATATATTACATTTCACATACACACAAAAATTTCAATTATGTTAGGACAGGTTACCCTTTCCCAATGCCAATATATTCTAGCATCCAAGGTTAGTTACATACATTATCTAACAATGAGAATCAAACTAAACTTATAAAAGTAAAGTAAAGAAGGAAATGAAATAACGATGTGTTTAGTATCATCAAATTTTAAGTACATATCAAATAACATCTCGTTTATACGATTGAACTTACTTTTGAATGGTTCCGGTGTATCAAAGCGCACAATATTTTGGCTATCGTTAGCATCCTTAAAGAACTTTGGAATGAGTTTTTGGAGAAATGTCGAGTCATTGGATTCAAGATTTGGTAACTGAAATCCTTCTTTGTAAATTGCTTCTATGTCTTCAAAATTTGCAAACCCGAGATTTATATCAGTGAGGATTGTGTCTAAAGATTGAAGAATTGTAGTTATCCCCAAGGATACAGCAGAGGTATTGAATTGTGTCTGCTTTGTTTCAGCAAATACCTCATCACGAGGAACATAGAAGTCTAAAGTACTCCTTTCTTCATATTTTGGGTCTGCATAAAAAAACTTGTGTTATAAACATATATATCTTGAAATATCTCCACAAATTATACCAAAGAAAAATATATGCATACAAAGCTATTGCTTGAAGAATCAAAATTAAATATTGACAAAGAAATAAATAATACTATGAGCATTTTTCAGGTAAAAAAATATTAAGCATTGAGAATAGATAACCTGTTTCAGAATGCTTTCGACCGGTGCGACACCGTCTAGGATATGGATATTGTTTGGTGCCACCAAGAACAGGTCTTTTGAGGTCAGTGGTTATGTCAGGATCTCCAAGATCATTGTAGACATCATAATCATAGATTCTGTCTGATTTCTTACGCTCTCCTTCTCCATTCCCTCTTAGTTCTATTAGCTCATCTTCTCTCAGCTTTCTTAATCCACTTGGTGTTTGTGATGGTAAATACATCTATTAATTCCATGCATGAAAAATAACATACAAATTAAATCAGGTCATCTAAACAAAAAATGAGATATGCAACTATATACGGATTGTCAGTATATCAAGTGTGATAATAATCTCACAAGTGAGATGAGTCATATGTCTAATGCCTTAAAGTTTTGAGCAAACTCAAAGGTCAATGTGATGATCCCCGGTACCATAAGGCTCTCCTCGCGAGTCACGACTCAACAAGGATATAGTTGGGACTAGGGAATGGGAGGAGATGTGAAGAAATTAAATTGAAAGTTTTTCTTATGTGTTTCTAATGTTGGGTTAAATAATTTTCTGCTTATTAGAAATCAACTAGTCTATCAACAATGACTTGATAGTTTTTTTGGATTACCACGATATAGGTATGAAATTTCCACCGTTATTTAGCGGTAAAAAATCTTTGTGCAAACCTACTGAACATACAAGGTGGGTCCTCTCATCCTAACCGAATTTTCTCCATACACAAGAGTCAATAATCGAACCCCTAACTTGCTTGCTTAAGAGTTTATTATTAAGAAATTCATGGGTTCAACTTCTCAACTAAAAAAATAGCAAGCATAATGCTACAAACACACATTCCAACAAGAATCTGGATCTAATGGAGATAACAATTTGACACAGTCATGCATCGGTAGTTGTTGGATCAAGATCAGACGGTCGTAATTCAAACTCTAATTTTTAAATTATACAATAACAATTAAATTTAGAGTTTTAAACCATTAGTGCGAGATTTATTCAAAAAAAAAAAACTATTAGTGCGAGATCTAACAGTCACCGATGTTTGGACGACATGTGACTGCAACCACCATATCCAATTTTAATTCACACTTTTCTTGGCTTTGTTTGGGAGTTTGGAGGGAAGGGGAAGAGAGGACTTTGTGGGGTTGAAAATATATAGAAAAATAAAAAAAATCTTTTACATTTTTTGAAAAAACCATTTTTTAGAGAATGATTAACTAATGTTAATGATTAATATGTTTTTAATTTTAAGAATATCATCAAAACATAGATTGATTGAATTTAAAAAATTCATATAAACCCTCCAAAAGCCTCAAAACCCTTCCCAAATACAATTTTTGAATTCCCCAAATAAGGGAGATTTTGTATTATGAATAGAAAATTAACCTTCAAACCTTCTCCTCCCAATGTCTTCTATTTCTTCAACTTACTCCTTTCTTTTTTTTTCTTTTCTAAAACCCTCCCTTCTCCTTCCCTCCAAACTCCCAAACAAAGCCTTAGTTGAAATTCATACGAATCTCATCCAATTCGATGGATCCTAACAAAATTTAGTGTGACCCATATGCATGAGTGTGTTAGTGAATGAGACCTAATTTATTAACATCATTATTACCTTGTTAGTGAAGAAAACTCTCTTTGTAGGAGTATCATGTTTAGGCTGAATCCATGATTGACAATTAAGGTAGACAGGGCCATCAGGGAAACCATCAAGGACTATGTTCTTTAGAAATATCTCTTTGTCATGTTCATTCTCAACCAAAACAGCACCCACATTCCCAAAATTTGCTGGTAACTCAAACGTTGCTTCATATTCCACATCGTTCTCTTTTTTATCTGTTTCGTGTGCGGTTCCTTTTATTGTCTCTCCCTTGGAGTTTGTTTCTTCATTCCAACAATGTTAGGGGAAATAAAAAGAGAATCAAAGTCAATTTTGATACACAAATGCATAGAAATTAATTGTAGTGTTGTACTCCCTAAGTTTCAAAATACATGTCGCAGTCAATCACTTCACACATGTCAATGTTCAACTTTGACCGTTAATATCTTTAATCATCTAAAGTAAAAAAAAATTATAAAAATTTAATATTTTGTAAATATTTATCGAAACAAATCGAACAATATTTTACATGCTAACATTTGTATTTATATGTTAGTTAAAAAGTATGGTCAAAGTAAGTCTTGTGAATAGTACACATTACAAAAATGCGACATGTATTTTGATAGATAATTTATGGTTGCCATTTTCATCATCATAGATAAATCAATAGATATATAAGCTTGGTATTTAATTTACGGATTTAAAAGATATGCATTGTCATTGTAAATTAATTTTACATAGACATATAAAAATAAGAATAAATTCCTTGAAGACCAATGTTATTATACACATCTTAAGAGAGAGAGAGATTTACGGGGAGAAGGGATTTGAGAGAGAGATGTGATAGGAAGGTGATGAAGAGAGATAGAGAGAATAAAGGATGTTAAATTGCTTTGAAATTTTTAGGGTGTTAAAAAATCATATCTCATAAAATTAAAATATGAGAAATGGTATTTGAAAATCCATTTTATATAATAATTTGTTGGACAACTAAAATATACAAAGGAATGTAAGTTTTGGCATAAAAACCAAAGTAATAGAGAGAAAAAATGAAAACATAATGTAAGTATGAAAGAAAAAGTTGTCATAAAAATTATCAATTGTTCAAATATCATTTCTCTAAAAATATACTACTTTGTTATGACACTCCACTTTTGTTACTGAATTTTTTTTTTAGAGCACTTTTGCAACTGATAGTTAAGTTGTGACATCGAAAGATGGTGGGCTCCCATAGGATGTGAGACACTCTATGGCCATTGAACTCTTAATTTATACTACATACACTTTCGATTTAAATGTTTTTTACATTGTTAATCAGTCACAAGATCATTAAAAATGTTTGCCTTTAATTATAACTATTTCTAAAGTAACAATGAATAATTGTGATTTGTCCATGGTATAATTTTTTTTACAGACACAATTAATTAAAATTAATCTCATAAACTTACTTGGATCAAGCTCAGCACTGACTAACTCCAAAATTAAGTGTTTGTTACCAACAATACCAGTAACAATATTCTTGATGAGGCCACCATCACTTTCCTTCACACTCACTAAAGCTTTTACATTATGATGAGATTCGGTATCGCTGCTGCTTCCTTTTGCCATCACTACTCTTATACAACTAGAACCACACCTTCTTATGCAAACTTTTTTACCTAGAGAAGATTTCAAGAACCAATTAGTACTATTGTTGTGAGAAATATTCTTCCTCCATTTATAGGAAGGAGAAAATATTGCACTATTAGTGATGAATAATTGATGAACATGTGGCTTCTTCAACAAATGTGTCATATTTCCACCAGGATATAATATCAAATGGTTAGTTGGTTTTGCTCACACAATATATTAATTTGATTTACTATCTATATTAGGGAAGAACAACAGCTATCATGGACATTTCGATGGTTTTGTCGTTTTGACAATTTAATTTGCCTAACTTTATAAACACGTGAAGATAATGCTGGCTAACTAGTGGCCACAATTCAATTTGTAGGTTATCTATATATCTATAAGTCAATAAAATCTATCTGTACTGATATTATTTTTGGCTAGCAATGGCGGAAACTTTTTCCTCACGACATCTCTTCTAATCTTCTTAGCAATTCATGTGTCAATATCATATTGAATGATTTGTCCAAAACACTTTTGTTTCTTTCCTTTTTAGGGTAGACTTGCATATTAAAAAAAATGTAAAAGACCACATTCACAATAATTAAGTTTTGTCTTTTAAGCATACTTGGGCGAACATTTAAAGCACGTTCACACAATGTTACCGATTCAAATAGGTTAGGCCGAGAGTTACACTTTGCATCTAACAATAAAATTTAAGATTTATTGTTTAAAGTCTCGTGTAGTCTATAATCGATTTTGAAAAAAAAGTTGAATATAAACTGAATAGATGGGAACTTCTACCGTACACCTCACAATTGAGGTGTACCGGTACTCTTGTTTCATAAATTTACAAATTAAGTATCATTTTATGAAATAAAGAGTTATTTGTCAATATTTATATTTTAGAAAACATCATTTCATTGTTTATAAGAATCATATTAAATTTTTAATATTTTCTCATAAAAAATAATCAATATTCTTTGTTATGAGTAATAAAAATTCAAAAAAAATATATTTTATTTCGTCGACGCTTTTGGTAAATGAGATTTAATTATTGCAATTGTCAATGATAGAAGATAATTCTTTTTCTTCAAAAAAACAACTCATTTAATTATAAATTTAACGATTTGGTGTATCGGTACACTCAATTTTTTGGGTGTACCATAGAATTTGCCTAAATAGAGTACTCAAGTTTAATAACAAAAAAAAATTCCTTTAAAAAAATAGAACTTTATAGGATACATAATTTTGACACTGCATCTCATTGGTGGGGGAAGTTTTTTTTTTAATTGTTTGTTTTATGGTAAATAGAATACTCAAGTCTAAGCACAAAACTTCTCCTTATAAAATTTTGAAGAAAAGACAACCTAACTAGTCTTATCTCCCGGTTATATGGTCTACACATTATAGGAGGATCCAACAAGCCTCCAAGAAGTCATGTCTTTATAGGATACCGATTTATGACAAGAAACTATAAAAGATGAAATGGAGTCTCTAGAGTCTAACATGACATAATATTTAGTAGAGTTGCCTCCTGCTTGTAAACAAATAGGTTGTAAATAGATTTTGAAAATGAAACAAATAGGTCCTAAGAGTAATAATTTCACTTGTCATTCATAACTTGGTGGTGTAACAAATGGAAGTGAAAACTTCTTTTTTTAAATGGTGACTTTAATTTGAAGAAGACATCTATATGGAAGAACCTGAAGATTATGTGACTCATGAACAAAACAAAAAAAAATAAGATTTGTAAGTTAGATAAGTCTTTGTATGGTCTAAAACAAGCTCTTAAACAATGACATGAAAATTTTGATAACTTAATTACATCAAATGGGTTTAAAGAGAATGAAAATGACAAATGTATTTATTACCGATATGAAAGTAACATTGACACAATCACATGTCTATAGGTAGACGACTTACTCATATTTGGCTCAAACATTCATGTTGTGAACGTTGTGAAATCAATGTTGTGTAACAACTATGATATGAAAGACCTCAAAGAAGCTAATGTAATTCTTGAAATTAAGATTTTTAGGTTGGAAAAGGAAATTTCCTTGCATCAATCTCAATATGTTGAAAATGTCTTAAAAGAATATAAGTACATTGATTGGAAACCTGCTTGCACACCTTATACTTCAAGTGTAAAACTATTTAAGAACACCGGTGCAAGTGTAAGAAAATCCAAATATGCAAGCATCATAAGAAGAAGTAACATGGGCTTGAAGTTTCAGGTGCAGTACATGATTATTGTCTTGTACATGACTGAGAACATTGTTAGATCAAACCACCAGAAAGATATGGATATGAAGACTTGGTAACCTATGCATTTCTTACTAATTTTGGAAACCCTTCCACTTTTTGAGATGTTATAGCTAGCTATGATGATAAGTGGATGGGTGCAATGGGGGAGGATATAAAGTTTTTGAAGAAAAATCAAACATGGGATCTTTTTCAGCTTCGTAGGGGAAAAAGGTTGTCCATTGCAAGTTGGTGTATAAGAGAAAAAGAACAGTAACATAAAAAGAAGGGGGGAAAATTCAAGGCTCATCCTGTAGCAAAGGAGTACTCACAATAAAAGGGAATTAACTATGATGATACTTTCTCTCTAGTCATTACACATACTTTTATCAGGGTTGTGTTAGCCTTTTTAGCCAGTCGTGAAATGCATTTATAGCATATGGATGTGAAAACAACATTATTCACAATAAACTAAATGAGCAAATTTACATGGAGCAACCAGAGGGGTTCAGTGAGAATAGACATGGCAAACTAGTTTTTAAATTGAAGAGGTCTTTATATGGTTTAAAACAATCTTCAAGGCAGATGTACAAACGTTTTGATTCATACATGCTTCAGATTGGCTACAAAAGGTGTGAGTATGACTTTTGCCTTTATGCTAGGATTCTCGTTGTTCATTCTTTTATTTTCTTGTTACTTTATATGGATGATATTGATTGTGTTGGAACAAGAAGTGTCTTAGACAATTCCTCTAAGGTTTTGATGATAACAAAGTGTTGAAGAACAATTGGAATACTAACATATATTCAATGTGCAGAATCATAGAAAGATCTATCTATCAAGGAAGAACATATGAAGAGCATCAGAAGGAACAAGAGAAGCTAAGAAGACTATGGTAGAAGACCAAATGAAGGTTAACCAGAAGTCAACGTCCTTAAAAGACGGGCACCACGCAGATTCTGGAGAGGAAACTCAACAGATTATGTGGTGGTCATCAGACTCAGAAGCAGACATTGCAGACTTGGATCTAGGGCAGAGCAGTGGGCGGGTTCAGACCTGAACTCACAATGCTAGACGAAACCGACCACCATTTTGTAAGGCCCAATTTCGCCCATATACAACTTTGGTTTGGGCGGGTCTCGGTCAAAATGGTTAGGCGGGTCTGCGGGTGGGTTGGGGCGGGTATGATCCTTAACAAAAAAATGTCACTTTTTTTCTTCTTAAAAGCTTGAAAATGTTTTGATCACGTGACGACTGTGAGAGGAAGAGGGTAGAGAAATCTTAGAGAATGACATTTGAGGTTTGATTTAGAAGAGAAAAGAGAGTATATATATGTTAGAGTGTTGAAACTGAAAAATAACAAAAAACATAGGATTTGAGAAGAAGAAGAAGAAGAAGAATAATACTATTAAAGATGATGATATAAAGGAGGAATGAAACAAGTAGGATCTTGATTATCAAAGATACAGTTAGATTGATGGTACTGGTAGTGGAGTTTCAAAGGGAAGGAAGAAATGAATGTAATCTATATCTATATATAAAATAAACTTTCTTATGTGGCAACTCCCTTGAAGACTTTTTCTTATGCAAGAATTGTGATGATGTGTCACTCTATAAAATGTTATCTCTTTTTCTTCAAATCTTGCTATCCTCCACTACTATCTCTCTCTCTCTCTCTCTCTCTCTCTATATATATATATATATATATATATATATATATATATATATATATATATATATATATATCAATTTAATGATGATAATAATGATAATGATGATACAACTCCTAAAACAAAAACTCCTACATTTAATATTTATATTACATCTTATGCAACTAATTAAAAAAATTGAACTACAGTTTTAATAACGTAAAGTATATTTTGATAAAAAAAAAAATTATTTGAATAGGAGAGATCAAAGAGCTTGGAAGAACGAAATACTTGAATGTATTTTACACTGTAACAATGATTGTAGGTAAACAATGGTTATTATGTTCCATATTTATTTATTGATTTTTGTTGTTATTTTGTTATCATAAATACAAGATCAATTATAGTTTTAAGCGGACTTCAATCTAGCTCTGGTGTTATTTTATTTTGCAAAATTATTCATCTATGTTTCTAAAAAATCATCTTCAATTTTTACTTTTAGTTTTTTCTTCATGATATGTATTTCCCTTACAGGTTCAAGAATTATTCTCAATGCACACTCTTGCTTGGAACACAAAATTGTTTGACCAACCAGCAATGTGTTTCTTCTTATAACTTCTATGATACAATGAAGAAATGTCTTTCTTCTTATAACTTCTACTACACAATGATTTGTGACTTAGTTTTCTTTGGTCATTCACATACAATGTGAATTAGAAGACTAACAATGGGTTACATTATGTACATCTTTAGTAAATACAATAACCTTTAATTTTCTTAAATTTTACACATACACGTACAATATAAATTTAGTCTACAAACTATGAAGTTTAGCATGAATCTAAAACTATCATGTATAGTAAATTTAAAATTTAGTTTCATAATTATAGAATTATTTTATACGATATTTTATTTTTTAAAAAAATACAGTAACTATTATAATATTACATAGAGATCCAGTGGAAAGTCATTGCTTATCAAAATTATGTTTATCAAAATTAAACACTAAATTATATGCAATTATGCTTATCAAAATTATGTTTTTATTTAAATAAATTATTTTAAAATAAATTATAATAAACACTAAACTATTAAAGATGAAGGTGGATTGCTTATTTAAAAAGAAAAAGGAATGAAGGTGGATTGTGGGTTATTGAATGGATCATAGTTTATGTGAGTTAAACTTTAGAGGCTCACTAGGGTTAAGGCTATTATCATGATCCAGTGAGCACTAACATACATGTCCACCATCTTCCGCTTGGTGGGCATGTAACACTCGAGGCTGATGAGGGCGGGGAGTGGTCCGGCTCCTGGCAGCTTCTAAGCAAAACCAAATCACATCGGAATGAGAGGGATCCTGAAGCCGTGCAGGTATAAGACTACATGGTTGAAGGAAGACTTATAAGAATTGTTTGGTACTGCCTATATCAACAAGATGCATTTTCTTTTCTGTAGCCCAAACCATAAGAACTCTACAGTTAAGCATGTTTGACTTGAGCAATTTTGGGATAGGTGACCTTTTGGGAAGTTTCCTGGAAAGCGTGCAAGTGAGGACAAAACACGCTGAAAAGACTTGTGTTGGTTTGTGGGGTCAGTCGACAATCCTGAAAGCAGTCTGGGATGTTAGAAAGTTGACCATTTAATATATGGGTAAGTTAATTTCATACCAACTTAATCAACATTCATTGATACATACCATTCCATTTATCTCATTATATATGTCCCTTTTGCAATATTTCTTAGCCTCAAATCATTTGTCCCTTTAGAATACTATATAAAAATTATCATGAATAAATAAAAGGCAATAATTAGTATCCAATATATATATATATATATATATATATATTAAGATTAATCAACCATTTTTGTCTCTTATATTATTTTCAAATTTCACAATAGTCTCTTAAATATTTTGTTTTTATTTTTATCTCTTAATTTATAAATGTTAAACACTCTTCTGCCTTATTTTTTTTTCATGTTACTTTCATACACAAAGGTTGACAACTTCATCTCCTTAAAGTATAAATGTTACACATTTATTAATTATATGTATTTGTCTATCTAATTGCATTAAAAAAATAATTTATCTTTGCAATTTGTAATTATTTCGAGTGTTCAAATATGCATATAATGATTTTCAACACTTTTTAAAATTTATCAACCATCAACTGAAATATATTAATATATAATAGTTTGTATTAAAATTTATCAACACTTCTTAATCACATATTTTAAAATATTTTTAACACGTATTATAACCAAACCCGTGCAACGCACGGGCTTTCCACCTAGTAATAAAAATAGAAATCGTTTCATTTTTTTTACTATAGAAGCTATTACTACTCCTTCTTACGATTTTTAGAATTATTACATGCATTATTAATAATATTTGCATAGTAAACTCACTCCTAGACCTATAGACTATCTAGTGCAGTAGTAGTATTATTAATTAGTTGAATTTTTTTAATACTTAATTAGCTAAAAGGGACATTGGACAGAAGGAAAGAACATTGGGAGAGGGAAAAGCATATGGGAAACTGTGTTGAGTCACTTCCAACAGTATAGTTCAGTGAAAAGAAAGATAAATTAAGACTTACTCTAAAAATAGGTGTCAGAGTAGCAATTTTTTCTTAAGTAGCACACATGCTTCGGGCAGGGCGGACACCGATGGTTTTAATATTTCAAAACCGGACCCGCCCGTATCAACTCACTCATAACTGGATTTAATCATTCAGGAACCCGAAACCCACCCCAACCCGCCTGCATCACCCATACCTTTTTTGGATTTATCGGGTTTCGGGCGGGTCACCTTCTTTTGCTCAGCCCTACTTGGATCACCCTCAGACTTGAGTAAGTTATGAGGGACCCAGAATCCATGTAAGCTTTGTCCAACTCTGTGAACGGTCACTATGAAAGTTCTGATAGGTGCAGTTTTTTGTCGTCTTCTGTCTACATGCACAATCACACAAAGGACATTGTCATACCCCAATTTTTGACCTAAAATTTATTTTTTTACTCGTCTTTTTAGTTCGGAATTTTTCGTCGTCTCAGACGAAATTTCGACAGAGAGGTATTTTAAAATACCTCATTTTTTTTAATTTCGTCCGGGTCCGTCTTTTTGTTTTGTTATTTTTTTTTATTTTTTTATTTTATTTTTTTATCTTTATTCTTTTAAATTTTTTTATTATTATTTTTTTTAACATTTTTATTGTTCCTTTTTTTTCTACCTTTTATTACTTGCCATTTTAAGACCTCTGACTCAGACCTTTGGTGAGACTTTTTTTGTTTTAATTGGTCATTTAAACTGTCAATCATTGGCCTTTATGGTCAATGATGACAATTTGGTGTATTAGTACTAGCAATTCAACACGGTCAAAAAGAGGAGAAACCAGTCACAGCAGAAACAAGACAATCAGCCATCAAAACACACGGACACAAAAACACAATCACTCTCAACCACCATACAAACCCAGCCACTCACCCACACGGCAAAACCCAGCCATTCACCACCTACAACCACCTACAACCCCCACAACAACTGTACGGCCATATCACCTCCCAACCCATTACAAGATACACGGCCATAAACCCATCTCCCTACCCACTTCCTACTCACGACCTCACGGTCTCCTCACCAAACACGCCCAAACACGCAACCTCCCTCTCCCTACCCACTTCCTACACGCGGCCACAACACCACCCTCTCCCACAACCCACATAAACAGCCGCGCGCCACTCCACACTCCCACTCACGAACCACCATCCAACAACAACAACACAACATACAACATCCACTCAGCCACCACCACGCCCAAACAAGCGGCCACCACATAACCTACAACCACAACCAACACAGCCGCCGACCCTCTCCCCCTGATAAGTGCCAAAATTGACTTAAAAAGTATATTTATTTTAGGCACTTATGTAACTTATTTCACAAGTTATCTTAGGATAAGCTCGTATTTATGGTTCAAAATGCTATATTTGAGATCCTATGTCTTACCCCATGTTTTTATTGCAGGAAATTCATGCTTGAACATGCTGAGCAAAGAAATGAAGTTTGTTTCAAAGCCATCGCTAGAAGCGCAGACATCCTCGCTACAAGCGAGGATAGGCAGGGAATTTGAAGGCTTCATCGCTTCAAGCGCCAGATGCCATGCTACAAGCGAAGATAGGCAGGGATTTTTAGAGGTTCATCGCTACAAGCGATGGACTGGTCGCTTCAAGCGACCAAGGGCGGTTTAAGGCTCCATGCTGACGTGGAGGATCCCTATTGGCCATTAAACTTCCTCGCTACAAGCGACCAACTCATCGCTTGTAGCGAGCGTGCAAATATTCAGTTTTATAAAGCATTTTTGGCTTATTTTCAAAAAAAACCAGTTGGAGAACTTTGAGATTTTTTCTTCCAATTTGTTAGGATTACTTTAGTAGTAGTTTAGGACTTAGTAATTAGGGTTAGAGCTTTGATCTTCAAAGATCAAAAGTGATTGGGTAGTGGAAATTAATCAAGACTTTGGGAAATCAAGACTTGGTTTGTATCTTCACCTTTTCTCTTCACTTTTGCATAGTTGCCATGAAAATGAGCAACTAACATCCCTTTGTTGGGATTAGAGGTAATCTTTCTAGCTTTGATTGTAATGAATGATTATGTGAATATATGGTTTAGCAATTTATATGTTTATGAAGTTATTCTTGCTTTTCATTCTCATGATTGATTCAAATGATATTGACAAATACTTTTGAATCTATGTTTAAGAATAATCTTCTATCAAAATAAGAAAATCTAGAAATGGATTTGGGTTTTGATAATCGCAATAAGTTTCGGATCGTAATGCTTTCGAATCGTTTGATTGATTGGGAAATCGTCGATTAAACGATACGATCGATTTCACGATGTCATTTGGGAAATCAATGATATTGTAGAGCGATACGTGATATTTACGCTAAAACGCTAAATTCATATGCATGATTTATTTATTACATTCTTTGCAAGATTGATGAACTTTAATCTCAACGCTTTTATTCCCTAATTCTTTGTCGTTTTAATTCCCGCATTTACATTCCGTTAGCTTATGAAACAATTTGTACAAACCCTTAACTCAAAACAATACCAATTGTTGAACGGTTCGAAGTAAGGCACCAATCCCTGAGGAGACGATAATTGAAAATACTTACTTTTGTTGTATGAAATACTGCTTCAACAAAATGGCGCCGCTGCCGGGGATCGGTGTTAACTTATTTTGAACATTGCAATAGTTTGTAGTGTTTTGAGCTTTTGTATATACCTTGTTAATATTCTTTCGTTTCTTTTGTATATATAAACTGTTTGGCATTAACCCTCTTTGTTATGCAAAGAAAAGTTTCTTTTTAGTTAATTGTGTTTCAGATTCTCATTGAAAGAAATCATGGCTGATCATCATGATTATTTCAACTATTATGATCCATACGAGTATGAAGCTTATCAACAATATCAACAATATCCGTCTGAAGATGAACAAATGTCAAGAACTGAGAATATTCTGAACATGTTCATGCAACAATCCATGATCAACATGCAAAACACCAACCATAGATTAAGAGCTTTGTCATGCCAATTGGAGGTTTTGCAAGTTCAAATGAATTATCTACCAAGAATCGTGGATGTACAGACCAACAATCAATCCACTTTGGAATGTGGAGAGATTGTTGAAGATGATGTTGATGAGAGTGAGGAAGAACCAATGTTTAAAGGATGTGGTATAGAGCCATTAGTGGAAGAATTAGAGATACCACGCAAAGATGAAACTCCTCAAGAAAGGTCAGATACTGAAGAGGCCAGTGTTGTTGATAGTGAAGAAAGTATGGAGATTGAGAAGCCGGAACCGTTTCTTAACAAGGAACAAACTTCTAAGGATGAGGGGATGAAAGTGAGCAAGGTGGAACTTGAACGAGTACAAGATTGCTTATGTTCCTTGCTCAGCTTACTCTGGATAGGGAGGTTATGGACTCCACATCAGCGGTTCTTCAAGTTCATGGAATTCCTCCCGCTACAAAGGGATACTAAAGCTGGTGTGATCTCCGTCTCATTCTGGCCACCCTAACGAAAAAGGCGTCGAGCTAACGACGTAAAACAAGCGCTTGTTGGGAGGCAACCCAACTGTTTAGGTTTGTTTTAATTAGTATTTTGATTTTTAACATTCATCCATGCATGTTGGGATAGTGGCAAGAACTCAAAAATTTATTTTTCTGTTTTCTGTTATGGTCGCTTCAGCGACCAACTCATCGCTATAGCGATGGATTTTACACTGCGTCGCTGTAGCGACGCACTTGTCGCTTGTAGCGATGGAATTTGCACTTGCGCTTGTAGCGCCATTCCACGCTTGTAGCGATGGGCTTTTTGCCTGTCGCTGTAGCGACAGGTCGCGCGCTTGTAGCGAGCGTATCAGAAAACAGTTTTATTTTTTCAAAGCCACTACTGTCGCTTCAGTAACCCCCAACAACCTTCTTTAATACTATAGCCGTTGTTTTCTATTATTTTCGCACCCTTTACATTTCTGTAAACATCCAGTACATTTCTGCATTTTTGTTCACTTTCCATTTCTGCGAATCTGCAAAATTACTCTTTGCTTGTGTTAATCTTGATCAATCATCAACCAGGTATGTTTATCGTCCTTTTCTGTCACTGATTAGAAGCCTTTTACTTGCTAATGGTGCATGCATGTTGATTTCATAAATTAGGGTTTAGGGTTTTTGCGAAAATTTTGAACTTAAGCATGCCCAGTTGTTTACCCATTGTTATGCTTAGTTTAAGTTGTTATAAATGACCTAGAATCACTAGGGAAACTCTCTTTTAATCCTCTTGTTCATAGGATTTCTATTTTGGAAAAAACCTTTGTAAAAATTCAAAATAAATTAGGATTTTTGAGGATTTAGGAAGTTTAGGTGATTGTTTCTCATTTATTTTAGCTTTAATGTTGATTTCGCATGCTATAACCAAGTTTAAATCAAGAAAAAACATGAAATTTGAAAATGGGTATCCTCGCTAGAACAGCGCTTGTAGCGCAGGAACCTGGCATTTTCTGGGTTTCGTCGCTACAGCGACCAAGCTGTCGCTTGTAGCGAGCGAACCCAGAATTTGTTTTATTTTTGTTTTAATTGAGATTTGACTTGTATCCTACCTGACTTTCATCTGTTTTGATCAATTTTGTAGGAATGGCACCTAAAACATCGTCAAAACGTCAAAGGAACGTTGAAAGTTCCTCGTCACGACCAAGGGTCAATATTCCACCACATGATGCAGCTCGTTTCCTCAGCTGGAGGAACCAAGAGAGATACGAGGAACTGAGGACAAGAAGAATCTGGTCAGAGAAAAGGTTCGAGATTTCTGAAGAAGGGGAATATGGCGGCTTAGCAGCCATGATAAAAGAGAGGAAGTGGGGTGTTCTTTGTACGCCACCTAGGAGGATCCACTATGAAATCGTGCGCGAGTTTTACGCGAACGCGATCCCCGCCGATCCGTCTGATGAGTTTACTTTCACGACCTACGTGCGTGGGCGCACCGTCACATTCGATCGCATGTCCATCAACGCATATCTGGGCAAGCCTTTGGAGCTAGTTGATGATGAAGAAGATAATCTGCTTGCACCCACTGCACTTTGTGATTTCTGTGAACGTCAGAGGAGTGGTGACTGGGATCACGACAGCATCGCACAGGACATCTTCCAGGCGGGGAAGAGTTATGACGTGAGTAGGGCTTCGGGTAAGCCTTTCCGAGCATTCCGTGATGACATGACCACTGAGGCTCAGGTAATCCTTACCCTTATTCTTTATAACATCCGCCCCAAATCTCACACCTCTTCCACCACTTTAGATGTGACCCCCTTGTTCACTTCATCCTCACTCAGCGTCAGGTTGACGTTGCTAGACTGATAGCTAATGAGATGAGGATAGTTGCTGAGAGTGGAATATTACCCCCGGGCAAACCTAAATGCCCTTTGACTTTTCCCGGGTTGATCATGGGTCTTTGTAGGAGAGCTAGAGTTCACATGCCATCACAAGTTGATGAGGAAATTAAAAATCCTATTGATGATAGATACATCAATAGGTACTGCTCTACACCTGCACCTGTTGCACCACCCCCACCCTCAGCTGGACCATCATCCTCAGCAGGACCTTCTCATATGCCACCACCACCACCTCAGACTACTAGCCACCCTAGCCACCCGACCATTCCACCTTTGGACTTCTCAAGTTGGGATTCTGCTACTGTGAGCTCATTCCTATTGGCGCAGAATGCGTCAAATCACCGGGCACTTACTACGATTCAGAGCCATCTGCACGACAGTGGCCAGAGCCCGTGGACACCTGCGTTCTTCTCAGAGCA
Organism: Medicago ruthenica; assembly: GCA_018208015.1. Lineage (NCBI taxonomy): Eukaryota > Viridiplantae > Streptophyta > Magnoliopsida > Fabales > Fabaceae > Medicago > Medicago ruthenica. The sequence continues at coordinate 65,733,325 of CM031373.1, read as the reverse complement.
CATCGCTTGGCCTGGGGACAGGCCATTCTTTCCAGGAGGGGCTGATGCAGCTGATGCTGGTGATCAGCAGGATGCTGGTGACGATGGTGATGATGACGCAGTTGTGGATGATGATCTGGGCGATGATTCTTCAGCTGCTACAAATTCTATTGATCGCATGGCAGCTGACTTGATAGACTCGGAGGACGACATGGCCACAGATTCAGATTGATGCAGAGCTGCAGATCTTGATTTGTTTTCCCTTTCGTTTTATTTATTCAGCTTTGTACTTTAACATTTTGATTTATGCTTTGTACTTTGAGTATTTCTTTTGAACCATGGATGATGTACCCCTTTTTGCTATTATGTTATTTATATTTTATATTTTGGGTATAACATGTTAGTATAGTTATATTTTATGTATGCTTTAGTATTTTTGTTAAAATTTTTTGAAAAAAAATCCCAACAAATTTTGAAAGAAAGATGAATGATTCAAAAGCAATGCTTGAACTGTGAATCATCTGAGTGGTATTGATAAGAATGAGTGTTAAAGCGCGCAGCTAAGGTACTCGTTTTCTTGTTTTTCTAGGTATATTCTTTAATGTGAATAAGTTCTTTACACACACAAGTTAATTTATTCAGTTTTTAAGCAAGCATGTGTTTAGTTTTGAACCAATGTAGAACTAGCCAAAAATGTGAGGAATCCTCAACCATTGTATATATGCAGGAGACCAATATCATGTTTAACTCAGTTATATTATGTTAAATCTGTTGTTGTTTTAATTTGTATAAGAGCATTGAAATGATCAAGGCAATTTTTTTGAAATTGAGAGAAATACTTGACCAAATGAACCTACCCTGTGAGATGTGTGAGTATCTGTTAACCCATCTGAGCCAATTGGAATCAGAATTGTTAACTGTGGACTGTCAATTTAATAAGCTCATCTGCTTATTTAAATTGCCGGAGTTTGTAAAAAAAATTCAGTTCACAGTTAACTCTTTATTAAATTCTGATTGTTGTTTTCTTTTGAACCCTTATCCGTCGTTTTTATTGACCTTTGCCAAAATAACAAAGGAACATTCGATTAGGGTATCATTGGAATAAGTTGGGGAGAAAGGAAGGTTTTATTTAAGTCAATGTATGGGTGAATGTGATATTTGATCTTGACAACAAAGAAAAGAAAAAAAGAGAAAAAAAAAAAGAAAGAAAAGCAAACCAAGAAAAAGAAAAGAGAAAAATGAAAAGGTTTGCAAGATTTCAAAGAAAAAGTTGTCAAGAATCAATCAAGAATAGATAAGAAAGAAATTCACCAAGTGTTGTATTGGAGAAAGAAGGAAGTTGTAATTAGATTGAATGTTTCCTTTTGCTTGGCCATTTGAATTCAAATATCCCACATATGACAATTCTTTTGTAACCTAGCCCAATTACAACCCTTAAAGCCCTTTTGATCAATGCCTTTTATGCTTTTTGAAATGATAATTAGATAGACACATAATTTGATTGTATGTTATTATGTTTATTGGATGAGTGTTCATAACCCTTACAAATGATTTCAATTGTTCATATACTTTATAAAGAAGTGTGTTAGGTTTGGTTCAAATTTAAACATGTTGCTTGTTTAGGATTGTATAATTTAATTCCTTGTGTTTAGAACTAGTTCACATTTGTAGAATGTATCTTGTTTAATGAGAAACTGGACTTTAGCTTGCGCAATCACGTTGAATCATTCATCTGTCACTTATTTGCTTCAAACTATTGATTCTTTTGCATTCTTGCTCTAAGCCATGATTAAAGCTTGTTTCCTTTTTTGTTATGTCCTTTGTTTGAGGACAAACAAAGATTCAAGTTGGGGAGTGTGATAAGTGCCAAAATTGACTTAAAAAGTATATTTATTTTAGGCACTTATGTAACTTATTTCACAAGTTATCTTAGGATAAGCTCGTATTTATGGTTCAAAATGCTATATTTGAGATCCTATGTCTTACCCCATGTTTTTATTGCAGGAAATTCATGCTTGAACATGCTGAGCAAAGAAATGAAGTTTGTTTCAAAGCCATCGCTAGAAGCGCAGACATCCTCGCTACAAGCGAGGATAGGCAGGGAATTTGAAGGCTTCATCGCTTCAAGCGCCAGATGCCATGCTACAAGCGAAGATAGGCAGGGATTTTTAGAGGTTCATCGCTACAAGCGATGGACTGGTCGCTTCAAGCGACCAAGGGCGGTTTAAGGCTCCATGCTGACGTGGAGGATCCCTATTGGCCATTAAACTTCCTCGCTACAAGCGACCAACTCATCGCTTGTAGCGAGCGTGCAAATATTCAGTTTTATAAAGCATTTTTGGCTTATTTTCAAAAAAAACCAGTTGGAGAACTTTGAGATTTTTTCTTCCAATTTGTTAGGATTACTTTAGTAGTAGTTTAGGACTTAGTAATTAGGGTTAGAGCTTTGATCTTCAAAGATCAAAAGTGATTGGGTAGTGGAAATTAATCAAGACTTTGGGAAATCAAGACTTGGTTTGTATCTTCACCTTTTCTCTTCACTTTTGCATAGTTGCCATGAAAATGAGCAACTAACATCCCTTTGTTGGGATTAGAGGTAATCTTTCTAGCTTTGATTGTAATGAATGATTATGTGAATATATGGTTTAGCAATTTATATGTTTATGAAGTTATTCTTGCTTTTCATTCTCATGATTGATTCAAATGATATTGACAAATACTTTTGAATCTATGTTTAAGAATAATCTTCTATCAAAATAAGAAAATCTAGAAATGGATTTGGGTTTTGATAATCGCAATAAGTTTCGGATCGTAATGCTTTCGAATCGTTTGATTGATTGGGAAATCGTCGATTAAACGATACGATCGATTTCACGATGTCATTTGGGAAATCAATGATATTGTAGAGCGATACGTGATATTTACGCTAAAACGCTAAATTCATATGCATGATTTATTTATTACATTCTTTGCAAGATTGATGAACTTTAATCTCAACGCTTTTATTCCCTAATTCTTTGTCGTTTTAATTCCCGCATTTACATTCCGTTAGCTTATGAAACAATTTGTACAAACCCTTAACTCAAAACAATACCAATTGTTGAACGGTTCGAAGTAAGGCACCAATCCCTGAGGAGACGATAATTGAAAATACTTACTTTTGTTGTATGAAATACTGCTTCAACACCCCCCAAACCACCAACAGAGCCGCCGGCCATCTCCCCCCAAACCACCAACACAGCCGCTTCCTCCTTCGACCAAACACCACAAAGCCGTACCAAAAATACAAAAGAGGTAGTTTTACAAGTTTTTTTTAAAAGTCTAGATCCGGCTATTTTCGAAAGGATTTTAAAAAAATTGTTTTGATTTTGGAAAAGAGGGGGAGGAGAGATTTGAAAAAGCATTTTTTTTAAAAAAAAATAGAACTTTTCCTCTCCGGCGCGGTGGCGCCGCCCTCCTAGGCTGGCCGGCCGTCGCGCCGGAACTCATCTTTCTGGCCGGTTGCATTAGAGAGAGGGAGGAGAGAATTTAAGAGAGAAGAGGGAGTAGAGAGAGAGGAAGAAGAAATGAAGTTTTTTTCTTCAGAAAAACACTTATATACTCACCCCAATTGTCAGGCCCATACGCGGCCCATTTCCTGTTCTTTCCCTCATCCCTTCTGAACGCTGTCTGCACCCTCTTTTCCTCTCACGCACCCCCCATTCCTTCTCTATTTTTCTCCTTTTATTTTCTTTTTTTTTTTATTTCTTTTCTTGCATTTATTTTTTAGTTTTTATTTATTGTCATGCATTTTATTGCCTTTAATTTTTAACACATCATGCATTTTTATTTTTTTATTTTCCTCTTATTTCATGCATTTTTTATTTTATTTTTATTTTTATCATATTTACTTATTTTTAGTGCATTTGCCTTCTTTTTTATTTTTATCTATTATTTTGCCATTTCTTAGAATGTATTTAGGTACCATGTAAATATAAATGAGAATATGCACTGACACCCACACTTTATTTACTCTGCTTTATGTCTTTTACTTTTATTTTTTATTTTATTTCGCCTTATAAAAAAAATACAAAAAAATATTAGGTTAGTTTAATTTTAAAAGGGTTTCGTGGTGATCCAACGTCACCACGGAAATCCCTCGTTTTTAACCTTTTGTTACGTTTTAGTCTTATTTAGTTATTATCAAAAAATAACAAAAACATGCAAATAATCAAAAATCACAAAAAAATCTTTTCATAAACAAACCTTGATTTTCAATCAAGTGTCCCTTTTTTTCTTTTATTTTCTTTAAATAACCATTAATCTACCTTAATAATACTTGAATCATTTTTCAAAATTAAAAAAACACCAACCAATCTCATTTGGCCACTCGACCTTTATTTTATCTTTAAAACCTTTTTTAAAAAACCAATAAAAAACACAAAACAAATCAACCATCATTTTTACCCCGAACTACGAAGTTTTGATCCCTCACGGGTACGTAGGCAGAGGACCTTATCCTTCCAAATCATAAAAAATAATAAAAAAACATTTTTTTTCTCACTACTCTAATTCCTTCTTTTCTTTTAAAAAAAATATAAGCAAGTTATAGCCAAAATAAATAAATAAAATCAAGAGGTTCTCGTAGAGTACTACGAACGTTTAGGGTGCTAACACCTTCCCTAAACGTAACTAACCCCCGAACCCTAATCTTTAAAAATGTGGTAATTTCGAACTTTTTTCCACTTTTCTTTTAAAAAAATTAAAAGTTCAGTCGTGAAATAAAATTAGTGAGTCAACGCTAATCAATAGCTTGATCTCCGAAAATCACCGCGACAGAAATGGCGACTTCACTGGGGATTCCCTAAGAGGGTTGAGCCTAACTTGAATTTATTTAATTAGTTTGTGCTATAACTTGCTTAAAACAAAAATAAGAATGTAAATATGTGCATATGTGTTTTTTCTTTTACGTGAGTGGTGAGATAAGTCCTACACCCGGACTTGAGGGAAACATAAGATAGGATGGTGGTATAATCAAAGTGTCTTTCCGAGAGTGAGTTTCGGATGTGGCACATGTGATAACCCCACTCAATGGAGGAACCTTGGAAGTATTACTATGTTGGCATGAGTAGTCGTGTTCGGCATTGTTATTTTCAAGTGACCTATGAAGTTGAGGACCTTTAGTTACCTTTAACCCATCTTGGCCTTTTAGGACGTAGTGCGGTGGCTAATCAAGAGTAGTCTTGAATTGGTTGATACGCGATACTACACTCAAACGAGACTTTCCTACGAACGTCGTTGGACCGGGAGTAGTCCCGTAATCCGACAATATTCGGAAGTGGTCAATGACTTTGGGAACTTGGTAGAACCCGTGATACAGGTACATATGAAACCATAGTCCTTACCAAATGGCGTGTTTACCCTTGACTCCAACCTTATGGGCTTAACCTCACCATGTTTTCTCCGTTCTTTAGCATAACCATGCATACATGCATTCATTCATAAACCTTTTTTTCACATCAGTATCGAAGGATTTAGACAAGTTTTGTTGTAAACATCGTAGGTATGAACTTCATAAAAAGGAACACTCAGAAGTATAACTCCAAAAGCCCGGATTTGACAAACTTAAGGAAGCTAGGATCTTTAGTGACTAGTCCGGAGGACTTTTCAAGCCCATTATGGGAGATCACTTGGCATCCTCGAGTTTGAAATATCGGGGCTTTTTCAAGATTTATATTGATAAGCTTTTGAGCGTATCCCTTGGCTTTGTTCCTAAAAAGGGGATCATTTGTAATATTACTAAATGAACTTTCAAACTATGATGTTTACAATTACTTCAACAAAGTTCTTCGATAACAAATCTTTCTTTTTGCATAAGCATAATCATGCATCATATCGCATTCATAGTTTCCCCAAACCGAGTCTCACATTTTGTCTTTCCAAAGGTCCATCTGCCTAGTCCAAGAAAGTGGTCCGACGCATACCTTACAAACCGACTCGCACTTACAATACTCATGCAAACAGAAGAGAGAAAATGGATGTGGTCGTGCAAACACAAGGAAGGACATGCCGCAATTGGGTCGCTATTGACATTCTCTCAGTTACTCATGGGTTCAAGTAATGTGTTTTCGTTGTCTTTTCTTTTCAAAAATCCTTTTGTTTCGCCCGATACGAAAGTGAAATCATGCAGGGCTCCACTTTTGTCTTCAAGTTACCACTATCAATGAAAAATTGTCGTTTCTTCCGCGACTTTTTATTTTTATTTTACTGCTTTTCTGGAAAATGGTAACACAAAAAACCCAAAAAATATTTTATTTTATTTTCAATCAATTTCAAAAGGTCTGCATTTTTCACTCATTTTCTAAAATCAATCATCAATCATGTGTAGACTGAACATCAATAAACCCGTTGAACACTGTAACCCTATGCTCTCTCTCGACTTTGAGTTCCCTGTTCACGAAGCTGAAGAGGAGGAGGACGAAGAGATTCCCGATGAGATCTCGCGGTTATTAGTATATGAAAGGATTAACTTGGGTTCAGGAGAACTGCCATTACAATATTCCTGGTCGAATCCCAGATGAATGGTGCCATTGAAGCTGCAAAAAAAAAAACAGAAACAAAAAGAGAAAAAAATACATCATGAAGATAGGGCAGAAAATGGTGGTCACCTACAAGGATTGGCATGGGATGCTCCCTTTCATTTTGCATGAGTATCGTACTTCGGTGCGAACATCAGCAGGGGCAACCCCCTTCTCTTACAATTATACCAAAGGAGGATGAAACAAGCCTTTGACAAGAAGGTTCGTCCCCGTGAATTTCGAGAAGGAGACCTTGTGCTCAAAAAGATTTTATCCTTTCAACCCGATTCCAGGGGAAAATGGACGCCTAATTATGAGGGCCCGTATATCGTCAAGAGAGCGTTCTCCGGTGGTGCAATGACCCTCACGACTATGGATGGTGATGAGTTTCCCCGTCCTATCAACGCCGATGCAGTCAAGAAATAATTTGTCTACAAAATAAAAGAGCAGCTCGGTAAGTCGAAAACTCGAAAGGACGGCTTAGGCAAAAATGAGCGTCTCGGTGGACTGAAAACCTGAAAGGGCGGTCCAGGCAAAAATTAGAGACATAAAAAAGATAAATAATCATCCTGATAGGTCGAAAACTCGAAAGGGCGGCCTATGCAAAAAATAAGGATCAAAAGACAAAGTAACTGCATCAGGCTGGTCATGACTCACTTGGGGCACATCAGCAGTCAAAGAAACTCTAAATCTGAAGCCTCCAAATGGTGGAATTCAAAGTTGTTAGGGAGAATAGCGGTTATTGTGTTCAATGTACCTTCCCCATATATTTACCATTTTCCAAACTTTGTGAGATCCGTGGAGCCACGCCATTGGCGGGCCACCACTCTGTTAAATAATTTTGAGCCTGTGCCTTTTATTTGGAATTCCCATTTATTCTGTTTATAAAATTTCTTCTATTTTTGATGGTAGTACTTGAAGCAAACTATTTTTCAAAAAAAATCATAAATCTTTTTATATTTTTGGAAAGCATGAACAACAAACACATTCTCTATGAACTCATGAGTAAGTGAAGTGTGCGTCAGCATCCGTCCCAAGAACGGGTATACTCTGCATGTTAAAAATGGTCAATTGCTTAAAAAAAAAAAAAAGAGAAAAGAAAAAGCTCGGTAAGTCGAAAACCTGAAAAGGCGGCTTAAGCAAAAATGAGCGTCCTGGTGGATCGAAAACCTGAAAGGGCGGTCCAGGCAAAAATTAGGGGCATACAAAAAGAATATATTCCCGGTGGATCGAAAACCTGAAAAGGCGGTCCAAGCAAAAATTAGGGGCATACAAAAAGAACATATTCCCGGTGGACTGAAAACCCGAAAGGGCGGTCCAGGCAAAAGTTAGGGATTCAGAAGAAGAAAAGAAGAAAAAAAAGATAAGCATGACCACAGAAGCACCAGGTCCTTCTGCCAGGTTTTTGAATTAACACGTCTCCCCCAAGAAGTGTTTGCTCCCCACCAGTTGTTGCATACATCGGGCCTTACACCGTCAATGTTTTGATATGTCCCCAATGGCATCATCCCCAATGAGGATTGCTGAGTGTTTGTACTGCGTCGTCGGTCCCCTTTCCATCTTACCTGTCCAGTCTTGTCTCATCAAGTCCATCAGTTATACTATCCCACAAGCTAATCAGTCATGCCAGTCATACAAGTCGCATCATCATTCATGCATTCATACATTCATGCATATACACATTCATGTATATACAATAAAGACAACATCATTCATGCATGGTTGCATTAACCACCCTGAGTCTTGCTTTAATTATCTTTTCATATCAATCAATCATGAATAATTTGTAACTTTCCTTTTCCCCAAGTGTCATCCCCAGTATGTCGGGTCCAGAGATGTCACCCTCTTTATGTCAAGCGGCAGTTCTTTAACGAACAGCTTGTGTGTACCTTTATTTCTTGTCGTCAATGGCAGTTCGGCAACAACCCGGACAGTTGACATTTACATTTACTTCTTGTCGTCAATGGCAGTTCGGAAACAACCCGAACAGTTGACATTTACCTTTATTTCTTTGTCGTCAATGGCAGTTCCTCAAACAGTTGACATCTACCTTTATTTCTTTGTCGTCAATGGCAGTTCGGCAACAACCCGAACAGTTGACATCTACCTTTATTTCTTTGTCGTCAATTGCAGTTCGGCAACAACCCGAACAGTTGACATCTACCTTTATTTCTTTGTCGTCAATGGCAGTTCGGAAACAACCCGAACAGTTGACATCTACATTTATTTCTTTGTCGTCAATGGCAGTTTGGCAACAACCCGAACAGTTGACATCTACCTTTATTTCTTTGTCGTCAATGGCAGTTCGGCAACAACCCGAACAGTTGACATCTACCTTTATTTCTTTGTCGTCAATGGCAGTTCGGCAACAACCCGAACAGTTGGCATCTACCTTTATTTCTTTGTCGTCAATGGCAGTTTGGCAACAACCCGAACAGTTGACATCTACCTTTATTTCTTTGTCGTCAATGGCAGTTCGGCAACAACCCGAACAGTTGACATCTACCTTTATTTCTTTGTCGTCAATGGCAGTTCGGCAACAACCCGAACAGTTGGCATCTACCTTTATTTCTTTGTCGTCAATGGCAGTTCGGCAACAACCCGAACAGTTGGCATCTACCTTTATTTCTTTGTCGTCAATGGCAGTTCCGCAACAACCCGAACAGTTGGCATCTACCTTTGTTCATTGTCGTCAATGGCAGTTCGGCAACAACCCGAACAGTTGGCATCTACCTTTATTTCTTGTCGTCAATGGCAGTTCGGCAACAACCCGAACAGTTGGCATTTACCTTTATTTCTTGTCGTCAATGGCAGTTCGGCAACAACCCGGACAGTTGACATTTGCCTTTATTTCATGTCGTCAGTGGCAAGTTCGGCTACATCCCGAACAGCTGACATTCACCTTTGTTTCTTGTCGTCAGTGGCAGGTTACTTTTATTTCCGTCTTTACCTCAAGTGGCAAGCTCTACAAACGGGCAGCTTGTGGTCGGTGTCTTTTCCCATATCATATTTCCTTTCTCAGCTGTCAACACGATAGTTGATCCCTTCCCCAGTGAAACTGTGTTATTCCCCAGTGGAGTCGGATCCCTTGCTTTAACAAACTCGGGTATCCTTTTGTTTTGTTTTACCCCCAGTCGGGTCAGCTTCGCCGTCTTGCATTTGCATTTGCATCACGAGTATCTCACATTTTTTCCTTTAGGTCCAAAATAGGCGTACTCTGTATTTAAGTCCCTTCGACCTGCCTAATCGAAGATTTTATCTTCAAATCTCCGGACGAAGAGACTTAAATAGGGGCATCTGTCATACCCCAATTTTTGACCTAAAATTTATTTTTTTACTCGTCTTTTTAGTTCGGAATTTTTCGTCGTCTCAGACGAAATTTCGACAGAGAGGTATTTTAAAATACCTCATTTTTTTTAATTTCGTCCGGGTCCGTCTTTTTGTTTTGTTATTTTTTTATTTTATTTTTTTATCTTTATTCTTTTAAATTTTTTTTTTTATTATTTTTTTAACATTTTTATTGTTCCTTTTTTTTCTTCCTTTTATTACTTGCCATTTTAAGACCTCTGACTCAGACCTTTGGTGAGACTTTTTTTGTTTTAATTGGCCATTTAAACTGTTATTCATTGGCCTTTATGGTCAATGATGACAATTTGGTGTATTAGTACTAGCAATTCAACACGGTCAAAAAGAGGAGAAACCAGTCACAGCAGAAACAAGACAATCACCCATCAAAACACACGGACACAAAAACACAATCACTCTCAACCACCATACAAACCCAGCCACTCACCCACACGGCAAAACCCAGCCATTCACCACCTACAACCCCCACAACAACTGTACGGCCATATCACCTCCCCACCCATTACAAGATACACGGCCATAAACCCATCTCCCTACCCACTTCCTACTCACGACCTCACGGTCTCCTCACCAAACACGCCCAAACACGCAACCTCCCTCTCCCTACCCACTTCCTACACGCGGCCACAACACCACCCTCTCCCACAACCCACATAAACAGCCGCGCGCCACTCCACACTCCCACTCACGAACCGCCACCCAACAACAACAACACAACATACAACAACCACTCAGCCACCACCACGCCCAAACAAGCGGCCACCGCATAACCTACAACCACAACCAACACAGCCGCCGACCCTCTCCCCCCAAACCACCAACACAGCCGCCGGCCATCTCCCTCCAAACCACCAACACAGCCGCTTCCTCCTTCGACCAAACACCACAAAGCCGTACCAAAAATACAAAAGAGGTAGTTTTACAAGTTTTTTTTAAAAGTCTAGATCCGGCTATTTTCGAAAGGATTTTAAAAAAATTGTTTTGATTTTGGAAAAGAGGGGGAGGAGAGATTTGAAAAAGCATTTTTTTTTTTAAAAAATAGAACTTTTCCTCTCCGGCGCAGTGGCGCCGCCCCCCTAGGCTGGCCGGCCGCCGCGTCGGAACTCATCTTTCTGGCAAGTTGCATTAGAGAGAGGGAGGAGAGAATTTAAGAGAGAAGAGGGAGTAGAGAGAGAGAGGAAGAAGAAATGAAGTTTTTTTTTTTTTCAGAAAAACACTTATATACTCACCCCAATTGCCAGGCCCATACGCGGCCCATTTCCTGTTCTTTCCCTCATCCCTTCTGAACGCTGTCTGCACCCCCTTTTCCTCTCACGCACCCCCCATTCCTTCTCTATTTTTCTCCTTTTATTTTCTTTTTTTATTTCTTTTCTTGCATTTATTTTTTAGTTTATATTTATTGTCATGCATTTTATTGCCTTTAATTTTTAACACATCATGCATTTTTATTTTTTTATTTTCCTCTTATTCCATGCATTTTTTATTTTTTTTATTTTTATTTTTAGCATATTTACTTATTTTTAGTGCATTTGCCTTTTTTTATCTATTATTTTGCCATTTCTTAGAATGTATTTAGGTACCATGTAAATATAAATGAGAATATGCACTGACACCCACACTTTATTTACTCTGCTTTATGTCTTTTACTTTTATTTTTTTATTTTATTTCGCCTTATAAAAAAAAATACAAAAAAATATTAGGTTAGTTTAATTTTAAAAGGGTTTCGTGGTGATCCAACGTCACCACGGAAATCCCTCGTTTTTAACCTTTTGTTACGTTTTAGTCTTATTTAGTTATTATCAAAAAATAACAAAAACATGCAAATAATCAAAAATCACAAAAAAATCTTTTCATAAACAAACCTTGATTTTCAATCAAGTGTCCCTTTTTTCTTTTATTTTCTTTAAATAACCATTAATCTACCTTAATAATACTTGAATCATTTTTCAAAATTAAAAAAACACCAACCAATCTCATTTGGCCACTTGACCTTTATTTTATCTTTAAAAACTTTTTTAAAAAACCAATAAAAAACACAAAACAAATCAACTGTCATTTTTATCCCGAACTACGAAGTTTTGATCCCTCACGGGTACGTAGGCAGAGGACCTTGTCATTCCAAATCATAAAAAATAATAAAAAAAACATTTTTTTTTCTCACTACTCTAATTCCTTCTTTTCTTTTAAAAAAAAAAAATATAAGCAAGTTATAGCCAAAATAAATAAATAAAATCAAGAGGTTCTCGTAGAGTACTACGAACGTTTAGGGTGCTAACACCTTCCCTAAACGTAACTAACCCCCGAACCCTAATCTTTAAAAATGTGGTAATTTCGAACTTTTTTCCACTTTTCTTTTAAAAAATTAAAAGTTCAGTCGTGAAATAAAATTAGTGAGTCAACGCTAATCAATAGCTTGATCTCTGAAAATCACCGCGACAGACATCAAGAACAAAGAAAGCAACAGATAATTCCTCTTTCAGCAAAGGAGAATTCAAAGTTCATTTCGAATGGATTATCCATATCAGGCAAAGGACCAATGTTCTTGATCAAAGATTCTCAATGACTCTATTTGCGTTGGCACTCTTCTCCAACGTCTCTCAAATCCATGCCTATAAAAGGAGCTGAAGACCACGAAGAAGATTAACAAGACTCTGCTACTTCAAAGTGCCTATACTTTGTCAAATTCAATAGCGCAAAACACTTAGGATTTTTGCTTTCAAGTTTATAACTTAGAAATCCTAGAGTTGTAGAAAGTCTGTTCATTTGTCCATATACATCAAACATTGTTAAATCAGGTGTTGAACAAATTAGAAGTCTTTAGTTGCAAAGCTAAAGCGTATAAGTCTCTTGGTGAAACCTTGAGCAATTAGAAGTCTCTTAAGTGTGTCCTTAGAGCATTAGAAGTCTCTTGCCTGTGTGCTTGAGCACTTGTAAGTCTCTTGGAGTGGTCCTTAAGCAATGAAGTCTTTATGAGAGTCCTAGAGCAGGAAGTCTTGAGTTGTGTGCTTGAACAAGGAAGTCTTAGGCAGGTGTGCCTAAGCAAGGAAGTCTTTAGGAAGAGTCCTAGAGCAGGAAGTCTTGAGCAAGTGTGCTAGAGCATAGGAAAGTCTCTTGGAGTTGTCCTTTGTAATCCGGAGTGATTATAGTGAAATCCCTTGGAAGTGCAAGGGGACTGGACTACTCCTGGGTTGTAGGAGGAACCAGTATAAAAATTGTCTTGTGTCTGGGCTCTCTCTCTTTCTCTCTTACTATCTCCTTATCTTTGTGTTTTATTATATCCGCTGCAAACATACTCTATATCAGAATCTGCATACCACAGGTTCTGATAAGCACATAAACACTAAGGAAAGAAAACCAGGAAAAAGCCAACACAATTCAACCCCCCCCCCCCCCCCCCCCCCCCCCCGTCTTGTGTTTTTTCTCACCTTCAGATTGTTGCTAATCATTTACATGACGTACATGAACTGAAAATCGTGTCGGGAAAGAAGTTTAGCATGAAGGAATTAGGTGTTGCTAAGAAGATTCTTGGTATGGAAATTCACAGAGATAAAAGTGCTAAAAAAAGTATGACTCTATGAGAAAAGCTATGTTGAAAAGATGTTAGATAGATTTGGCATGAGCAATTCGAAGGTTGTGAGTACCCCAAATAAAGATGCATAAATTGAGTATATGTTAAAGGTTATTTATGCCAGATGTTATTGGTTGTTTAATGTATGATATGGTCTGTACTAGATCAAATTTGATACAAGTTTTAAGTTAAGTTTGCAAGTTTATGTTCAAACGGGGTTAACGTCATTGCGAAGTAGACAAGTGGATTCTCGGGCACTTAAAGGGTACAAGTTTTAAGTCAAGTATGCAAGTTTATGTTCAAACGGGATAAGTATCATGGTATCATGTTTAGCAGTTGACATTATGATTCTTCAATTGTAGGATATGTTGATTCAGACTATGTTGTTGATATGGATGATAGGAGATCTACAACAGGATATGTCTTTACTCTATCAAGAGGACCAACTTGCTATAAATCATTGGTTCAGTCCATATTGGTCATGTTGGCAACTTAAGAAGAGTACATGGCAACAATTACGGCTCCCAAAGAAGCATTATGGCTTACAAGATGGGTGAGAGAATTGGCAGTTAAGCAAATTGATTGCATTGTGATAGTCATAATGTCATTTATTTGGAAAATAGTCAGTTGTACCACCTTAGGGCCAAACATATTGATGTGAGGTTTCACAAGATCAGAGAGTTTCTTGCATCTAGACATATATTACTTGAAAAAGTTCATACTTCATAGAATGCACTGCTTAGACTTGTTGCATGTTACTCGTTGTAAAGAAGAAAGTGTGCCCCCTAGTTGTCATAATTTTAACGTCATGTAGGAAATATTTATAGGGGTTTGATATTCGCTAAGGTGGATATTGTTGAGCATGGCTCGCATATAGACACAGAAGAGGAGCAAAGGGCGGGGGAGCTGAGCTATAGAAGCGTTGTGAAGCTCCCTCCTTCCTTGCCCTTGCGTTTGGACCAAACGTGTGATAGGCCCAACTGTTTGTTGTCGGGATCAATAGCTTCCGCGGAACGGTTCAAGGGTATTGTTGAAATTTTGATCGTAGTATTATATATATGGTTTGTAATACTATAAACCCTAATTCACTCAAGTTATATTTATATACGGAACTATAGTTGCTCTATAGTCGCATAGATAGATACAATTATTTGAATTGCATAAACAAACGGTCATGTTTATTATCTTGCGGTTTATCGTTTCTTTAATCTTGTGTTACTAGTTGTTTTCTAACAATTAGGACTCGATCAAAGTCAGTTAGGTCATGCTGACACTTTCCGTTAGATTAAGAGTTATCGCCATCTCGTATAAATAGAATCACTCTACTCTAAAATTTATTCAAGCAATTAATCACAAAATTTGTAAAGCAACGTATCATAGAAAGTTTTCAAAGTTTCTTAAGCTTCAATAGATTCTTGAAATCTATCGTGGGTGATACCGATTAGAATTTATTTTGCCGCTAGAATATATTAATAATATGATTTGTACGTAACTTTGGATTTTAAATGTGATTTTTACATTTCCCTAAAAAAAATGTGATTTTTACATTGAAATTTAACTTTTTTTTGTCAAGTTGTTTAATGGCTAGAAATTCATAAGTGTGTTGTCTAGGGTTAGAATTCAGCCCTACATATTACAATGCATTGTCCCTGCATACTACACTGAAGTTTATTATTCAACTTACGTTTACGAACATAAATCGTTTTACATTCAACTCATTTTAACTACAATCAATTTTACAAAATCAATTGATAATTAAACATATACTTTTTTTTACGCAAATTAAACATACACTTAGAGTTTAAGAAAGACATTAGCAATTCTAAATATAAAAATATCTCCCCTTTTTTTTTAAGAAATAAAAATATTTCACTTAGAAGGTGTGTTGTTGTGCTTGTACAATATAATTCATCTCCTCGTAACAAGTAGTAATTTCTTAATTATAAATACTCCTGGTGGTTTCTGAATGAGTTCAAAACAGAAATATCAGTCATCACAAAAACGTTCAGAAAACAGAAATATTGTAATTTGCCTATTCCCTTTTGTGACATGAACAAAGTGCATGTATGTAATTTCTAGCTGGTGACCGGTGAGAAGAGTAAATGTATCAGATCAAACTTTTGTCTTGCAGAATGTAGATGTCATGTTTCCACTAACCCTTTTGTGGAGAAAGAAACAGAAGGGTTTGGTATTGTAGTGTGTGTCTATGTTCTTGTATATAAAGCCCACATCGACCAGTTTACATATGAAAATAAGTTGTTAACGTTATAAAAAGAAATGACTCTTTTTGAAGTATAATCATGGAGTGTATGATGAGCACATAGCGAACTATTCTTTCGCCTTTTACTAAAGAATACCGTGTGCACGTCACTTATAGCCGCATACACTATTTTTTGAAAGAGCTCTCTACATTGAGGGCTCTGCAGTGTAAGTTCAAATTTTCTCAACATCTCTTTGAAAAATGCTGATTCTCTCCGAACATGACAGTTATATTGCTTATTTATGTGCTTCCACTACTTTTACTTTGAGTTGGCCATAAGAATTGATAGTACTATTTTATAATTCTTTTTTCTTTGTACTTGACCTGTTATTTTGCACTTTTATTTGATATAATGTGTGCCAGAACAACACTGCCATCTTATTAGTTGTATATAATTACTAAGTATAACTTACTAAGACATAGAAGATAAAAAAAAATAATAGGTATAAGATAAATGTAAATAACTTGCATCTTTATTCTTGATTAAATGAACAACAAATCTCACACAGAGAAAATGTAGTATATGAAGAACTCGTGTGCTATTACTTATTTATATATTAAGGACCAAAGCTAAACATAAGATTTGATTATTCATATATACCAAACTTTAAATAGATATGCTGTATGGGACTCCTTTTCCAGTGACTCCAGGCCCTGAAAATGGCTTTAATGACTCATAAGGCATTATCCCAGCTCCATTTCTATTCTTCAAATTCTTGTTTTCATTCCTTGAGTCTATAATACCTTCAATCTCTTTCAATCTCCTATGAAACCTTTCAAAAGCTGTTTTTATAGTTGGATTCTCACCCCAAGATGGCTCCATTTTTTGTCCAATGTACTCTTCATCTGCTGAATGTTCTGATAATATGTTCATTATAACCGTAAACAAGGTTGCTTGAATTTGTGACGGAAAGCACTCCAAAAGTGTTTGTTCTGGTTTGTTAATAAATTTTTCCCATTCTTCCTTAGTAGGGTCTTCTGTTGGCATTTTGTTTCTGGCAATTGTTGGTCTGTTAGGAAAAAATCCTATATAAGCATATTGTGTGAAGTTCACAGCTGCATGATGAGCAGAGGCTATCCAAGTTATAGTAGTGATGATATCAATAAGATCTTTTTGTGTTTTGAGATTCGGCCACCATGGTTCTTCAGATTTGTCCGCATGTCCCACTGTTCGAATTTCTGTCCACCATGCTTGGAGCTCTTGATCAGACTCTACAATGCTCGAGCTTGGATAGTAATGAATGACATAATCTGTCACCCATTGTTTGATTGCATCCCATATTAGAAGACCATCA
The DNA here is from genome assembly GCA_018208015.1 of Medicago ruthenica. Lineage (NCBI taxonomy): Eukaryota > Viridiplantae > Streptophyta > Magnoliopsida > Fabales > Fabaceae > Medicago > Medicago ruthenica. The sequence goes on along the minus strand of CM031373.1, from coordinate 65,716,299 downwards.
TTGGCAAAAGGATAGTCTTCAATTGCTAGCTTTAGGCCATGTTGCGCAATAGGATCTTTCACAGCCATTCCTCTTGAAAAAATAACAATTTACATGAACAAGGTAGTACTTAATGTGGTTTTCAAAAAAAAAAACAAACTTAGGGCCTGTTTAGATTGGTTAATTTGAGTTTCTTTACTGACATAAAACTGTTGTAAGACTGTTTGAGAGAGTTTATGGAAACAATTTATTACACATACATAAGATGTTTTCAGCCTATTTCTACAAGCTCTCTATGATAACTTATGAAAACAACTTAAGGTTATATGAAAATAGTATGACATTATTTTGTCTTTAGTTGTAGAAATAGCATATACCTAAGCACTTATATGATAAGTGCTTAATTGAACTGTTTATCAAAACAGAACCTAAATATTAAGCATCTCTACAAACAGTACCTGTTAATAAGGTCATTTGGAAGCGCCTGCATATCAAATTGCCAAAGCTTATCATATGCCACAGAGCTTAACTCCATTGTATACATTTTAGTAAAGAATGTTATTTCAAGGATGCCACTCGCATTAATGAGAACTTCACGAGCAACTTTATTGATCTCCATGGTATATCTTAGATGAGGATGCAATAATCTATAAATTGGATGCATGGAACTGAGTTGCCTGTGTGTTGCAATTATAATAGGTTCGACAACACAATGACTTCTTAGCCTGCAAACACAATTGAATTAACACATTACTAAGTTAGTACTAGTTATAAGCTTGAGATAACATCTTATACAACCTAATTGGTACTCACCAATGGCTTATAAGTTGATGATGACCAGAATCATGAGCAAGAACATGAGCTTTCGCAAGCCTCCAAAGCCAAAGATTGGAGGAATGATCAGACCTAGGTGTGAAGACTTGCTTCCATTGTGCCTTGCCATCAATAGGTGGTCTAGTGAGCTCAATAGCTAGTGGCTTCAATATTCCTTCACTAGTAAGGAAGAATAGTGTTCTTGATCCATATAGTGTTGTTCCCTCAATCTTTCTCACTTTGCTTACATATGGTAAGTATAAATCATGATAGTCTAGCATGAACAACTTCTTTTCTTTAATAGCCTGTATAGTATTCAAATTAAATATTATTTGTGCTTACATTGTTAATTTAATAAAAATCATTATTGGTGCTTTTGGTACCTCTTTAACTGTATTATAATTGATTATCTGTGGCTCAATGATTTCTCTAGTAATTGCTGATTCTGGTGGACCATAGACTTTGGGATCTAGTTTACTTTTCAAAGGCCATTCCTATAAAATGAACAAAAACAGTAAGAAGAGAAAGCCTTCGGATATTTTTGCATATATATAAATATTGTGAAAAGAGTAAAATGAATAAGTGTTGTAATCCATACCTTAACCAACTGGATGCTATATGGATTGGCACCAGCCAAAGTTTCTCTGGCAAACTCCACATCTGAAAACCAAAAGAATCTATCCCCTACAATTCCAAAACACATTTATATCAATAAGTAACTAGGAAAAATCTTTAACAACTTATTTATATGATTAAACAAACTTACTTTTGAATGGTTCTGGAGCATCAAAGCGCAAAAGATTTTGGCTATCATTAGCAACTTCAATCAACTTTGGAATGACTTTTTGGAGAAATGTTAAGTCGTTGGATTTAAAAGGCGGTAAATGAAATCCTTCTTTGTAAATTTCTTCTATGTCTTCAAAGCTTGCAAATCCAAGATTTGGATCAGTGAGAATTGTGTCTATCGATTGAATAACCGCAGTTATCCCTAAGGATATGGTAGAAGTATTGAATTGTGTCTGTTTTGTTTCAGAAAATGACTCATCACGAGGAACATAGAAGTCTAAAGTACTCCTTTCTTCATATAACGGGTCTGCATAAAAAAAAAATTATGTTATAAACATATATATTTTGAAATATCTCCACAAATTATACCAAGAAAGAAATAGATAACCTGCATCAGAATGCTTTCGACCGGTGCGACAGCGTCTTGGATATGGATATTGTTTGGTGCCACCAAGAACAGATCTTTTGAGTTCAATGTTGGTGTCAGGATCTCCAAGATCATTGTAGACATCATAGTCATAAATTCTGTCTGAGCTTTTCCGTTCTCCTTCTCCATTACCTCTTAGTTGCATTAGCTCTTCTTTTCTCAGTCTTTGTAACCCTCTTGGTGTTTGAGATGGCAAATATGACTATTGCATATGCATAGGTTAATTAGTTAACCATATAAGAGATTATCACTAAAAAGAAATTAAATGGACAAGATTCACAAGATTACATGAATGTTTGGCTGGCCTAGCTTTAAAGTAAATATAATTTTTATAAAAATAAAGTGTTAAAATGAGACGAAAAAAATAAAATTCTAATTACCTTGTCTGTGAAGAAAACTCTCTTCGCAGGACTATCTTGCTTGGGTTGAATCCAGGAATTGCACGTGAGGTTAAGAGGGCCATCAGGGAAGCCATGAAGGACTATAGTCTTTAAAAACAACTCCTTGTGTTGCTCATTCTCAATTAGAATAGCACCAACCTTCCCAAAATCTTTGGATAACTCAAATTCGGCTTCATACTGCTCGTCATCCTCTTTTTCCTCTTTACATTGTGCCGAACCTTTTATCGTCTCCTTCTCTGAATTTGTTCCTTCATTCATATAAACATCGCGTAAATTGTTACATAGTGCTCAAATCAAAACACACACACATCAAATTACACTGATATAACTCAACATTGAATTAAAAGTTTATATTATATAGATAATCATGTAGACTATCAATTTTTATGTTAATCTAAAACATTTATTTTAGTTTGTCATTAATTTGATATATAAAGCAAAAGTTACCTTGATCAAGTTCATTGCTCACAAGCTCCAATACAAGTGTTTTTCCAACTAACTCTTCAATCTGTTGGATCCCTCCATCTACAAGATTCCTTATAAGTCCATCATCACTATGTTTCAAAGTAACAATAGCTTTCACTTTGATCAAATTCTGAGATTTTGTGTTGGTGTCATTGCTGTCACTGTCACTGCTACTTCCCACCACAGCCTTGAAGCATTGAGACAAGCAATCCATATGGTAGTTGTTTAATTTCTAATCAGTGTTTAAAAGAGTTCAATTATACTAATTATGATTATATGAGTATCTTTCATATATGTGTTGTATTTATAGGGGAGAAAATGTACTATTAGCTACTAGCTAGGGATAAAGATGTGAATTAATTAGTCAACGTCGTGCATTGCATGGTGTTACTTAATTTCTTCTAATCACAAATATCAATATTACACTCAAATATTTAATGTAGAGATTTGCCATGGCTATTTTTATGTATATACATATGATCTATATTGAGAAAAGAAGTCCACATGGTACACCATTTTTAAGAAAAAATAGAAACGTTTTTGCCAAAAACAAAAATATCACTGATACAAAACAAACGTAAATTAGCTAATGACGGTTTACAATTTTGTTTGGAAAACCTTTGTGGTAAAAAAAAGTTTGCAAGAAATAAGGATTAACACCTATAAGAAAGTTTGGTAAAAAAATACACCTATAAGAAATTATTAGTCTAGTGCAAGTGGTCGTTGGTACACAATGTATGTTAAGGTTATAATCTCGAATTTATATATATATATATGCCACAAAATGAAAGTAGTAATAGTACTATGTTTTGATCTCGGTGGTGAAAATTGATTTTAAATGGATTAATTTTAACTAAAACTGAGTTGAATGTAAAGTGGTTTGTGTTTGAATGCATTTTCATAAAAATGATTTTGTGAATTCATTTTGTTTGAATATTTTAGATTAAAAAAATGAAAACCAATCATAAAAATTCTGGCCAAACCATGTTTGACCTCTTGCAAACTCAACTTTTTTTTACGTGGAAAAGTATTTCATTAAGCAAATTCTGGCTTCAAACAAAAAACACAGCATCATAGAGTTTCCTCAATCCAAATAAGAGTGGTTTTGCTGCTGGTATTAATTGTGTTCTTGAATCGGATTCAATGATTATGTTTAGAAAGAGTACACATCCTTTGCAAATTGCAAACTTTACTTTAACAAGCACATAATCTATCAAAAAAAGTATCCCCTACGTCAGGGAGCTTTAACGTGTAACTAAGAACAATTTTCTTCTAAGAAATCTCCAATTAAATATGACAATAAGCCTTCACCTAATTATGCCTGCTTTTGAAAATTTATTGCTGCCATTGACAAAAACGTCAAAACAATTGAGTTGAATAGCACCCCCCAAAGGACATTTCTCTTTGCCCAATATAGACGATGATGAATAAAGACTCCCCCCCCCCCCCCCCCCCCCAGGTCTTCTACCCAAACAAATGCAAATAACCAAAAAGGATAGTTAAAAAGTAAATGTATATGAATAAAAAAATTTAACCACATACGTTGATTTTTCAATTACCACTTTTTTTGGTGTTGTGGCACCAAGCGATCATATCACACAATGATAATGAAGATGCATAGTAATTTGGACTACCAATTCGAAATGGTATTGCCATCATTAAGAGTGCTGCTCCTTAATTAGTGTGATAATATTTTATAGCAAAACACACGAATACTGATGTGTCACATTTTTAACAACGGATATCTCCTGAACTCGACGAAACCAGGAAATATTGATGAATGAAGCTACTCTCCACATTCTTTAATTTTTCCTTCCGTACTAATAAGTACTAATCTTTATCATACTTATGCTATAAGTAAACGTTTTTAGGCATATAAGATAAACTTCAACTTAAATTGGAATTATACAAAAAGATATACTTCAACTTAAATTGGAACTATACAAAAAGATAAACTTTAAACTTAGTGTGAAGTGTTTGTCATAGGCAAAATTGTCAAAACAACGAAATAACTCTTCAAAATGGCACACATTGTGATAGCTGTTCTTCCCCGAATATAGATGTATAAAGAAACTTGTCATAAATGCAATTTATATATTCATTGTGTCACCAACCAGAGTTTTTTTGCTACAACTATTATTCCCCCATGTCACACTATTTGGAGACTACTTTTCCTACCCCCATCAATGCATTCAAAACATAAATTACCAAATTTTTTGCCAACTAGATGTGTACTTCTGAGCAATTTGTGCAGTTCGGATGCATAATTCAGAAAAAAAGAAGGGCTTTTTGGTCGCGAGGGCGGGGAAAGAGCGCCCACACTATTTTTTTTTAGTATTTATCTATAATAAAGCTGCTGCCTAGGATATAGTGTATGTGTCAGAGAACAAACTTGAAGAAAAAAGAAGCTAACCACACTAAAATAAACACTACAAGTTTTTTCTGCTTTTTGTACTGAGTGGTCATTGCACTTCCATTAAGAAGACAAGCAGCCACACCCACCTAAGTATGAAATGAAAATTTGATGCTTTACTTCCTATGCTTTTTCAACAGAGGTTCTGATTGCACATCGCCCTGCCAAATTTTAACATTTAAATGGACATTAATATCAACAAAGAAAATCACCCCCCATAACAACTCAGATTTTCAGCTAAAGTAATGTAAATTGAACTCAGACAATGGATATGTACCAAGGCGGTCATCAATTGCAATGCATATTTTTCATAAACAACGAAACACATCGAAACCTTTTAACACAATTATTAGATCAGCATACTGAAAACTAACTTAAACCTGATGTGATGAAGGTGGATGGTTAATACTTTATTTTTAAGAAAGCATTGGCTCGTCCTTGCTTGCAGTCAAAGAAATTTCACTGACACTATATTATTTTCAAATAGGAGTGCAAAAAATCATCAATGCAAACATAAGCTCAAGTTGAGGAGTAAACTGCCGGTGGAAAGAGATTCAGCAAATAGCCTATGCCAAACTATTTGGGTTATTCAGAAAGCCACTTTCATAATATAAGCATTGGCAAACAATTTGATCTCCAAATTTACGTACTGAAAAATTAGTTCCTAAAAGTGAAGGTCGCCAATCAATTCAGTCTCTCTTTCATGAATCCAATAGAGGACAAAAAATGCTCAGTTCACACATTCAGGGCATGCTCAGTTGAAGCATGTATCCAGAAATTTGTTTAGGGCTTCCATTGATCTCTATTTTGCAATCTAGATTCATCAAACTTGACTGAAGTGATCAAAGAAGGGGACTAAATTGATTGTCGGTCTTCAATTTCAAGAACTAAACTGTCATTTCGTAAATTTGAGTTTAAATTGCTCGAACCATACATTTTCGAGGACCAAAATAGTAATTCACTCATTACAATAGTTTTATGACCCACCCAAGAATCGTGGTCAAAGAGATAACGAACAAGAAACTTACAGCATGAGATAATTGCTCACGGATATAGGCCATTGATCGTAGCATGGCACCCAATGTATCTCTGGAAACTTGAAACTTAACTTCAGACTCACCGGAAGTTGTATCCGCATCTTGAAGCTGAAACATTTACAAGAATTAATCCAACAATCAAAAAGCAGGTCAAAGTAAAGAGACAGATAATCAAATAATAGCACATAATAGTATACTATGCTACAACAAGAGATGTGAATCATAATATAATTAGTGACAAGTTATCAGCATCTGTTTTTATCTATATTTTATATTCTTCAAGGGAGGGAAGGAGCACTGGTGGTCAGTGAGAGCTAATAATGCTTGTGATTTCCAAATTGTGAATGAGAACTGTATTTTTAAGATATAATATCAAACTGAACAACATCAAAAAGAAGTTATATCATATATGTGTATATATGATTGAAGAAAATGTCCAGTAACACAATAGTAGGCCACCTGGAAATAAGACAACCCATGAATTATTAAATCAACTTTATAAGTCACAAGTAAACTACGGCCCTGTTTGTTTTAGCTTTTTTTAAAATAGATTTTTATAGTGTAATATCTTTTTGCTACAATTTTTTTAACAAAGAAAGTTTCAAATGAAAAATTCGTTTGAATAGTTTATCTTATCTTAAAATGTAATTCTAAGTATTTCATCATTTTGTTATAATTTTTTTATACTAAAATTTTGAAAAAATCTCTAAAAAAAAGCTATTTCAAATAGCTTTTCATAAAAATCATTTTTGAAAGATGTCACTTTGAAAAAATATGTGATTTTTACTATGTAAAATCTCTAACAATGAATATTTAAGTTAGTGAATACCAAAATCTCATTTTTAACTTATGTCAAATGAGTTTGAAATAACTTCTACTATTTTTGAGTAAATTTCTAAAAAATCCATTTTTAAAAATACAAAGAAAAAGCCATTTTTTTTAAATCTATAACAAACGGGCCCTAAGTCCCTACATGATGCAGTCAATACTGAAAAGAAGAAAACGCAACAAAGTTGAATAGTAACATACATGGACTATCGAAAGGGCACAATTTTTTTATGGAACGTCCCAATGATTGGGAAAAACAAATTGTTATCTTCCTTCAATGAATTTTCTTAAGAATCTGGCTAGTGCCTAGTATTTGAAATGGAAATCCAAATTCACTGGACATTGTATCAATCAGGTCACGGGACTTTTTATCCATCGCAAACCACCTAAAAATTATAATTGTGTTTTCAATTTCCCGTGTCATAACTCATGGGAATCATTCAGAAATAAAGGTGACCAAATTACACCAGTTAATGTAATACAATCTCAACTCTGGTAAGGTTCTAATTCACCCTCTGATTCATGTCATCACCCTCTGATTCATATCATTACATATGTGAATTGGATCTAGTTGTATGATTCAAACTGAGAATCATATGATTTTGATAACTTCATATAGAGCCATTATTGAACCAAAAGTTAACATTCAACTATTTCCACAAAGAATTATCCAACAAAAGAAAAATAACACAGCGATATTGTATAAAATTACTACTCCATGTAGCCGACAGTTAACTCAAAATATGGATTCCAAGTCAAAATTCTACCTCCCACTTGACTATGGGATACTAAGGAATTGAACACTACCAACTATATTTGTTTCCTACAACAACAACCAAGCCTTATCCCACTAAGTTGGGTCGGCTATATTTGTTTCCTATTCAAAACAAATTTGATAAAAACAATTATAGGATATTAGTATCAAAAAGATCATGCTGTGTCTAGAAAGATAATAAAATTTAGGGCTAAATATTTTTAAGTCCTGTCGAGACACCTCGTAGTTATCAATGAAGGATTGTGGAGCGGGCACTATTTAGAGACACAGACACTAATACTAAAAAATATATCATTAACCAAGGACTAAGAAAGTATAAAAGAATCTATTTATTATTAATCTAAATGAAAAGTTAAAGATACTTAATTGATATTTAGTATTAATATAAAATGTATTTAGTATTAATATAAATGAAAAATATATTTAGTATTACTATATAGTATTAATACCACTGTTATTTACTTATTTAAATTAATTGACTTTATATAACAACAGTAAATGGTATTTTACTGCTATTAACTTATTTAGAAAAACAGTAAAATAATTTAAAAAGAAAATGGTAACTAACAAAGGCCCAATCTGTTACATATGTCACTGGACCTAGCCCAACCCATTGGTTTGCTTTGCATCTTTTACCCTAGTTTTCTTTCCATCTTCTACCTATTTTACTCCTCTCCCATCAGCCGCCCCACTCTTCATCCTTCTTTTTCACGAGCAGTTGAATCACAGTTCGGATTTGCTTTCCTGCTCGTCTATGAGAGATACAGATGCATATAAATCCCAATTATCTTCATCTTAATCATTCTTCTTCACAGTTCTTCACTTCTTCTTTCATTTCTTCTCCTTCTTCTCTTTAACCGTGAAAAAGGGAGTAGCGGCCGCTTTGTCCCCGCACCGCTCCGAACTGGTCACCGCAATAGCGGCCGCTCCCACCGCATCACCCATCTGCGCTGCGGCGCTCCAATGTGACTGGGAGCGGAGGCTTCATTATTTCCATGTCACGCCACTATATCCGCCGCACCAAACACTTTTGATAACCTAGAGACACCTACTATCAGGTCACCACTATCGGGCCACCTAAATTCTAAGATGGTATCGAAGTCTATCCAAGATCCATTGGGAGTTGGCACGCTTGCTATCAGGTCATCACTATCAGGTCACACTCCAGATGTCTAGTCCAGGGCGTGGGGAGGGTTAAAAGTCTCACATTTGATGAGATATGGCATGACAATGTGTTTATAAGCGATGGGCCTCATCACCTTACAAGCCGGTTAAGTAGGGGATGAATTAGGCCCAACCCAAATTCTAATTAGTATATCATCTTCTTCAGCAACGTAATCAATATCAAAGACTCATCATAAAAACTCACTTTATAAATTGAAATTGCAAGTACATCTTTCTAATCCCCTATAGCAACTTATTATCAAGAATGTCGCTTCAAAGGAAGTTTGACCACGACGTTTAAAGATGCATTGGACTGTGCTTCTCTAGTACTAGAACAATTATACAAAAATATTTAGGACATGTTTAGAAAATAAAATCACATACCCTGAGATTTATTACAGCGACCTTATTTGCTGGCCTTGAGAGCTGTTCACTGATGTAGCCCATAGACTTCAGCATTGGTTCCAAAGAAACTTTTGAGAGCTGAAACTTAACCTCAGATTCTGTTGATGGATTCCTACTATAATCTTGCAACTGCAATATGGTGCTTGAAATATGTTAAAGGATTAAATCTCCTAACTGGTTATCAAATATGATATGAGAGGGCAAAAGTAAAGTACTTTTCCAACTGAAATGCTACAGAAGGTATCCATAAACATGCAAATAAAGCACCGAAATCAGGACCAACTTTAAAGCAAAGCTAAATAAAGAATATTAGAATTTACTTTTCCTTAGTTGAGGATAATATGAGCATACCTTCAGATTGATAACAGCTACTTTATTCCCTAGACTTGAGTTTTTGTTCTCCATTACCCATGTCATTGATTTTAGGCATGGAAGAACCACCTATATGAAAGATATCAAGGATCAAATCAATTCCATGGAATCCTATTCCATTAAACAATAGAAACAGAAGGAAAAAGGATCTTTTTCCATATACCATGTTTCCAGATGGACCATCATCTCGATGAACAGACACCGGGGCCATTCGTGGCAAATTTAGGTCAGCAGCTGATTGAACCGAACCACCAGAATCATTAAGATTAAACCTCCTTGTTGCTTCATCTTGTCGGGGCCACAAAAGAGGAGTTATATCCAAAGTTGAACTGGTGGTAGTTTTCTTGTCATTTTTAGTTCCACTGACTTGATTATTTGGAGGTGTAGCTTTGGCAACACTTCTTTTCATCGCAGCAACCTTCTTTTCACCTTCTTTAAAACCAGTCATAGCAGCATTATAAGTTTCCATAGTTACCGCCCCTTCCTCGGCATATCTGATGGCTTCCCGACATAGATTACTGTACCTCGATGTCAGAGACTTCTGTCCATGTGATTCACCAGTACGTTCATCTGATCCGGCACTACTTTTTGCATTTTTTGTCCACCGTTTTAAGATGTAATGAGATGGTAATGTAAGTACATTTGTCACAGTGAAAACAGTTAAAACGTGCCTGCAAAGAATGCCTGAATGCTCAAACATGTGGCAACTACAGTTAGCTCTCAATTCAGCATGGTTAAATGCGACAGTGTATGTCTTGTCGACGTCCTCAAACTTTGCAACCTTGAATGTGCTATTTACATCATCTCCTTCAATTATATTTGCAGTATAAACAAAAGTTTCAACTAGCTCTTCCTGAAACTTCAAAAATATTTTTCTTGTATAAAGGTTAGCAGCCTGTTTCTCCATTGGTGAAGGTGTCTTCAAAACTGGTGTTGTGCAAATTGTCTCAAAGTCTGCTTCTATTTCCTTTTCTATCCAGCTCTCTAAGGCTCTTTCATACTGCCTAAAGAACAATGGCAATGTCATCTGTTGGTCGACATAACCATCAAAAAAAGAACCACCAAATCCCTGATTAGGAGATATTGCAGCAAAAAATGAATCGCGGAAGTATGCTGGAACCCATTGAGCGCGAGCATTATACAGAGACTGAAGCCAATCATTTCTTCTAAGTTCGTATTTATCAAGGATAGAATTCCAAGATGACTCAAACTCCTCAATAGTTTCCGTCAGGTTAATACAAGTATAAAGTTCACCCTGAAATTTTGGATGTGCTAGACATACATGGGCCAACTTTTCCTGGCCTTCTCTCAAGACATCCCACTTGTTAATACAGTGGCGAGCTTGTGGGAAAACTTGTGAAACTGCCACCTGTATGGCTGTGTCTTGATCAGTAATTATGGAGACAGGCTGTCGATCATTCATTGCTGTGAGAAATGTCTTAAAGAGCCAAAAAAAAGAAGCCTCGGAGTCATCTAAAAGGAGTGCACAACCAAACAAAACCACCTGACCATGATTGTTTACACCAGTAAAAGGAGCAAATGGCACTTTGTACTGGTTAACTCGACATGTGGTGTCCAGATGAACTGCATCACCAAAATGATTGTAAGTTGTCCTGGATCGGGCATCTGCCCAAAAGACATTAGACATATGATTGTCTTCATCCAGTTGTATAGCATAGAAGAACCCAGGATTCTCACCCTGCATTTTCTTAAAATACTCCAGCAGATTATGGGCATCCTTCCCTAATGTCCTGTTTTGAAAAGGTGGCCGAGCAGTAATATTCATAAATTTGTCATTTTTAACAGGGTGGCTTGGTTCAGCGGCAGTGGTAGCATGAATATTCAACACCGCACAAGTATTCTGATTAGAATTGTGATTCCCATCCACGGATACATACATGACACCACTTGGAACAAGACCAACTCCCTGATAAGTTTCAGGCATAGTCCTTCCAACACTGGAAAAATGCTTACGTGGTTGCAGGTTTTGTGCATTATGAATTTCACTGTCACTAGGTTCTGCATCCCCATCATCTGACTGAGCTTGATGATCATTTTCTTCTTCAACATTTATCACATGAACATCCATTTGAAACAATTTACAAGGCTATGCTACTCCGTGTCTAATTCATGGATTAATGTACCAACCACGGACTGTATATTGTAACCCTATAAAACAGAAAGTAGGTGCAATCTAAGTTACCTGAGCTCCAATAGTAAATTCAAAATTGCAAATGCAATACATGAAGTCAAAAAATGATACCCATAGACCGCTCAAAACCTCATTATATAAAAACCACTATTACACACTCTGTGAATTTGTTCAATCATTTTATCCATGAATATTGTTAATAGTAAAATAAAATAATTGGTCAGATAAAAAATAAAAAAAATAAAACTCACCATATTAAAGTTTAAATAAAACTACATCAAATCATTGTGTCTGACTAACCCAGTCTTTATGTGTTAATATTGCAATTTAAAACCAAAAGGGAATCACACATAATGATATATACAAACATTATGCCACTAACAGGACATCGTCAATTAAGTCTAAAATTGAGAGAAAATTTAATGGATAGGTGGGGATAAGCTAGTGGATTGAATTTGTAGTGTTTGGTAAAATTAGCGGTTGAACTAGTGTTTATGATTTTTTTTTTTTGTGTTAACCCTCCGGTTCCTAGTGGGAAGGGAGCCTAGTAATCCGGAGTTATGCCGCGAAGTTAGTAAAGTCTGGCCAAGAATTATTCCACCCAGGAATCGAACTCGGGTTCTACCGAACGATTCGTCCTATGGTGGAGCTCCTTAACCACTTGAGCCCAATCACTTGGTTGGTTACAAGTATTTGGATTGGCTTATTTGAGCTTCTCTACTGACACTATTTGGAAGAACTAATGAAATCAGCTTATGACAATTTAAATAAGCCTTTTTAACTTATTTTCACAATTTCCCCAATATAGCTTATAAAAACAATTTATCTTTTGCTATAAAAATAGCTTATGCAAGTTTATACATAAGCTCTTATCATGATAGCTTATCAAACAGGTCTATTTTGTTCCTATGAGCTTATAAGCCCTAAAGCTACAAGCTCGAAAACTGACATTCTCAAACAGAGCCTAAATAACAATCCATAAATTGTCTACAATAACAATGAAAAAATATTCAATTGCAATGAAAAAACTAAACTTTATATAAAAATCAACAAAGCCCCTAATAAATAATAATTTACGGAATTAATTAACGAAACGGTTTTGCAGAAATTAAATTGACATGAAGAATTAGGAACCCTAACTTACAGAAATTATCACAAGATGACAAAACGACGGTGCTTTGGAGGTGGTTAGGGTTTCGCGACGACCGGAGAGTTGCAGAGAGAGAGAGAGAATGTGAGTGCGTGTCACAGATTCAACGTGACATAAGTACACACGCGTGTTGTTTGCCGTTTGATTTAGATCCAACGGTTCAAGATGACTTGGATGAAACTACTTTTTCTTTTAAGAAAGTGGGATCTGAATAAAGCTGTGGTTTTTGTGGTGGGATTTGTCAAGTGCATCACCAATGTTGTGGGTCAAACATTTTGCATGTGTTTTTTGTATTCTTCTACTTTTTTAATTAAAAATGACTTCCTTTCAAAAGAAAATTATAATCTATGTATTTGTTAAATGATGTAACAATACATCATTAAATGTATATATCAAATAACATTGATAATATATAAAAATTAAACTTTTAATTAGATAATATAGTAAAGTTTTGTAGTTTAATTTTTTTAATATAGTTTAAATCTTTTCAAGAAACATAAATATAGTTTAAAAAAACATAAATATAGATTTTTGAATTCTTTAAAAATATATAGATTTTTGAATTCTTCAAAAATATATAGATTTTGGAAGTTTATTAAATTATTTAAAATCAAAAAACTATATTTATTTTAAAACATGTACTCCCTCCATAACTTTTTATAAGCAAATTTGATCAATTCACATTTTTTAAGGAATGTGGTTTGTGTTATTTAATTTAAGTTAAATAACCTATTTTGCCCTCATTAATTGTGGTGTACAGTACTACCTCCGTTCCTTTTTAATTGTCACATTTTGACATTTTACACAAACCAAAACAAACTATAAATGTCACTACTTTTGATACAATAATTTATATTTTTACTATAATAACCTTATTCATTTAATATATAATCTCATATATTTCTCTCTCCGTAATAAATAACTAAGGATAATATTGGTAAAACAACATTTAAAGTTGCATTGAACTTTGAAAGTGACAGTTAAAAAGGAACAAAAAATTTCTTCAAAAGTGACAATTAAAAAGGAACGGAGGGAGTAGTATATTTTCAAGGTGTTGTTGTTAAACGTGTGTGCATTTAAAAAATTAAAGTAAGGATATTTCAGGTATATTATCCTTAAATATGACAAAAAAAGTCAATTTTGCTTATAATTAGTTACAACTGAAATGGTTAAATTTTGCTTATATTTTGTTATGGAGGGAGTATATTTTTACCTAAGAATATAAAGAGCTCTCTTATTTTTACCTAAGAATATTCATATTACTTTAACCCAAAAGATAAGAAGAATATTCATCATTTCCTTCCATTTTCCATTCAATCAATATATCAAACCAAACCACTAATAAATCTTCTTTTCTACTCCTTATGACTTTTTCTCAATTTATCCACGTTTGAAATAAATTTGTCTAAATAATGATGAGTCATCGTTACTTTGCAAAAGATACGTAGAGTAACTTTTACTAAATCACGGTGGCTCATTGTTACGACAATTCTAATGTGATACCAAACATTTCTAATTAGTTTCATGAAACAAAGATAGACTTAACTGTTTAACTAAAGAATAGGAAGACTTTTTGGAATTGACTTGAAGCATTGACCAAGTAATTTCCTCACAGACAGTGAGTATGTTATCTATGATAGTTCTCTCTTCCTTTGCTGAGAGTGAAACTCATACTTCATATCCTATGTTGTTGCTTTTCCAGCAACACTCTTCTTAAGACACCACATTAATTTGTGTTCATCACTCAGGTACTTCTATATTTCCTTACTTTACTATCCTTGCATAGTCTTGTACTGCTAGTTTTGTAGCAATTTCAAAAGGGTAATGAAGGAAATGGAGTTACAACAAAATGGTTTCATTCAAAGTGAAAATGAAAATAGAGATTTGATAATTCACATGGAAAATATGTTACAACGTGTTGAACTTCCCTTAGTTTCGCGTTGTTGTATATACAAAGTACCTCAAAAAATTCGAAAACTGAACCAAGAAGCCTATACACCAACCATTGTTTCCATCGGTCCATTTCACTATGGAGACAAGAGGTTAGAATCAATGGAAGATCTCAAATTGAGGTACCTCAAGAGTTTTTTCTTAGAAAGGACTCATAAGGGGTTAGGAGATTGCATTGGTTACATCAAAAAATCAGAAGAAATCATTAGATCTTGTTACTCAGAAGCCATTGAACAAACTAGTGATGATTTTGTTAAGATTATTTTAACCGATGCTTGTTTCATAATCGAGTATTTTCTTCGATCGCTTGAGTGGCCACAAGAAGATCCTTTGTTATCTAAGCCATGGTTGAGGTGTGATGTGAAGCTTGATCTCATATTACTTGAAAATCAACTTCCTTGGTTTGTTCTTGAAGACTTGTTCAACCTAACAGAACCTAGTTGCATTGATGGCGAGGTTTCTTCGTTTCTAGATGTTGCTTTTCATTATTTTAAGGTTCATTTCCTGCAGAGTATATTGCCTAATGAAACAAATAACAAGAACTTCACTATCCATTACTTTCATGAGCACTATCAACAATATATAATGAAACCTGATCAAGTTAGTATGCAATTACATAACCTCACTGATCTGTTAAGAGTATTTTACTTGCCACCTGATAAGCTACCAAAGAGGGAAAAACAATTAGTGAAGCAATTGTTTAGTGCAAGCCAGTTAGCAGAAGCAGGTGTAAAACTCCAGGTTGGTCAAGATTACAAAAGTGCACTTGAGTTAAAATTTGCAAAGGGCGTGCTTACGATACCGAGATTTGAAGTTTGTCACTGGACTGAGACGCTTTTAAGGAATGTGGTTGCATTCGAGCAATGTCATTATCCGTTTCAGACTTACATAACTGATTATACAATCCTGTTGGATTTCTTGATTGATACAAGTCAAGATGTTGATAAACTTGTTGAGAAGGGAATAATGATTAACACATTGGGTGATAGCAATGCAGTTGCTAAAATGATTAACAATCTTTGCCTAAATATTGTTCAGGAAAATATCAATGGCAGTTATACTTCTCTATGCAGAAAATTGAATTGCTTCTATGAGGACCCTTCTCATAAATATAAAGCAATCTTCATACATGATTACTTCAGCACTCCTTGGAAAATAACATCCTTTGTAGCTGCAATTGTGCTATTATTGCTTACTCTAATTCAAGCTACATGTTCTGTTATCACATTATTTTAGGTTGAACTCTTGTACTCATCATTCTTCAATAATGTTATCATCTTTAGTTTTTGATTTAATGTTCTGCATGCATTGAATACAAGCTTCATTGTTCTTGTACTCATAGATGCTTAAGGGAAATAAGACACTTGATCATTAGTCCATTTGTTTTAGATTTTGAGATGTCTCAAACTAGATCAGAATACAGTTGATGTAGTTATTGAACCTAATGTAACTCTTGATGTTAAATGCATAAATTTCAATTCTGCTATTACCACAATAGACACAGTAGTTCAAGATTGTAAGTCTCTTATTCACCAATACAATGAAATTTTGCTTTCTGCTTGTAGATTGGAAGATATGGTTATGATTTATGAAACCTGCCTTAACCAAGGCCTTAGGAATTAAATAGGAACTCTGTCCTGCACTAGATCAGAACATAGTTGATTTGATTATTAAATACTCTTAACAGATCAGTGAGATTATGCAATTTAATACTAACTTGATCAGGTTTCATAATATATTGTTGATAGTGCTCATGAAAATAATGTATAGTGAAGTTCTTGTTATTTGTTTCATTAGGCAATATACTCTGCAGGAAATGAACCTTACAATAATGAAAAGCAACATCGAAAAACACAGAAACCTCGCCATCGATGCAACTAGGTTCTGTTAGGTTGAACAAATCTTCAAGAACAAACCAAGGAAGCTGATTTTCAAGTAATATGAGATCAAGCTTCACATCACACCTCAACCATGGCTTAGATAACAAAGGATCTTCTTGTGGCCACTCAAGCGACCGAAGAAAATACTCAATTATTAAACACGCATCAGTTAAAATAATCTTAACAAAATCATCACTAGTTTGTTCAATGGCTTCTGAGTAACAAGATCTAATGATTTCTTCTTATTTTTTTATGTAACCAATGCAATCTCCTAACCCCTTATGAGTCCTTTCTAATAAACTCTTGAGGTACCTCAATTTGAGATCTTCCATTGATTCTAACCTCTTGTCTCCATAGTGAAATGGACCAATGGAAACAATGGTTGGAGTATAAGCTTCTTGATTCAGCTTTCCGATTTTTTGAGGTACTTTGTATATACAGCAACGTGAAACTAAGGGAAGTTCGACATTCTCTAACATGTTTTCCATGTGAATTATGGACTCTCTATTTTCATTTTCACTTTGAATGAAACCATTTTGTTGTAACTCCATTTCCTTCATTACCCTTTTGAAATTGCTACAAAACTAGCAGTACAAGACTATACAAGGATAGTAAAGTAAGGAAATATAGAAGTACCTGAGTGAAGAACACAAATTAATGTAGTGGCTTAAGAAGAGTGTTTCAATGATCCATGAAAGCTTATAACAAGATATTCTGTTAAGTCCGAGGATGTCCTAAACACTTGGGAAATATAAGGTTCATTTGCTGAGTTGTGAGCTTTGAAAGACAAACTACATGTTTTTTTTATAACCTCTTCATTTAATCCTATGTTGTCTCCAACTAACCCTCCACCCATGTTTTTATATTTGGTTTGTTTCATTGGTTTGTTATTATCATCTTCATATATATAAGGCTACTGGAGGAATGAAATGTAAATTACTAAGTTAACGATGACTTAACCTTATTGCAGTTTCATAGAAGCTTGGTTGTACTTGTTTGATTGATTAATTAGTACGTAATTTCTATGAAATTGGAATGAATAGTGATGGGTGAAATTACTTGGTTGTTGTCGTTGATGACTGACTTAAAGCCTTCTAAGTGGGCTCCATAGTATGTTTTTCCCTCCCATCAAACCATGGCTTGTAACTTGTATGTTTTTTTTTTTCTTCTTTTTTTCAAATTGGAGTGGAAATGTGAAAAGAGTGGTTGTTATTTAGCTAGGAGTGTCTCTCGAGTGTGCGTTGATAACTTCAGAGATAACTCTCAACTGAGAATGCAGGGCAACTGGAATTGTATTTGGAAACTCAAAGTCCCATCAAAGGTTAAGAACTTAGTTTGGAGGGAGTGTCGAGGTTGTTTCCCTACACGGGTTCGTCTTGCAAATAGAGGAATCATGTGCCCTATGGAATGTGTCATCTGCAGCGAAGAAAACGAGAATGATATGCACACAATGCTGACATGTCCGCGAGCTGTGTAGGTTTGACGTGTTGTGCATTTGTGGGACTCCAGCAAGCAAACTGCAAGTCAATTTAACATGGCAGACACAATTTTCAGTCTGCTGCAACACCTTGAGAACACGAAAGCCGAGCGTTTCGCCGTTATCTTGTGGAGTATTTGGAAAAGAAGAAATCTAAAGCTATGACAGCAACTGACCAAGTAATGGAACATGATGTTCACCTTTTGGAGGACTGGAAGATGGCGCAGGCAATGCATTCGAGCAGTAGAAGTGAAAACACGCAGCAACAACAAGCTGGGACAAGCACTGGTAGTAGTATTCAATGGACAAAACCCGCTCTAGAAAGAATGAAATGCAACATAGATGCTTCTTTCTCATCATATCTCAATAAGGTGGGAATTGGTTTGTGTATCCGTGATGTGAATGGGTGTTTTGTGCTCGCATAGACCAATTCCGGTTTGAATATACATTGAGAGTTTTGCATTCATCATTTTCGGTGTAAATGAGATTATCCTCATAGACAATGACAGTTAAAGTTTTGCATTATTTGTTTCATTATAGAAAGTGTTAGCGCGCTACAAGAAATGAAGATTTGACATATAGTTCATATATTTTTCATCATCTATTATTTGCAAGAGCTATGATCATTCTCATAATACCCATTTTGCTAACAGGGTTAAGCACTTAAGTATAATCTACTCCATGCTCCTATTTCTGCATGCTCATGAGTCGCGACTTCTACCTCTGCTGTCATGAACCACGTCACTTGCTTCACTGTCTGCTTCACCTTCTTCCTCATTAATGTCTACATCATGTTCTTGGTCACCCCATCTATTTTAATTTCCAGCTCTTCCTTATGACTTTCATCCCAATTCCGTTGAGTTGCTTGTCCTAATTTCACATCCTGCTCACAATAATCCTTTTAGTATTTAGACTTGACAAAAAGGAAAAAGGTCATGATGAATATTCATTGTAATGAGATGTGTCAATTAAATGAAAAAGTTAAAAAAAAAAAAAAAAAAAAAAAAAAAACATTACCTATGACTTAACCCAATTGTATGAAACTTTTCCTGATGATCTTATCTTCCTATTGTTAAAGAGTCATGCAAGCAACAAAAACACCAAAGAGTGCTGACAATATAATCCTATTCCATTTTATAAGTTTTCAGCTGAAGCACTGACTTGTAAAATGATTGACGGCTATCTGTAGAAGTTCTTTTATGTACATTACTATAGAAAGGTTAATTGTCATTGTATATGCGGATAATCTCATTAACCTGATCAAGCTAGCATGCAATTGTATAATCTCAGCGATCTGTTAAAGAGTATTTTACTTGCCACCTGATAAGCTACCAAAGAGGGAAAAACAAATAGGGAAGCATTTGTTTAGTGCAAGCCAGTTAGTAGAAGCAGGTGTAAAACTCCATGTTGGTCAAGATTACCAAAGTGTACTTGAGTTAAAATTTGCGAAGGGCGCACTTCCGATACCAAGATTTGAAGTTTGTCATTAGACTGGGACACTTTTAAGGAATGTGGTTGCGTTCGAGCAATGTCATTATCCGTGTCAGACTTACATAACTTATTATACAATCCTCTTTGGATTTCCTGATTGATACAAGCCAGGATGTTGATAAACTTGTTGACAAGGGAATAATGATTAACACATCGGGTGATAACAGTGCAGTTGCTAAAATGATTAACAATCTTTGCCTTAATATTGTTCAGGAAAATATCAATGGTGGTTATATTTCGCTATACAGAAAATTGAATTGCTTATATGAGGACCCTTCGCATAAATATATAGCAATCTTCATACATGATTACTTCAACACTCCTTGGAAAATAACATCCTTTGTAGCTGCAATTGTGCTACTTTTGCTTACTCTATTTCAAGCTACATGTTCTGTTATCACATTATTTTAGGTTGAACTCTTGTACTCATCATTCTTCAATAATGTTATCATCTTTAGTTTTTGATTTAATGTTCTGCATGCATTGAATACAAGCTTCATTGTTCTTGTACTCATAGATGCTTAAGGGAAATAAGACACTTGATCATTAGTCCATTTGTTTTAGATTTTGAGATGTCTCAAACTAGATCAGAATACAGTTGATGTAGTTATTGAATCTAATGCAGCTGTTGATGTTAAATGCATAAATTTCAATTCTGCTCTTGCCACAATAGACACAGTAGTTCAAGATTGTAAGTCTCTTATTCACTTATACAATGAAATTTTGCTTTCTGCTTGCAGATTGGAAGATATGGTGTTATGATTTATAAAACCAGCCTTAAGCAAGGCCTTAGGATTTAGATAGGAACTCCATCCTGCACTAGATCAGAACATAGTTGATTTAATTAATAAATCTAATGCATCTGTTGTTAAATGCATAAATTCCAATTCTGCTCTTGCAACAATAGTTCAAGATTCTAAGTCACTTATGCACCAGTTTAAGAAAGTGCTTGTATAAAATTAGTGTAAGTAGGCGCCACAATGATAAGGCTCATAATTTGGTTGAATTTGCAAAGAAGTTTGGAACTAGAACTTGGAGAATTGGTAGGAGAATTGTTATTGGTTAATGCAATCTGTTGTTTAACTTAAAGATGGCAGAAAATAGAGAGAGGAAAGTAATGGAAAAAAAAGCCAAATAAATGTGGAAAAAAGAGGAACTTGGAGATGCGGGGTATCGATCCCCGTACCTCTCGCATGCTAAGCGAGCGCTCTACCATCTGAGCTACATCCCCACATGTTTACTACTGATTGTAAATATTAAAATTAGTAGTTCTAATAATATGGGTGATTTTTATATTCTATGGGACTCTTTGTACAACATTTGAAGGGAGCAGCCATTGCCCATAGTTATGCAACTTATACTTACCTTCTACATTCTCTTATAAACATAAATATAGTTTGAAAATTAGAGGACCCAGACTCAAAGATGAGTTACAGACAATATGCATGGGAGCAGCTAACGATGTCACATTGCCACCCATCAATATTAGTTTTTATTTTTTTTATAGATATCCTATTGTCTTAGTTAATCTATCAATTTATTTATAAGTTTTTAATATATTGTCACCGATTGATTTATAAAAAAAAAAAATAGACTTGATCAAAAAAATAGAGTGGTGTTACTTGAACAACGTTGACACCGTATTTTGAATTTGATATCGTATAAAAACACGCGTTTTATAATTATTGATGTGAGTCGAAGATAAAAAATTAATAAAAATCAAATTTGTATCTGCATTAGTTTAATTTATGATTTTGTATCAAAGATGTATTGAAAAAAATATTTGAAATTAAAATAAAATAGTTTTACTAAAGTAATATTATGAAATTCAAAAGGGTCTCGTCTTAAAATATGTCTTAGACCTCAATGTGTGTGGGATCGACCATGACAAATATTATTTACTTCTTATAAGGATAATTGTTTTGCGAAAATTGTATGTCAAAAAATATGATTAATGAAAATATTTACCAAAGTAATATGTAAAAAAGTATTATTTGATAACAATATAAGTTTCTTTGTAAAATTGTAAAATTTACATATATAATTTTAAATTATTACCACAGTTTTAAATTTCTATATGACTCTAGCCATAACCACGTATCATATTTAAATTATTGTAAATTCTAGAATTTACATATATAATTTTAAATTATTACCACAATTTTAAATTCATACATGACTCTAGCCATAACCAAATATCCTATTCAAATTCTTATATAAAATCTATACTATATATAAAGTAGACTGTTTTGGGATGATTTTTTCTCTTTTCAATTATACCTTTAAACAAATTTGAAATGTTATTTGTTGGTGTCATTCAAAAAGATAAGAATTTATATTATATTTGTTATATTATTTTGAAAGATATTATATTTTTATATTGTTGGTATCTTTGAAAAATATAAGTATAGTTTGTTACCCCTAAAAAAAAAAGTATAGTTTATTACAATATGAAAGTGCAAAATATCTATTACATATACCTATATTTTAATCAAAATCAAATTAATTTTAATCGAAAATTCATAAAAACTACTATGCATAATTTATACGCATTAGCGTAATAAGAAGAGCGGACAGATGGGCACGAAGTGCCCGTCTAAACGCTAGTAATATTATAAAAATAATAATGATATATTAAACATAGATATTTGATGGTTAAAATAATAGTCTAAGAAGAAATCTAGCCAAAAAATGCTGACATGACATCCAATTTTAAGAATCATTAATTTTCTGACAAAAAAATTTAAAATTAAAATTTGATATCGAATCAATTAGATAATTTCTAATTTAAAAATATCTAAATGAGTAACTAAATATAAAAAAAATAGAATAATGTGGCATCTATTAGATATTTGCATAATTGTTCTATAAGTGAAGATCCTTTTTGAGAGGTGATTTCTAAGTCAAAGAAAAAGAATAGGCTAAATTACACTGTGAGTCCTTTAAGTTATTTAATTGTAACAAATTGGTCCTTTAAATTTTTTTCGTACCAGTTACGTTCTTTAAGTTATTTAATTGTAACAAGTAGGTCCTTTAAGTATTTTTTGTAACACTTAGGTCCTTTAAGTTATATAATTGTAACTTTTAGGCCCCGAATAACTTACATTTTTAAGATCTAAAATACACCAAATTGTTACAGTTAAATAACTTAAAGGACTTAATTGGTACGGAAAAAACTTAAAGGACCAATTTGTTACAATTAATTAACATAAAGAACCTAAGTGGTACGAAAGAAACTTAAAAGACCAATTTGTTACAATTAAATAACTTAAAGGATCTTTTGTGAAATTTCGCCAAAAGAATATGCAAGAAAGTTGAGTTATAAATACACGTGTAAGCAAAGCAAATATGTCATGAACTTGGACATAACTATATATGAATGTAAATTTGTCCCTATAAATGGGCATAATATTACTCCATTTAAGACCATAGAGGTGGAAGTTTTTTTCGTGCAAGTACGAGGATATGGGAGAAAATCCCCTTGAGAGAATTTTGGAAAAGGGTGATAGAGAATAGAGATCATGTCCCCTCCTTGTGGGCTGCCCTCTGGGCCAGTTCTAAAAAATTGTGTCGTGAGCCAGCTACAATGATAGGGCAATTTTGTCTCTGCATATTGGTGAAGCTTGAAAAAAAAAAATCAGGTGAGGTGTGAAAGTAAAGATAAAAAATTTAAGTTGCAAATTTTAAAAAAGATCATTAATATATAAAAGAATTAATATGACTACAAGTTTTTTTTGCTAAATCAAGAGCAAAATGACACGATTAAAGGACGTCCCAACTGAATTGTCAGCCAACCGGGTCTATATTTGGACGGATGAACCGATTGTCAACACAAGAACGGATCACATACCATCCAACTCCTTGCAACAACATGAATTGCAGGAAATAACGACTCTTTCGATCCCCAAACAATCCATGTCAAACAGAAAAGGAATGACGTGTCTTATAGGCGAACCTAAAACCTCAAAATATGCTGATCTCAACAGGTTTGGACAATGATCAGATAATCTAGGAACGAAAACACCAACCAGACACAACAACATCTGTTTTGGCAAAGTTTTCTAGAGAACCAGAACCAATCGAACTTAGATTTACGGATATTTCTAGCCTCTGGTTCGAATTTCAGTAGGACGAAGGATCCGAACGCCAACGCGTGTACAAACCCCGCATCTACAACTCACTATGCCGCAACACAGTAACCTTCACGACCATTTCTAGCCCACGTAACCAACCATCGAATCAACAGCTTTAAATAGACAAACCACACTGCCAGATATGCAAAAAACAAATTCGGTTGAAATAGAACAAACATCAAGCCACAGGGTAGTGCGAGAACAACCACACATACCTTAACCACTCAATTCTCCAAGAACCGAATCTTCTCCTAGAAGTAACAGTCGCGCAAGAAACGCATTTCAGAACCATGGTATGGAGGCGGCACCACCCATACTAAAGCAGCCCTTCCTTCCGCCGCGGAGGAGGCAACCGGAGACCAGAATGAAGTAAACAAACACCACGAACTGAAAAACCAGTAACACCACCAACCATCCAGAGAAATATGGATGCAACACAACTTTTCGACCCTTTGTAGACCTTGAAACAACGACGACACCGAGGACGGCGAAAGGTTGGGAAAACGGGAAGAAGCTTGGGCCATCAGGAGGGAGGAGGCTACAACGATGGTGCGGAGAATAGATCTCATCGCACCACCGTCTAAAGAGGCTACGTGATGAAAGAAAAGTTTTGTTGATAAATATTTCACCGTGTAACATACAAATAAATCTAAAAAAACGTCACAATAAACAACACTAAATATCATACCAACTATTTTTCTCAAAACTGACAAAGTCTTATTCCATATAAGCTACTAATTTTTTTTTTTATTTTTGTTGATATGAAATGACCTAAAAATTAAACAACTTAAATCCTACTAAGAAAACAACCATTGCAATATTTAATGTTGTTGTGCAATTTTTAAATTAAATTGTGAGTTGATACATAACTTGCTTGAATCAATTTTCAAAGAGAATCACTTTAGAAACCTATCGAGCCTTGGTGAATGCATGTTTTGTTAATTAAATAAAAAAGTAATATATAATTAAATTTAAATTAAAAAATATGAATATTAGATAAATCACACACAATTTATTTTCTCCTATGCTCATGAACTAAATGTGACTGTGGAGTAATGTATTTCAATCATAAACTACATACACGAACCAATAATATATCGTGTAAAAAATACACATTAGTTTATTCCTCGTGTATTAAATGTGACTTTTGAAGCCATGCATTTCAATCACAAACAACAACATTAACTACATGCATGAACCACCAATATATTTTTTAAAGAATACATATTTTTCTCATTCTTGATATATTAAATAAGTCTATTCGAATCATGCATGCCATGTAAGAATAAGTATTATATACTCCCTCCGCCCCAAATTGTATGTCACTTTGGAAAAAAAAATTGTCCCAAATTATATGTCGCTTTACAATACCAATGAAACATTAATGTTATTTTTCCTATTATATCCTTAACTATTTATTACTATATATTTTTTCAATTCTTTAATTTATCTTTCTCATATCATTTATTAAGGACAATTTTGTAAAACAACTCATAATATCTCTTTCTCACACAAAATTAATTATATTTCTTAATACGTGTGAAATGCCCAAAACGTCATACAATTTGGGACGGAGGGAGTATGTTAGAAGTATAAAAATATTTTCAACTTTAACCCTTATTGTATTTATGTATTATGTTTCTATTTTTTGTCAAATAATTAAATTAAATTTCTATAATAATCACATTATATTTAGTAATGTTCTATAAATTTATGAAAAAATTATAAATTACATCATTTGTCACTTTAAAATTAGACGAGAAATATCAACAAAATTAATTATTTATTTATTCTCTCGTTTGTTTTCATCTAATCTTTTATATTGATTTTTTTTCATTTTCACAAATGCGTAAAATAAAAGACATTTTGTGAACACAAGAGCCCAATCAATTGTAACCCGCTAATTGATGACCGGTGCAATCATGTTTTATGGCTTAAGCAAATTCCGGTTAAGGTCAATATTTTTATTTGGCGATTGTTTCTGAATAGATTACCAACTAAGATGAATCTGTTTAGTAGAAATATCTTGGATTATAATGATTCTTTTTGTTCGACCTCTTGCGGATTTGTTGAGGATCAGGATCATTTGTTCTTTTCTTGTGCTTTTTATGGGCAACTTTGGTTTTTAATATCAGGATGGTTAGGCATCTCAACGACTCTTCAAGGTTTTTTATTTGAGCATTTTCTTCGGCTTGGAGGTCTTGGGGGTTTTTCCAACAAGTCTCGTATGACTTTTAATATTATTTGGATCTCAGTTCTTTTTACTATTTGGAAGGACCGCAATTTGAGGCTTTTTCACAACAAATCTGAACAGCTTCAGTTTTATTGGAAAATGTTAAACTCTAAGCATTTTGGTGGCTTAGATCTTTTTATGCTGCTTTTGATTTTGAGTATTCGGTTTGGAGGTTAAATCCTTTATTATGTTTTCAGGTTGTAACTTAATGTTATTTTTCTTGGCTACTTTGCCGTAGCTTGTCTCATTGTAATTGTTGGACACTTTAGCTTCCTTTGGTACATCTTGTACTATAAGAGCTTGTGTTTTGTTTTTTAATATAATTTGTTTACTTCTTCAAAAAAAAATTGTAACCCGCTAATTATTTGTGATATCCTTTCAAAAAAAATTATTTGTGATATAATATAAAAAACAACTGGTACACATCTAAATATTTATACTATATGTATATATTATTAAAAAAAATTGGTGTCCTTTATAAATTGGGCCCAATAACGCATCTCGACCGTGCTCAAGGTCATCATTATCTACCCTTATTATGAATACTTTACTTAAAAAAACTGGCACAGTAAAATAAAACATCAAAGTAATTTTATTCCTAAAAATTATAAGAAAATTGAAATTCATCACAAAAATAATATAAAATAAGAGATGTGGAGAGAGGATCACGTAAAGATGTGCGGAAATGAAGATGAAAGATGTAATCTATCTAGATGCAGTAGGAGGATGAGAGATGTGGAGAGAAGACCACGTCTAGACTTGCCCAATTAAATTAAACTATTTGAATTTATTATTGGATGTTACTTATTTAAAATATTTTCTAGCACAATTGATAATTGAAGGAAAAAAAACACTACTAAAATATATAAAAAAATTCATAATTGTTGATAAATATACCATATACATTATATATAAATATATAAACAATATAAATCATGTTGACCTTCATTATATAACTATCAACAAAATATATTATATAATACATTAAAACTAAAAGATAAATAATATTAAAAATAAAAAATAACCCCGCGGAGGAACACACAGCAGTTTAGAACATATGAGTTTGAAAAGGTTTATACTAATTTTGAGTAAGTTTTCATAATAATCTTTTTTAGAAGTAAAAAGTGAAAATCTTTTTTTATTAAATTAAATACGGTTAAAGTGTAAATAAATGATTTTGTTGTATGATTTTATGTTATTTTGTTGCATAGACAGTCAATTTAGTCTCTTTTTTTATCAACACCTCCCTAAATTACTTGTCAAAAAAAAAAAACTCCCTAAATTAGTTTAATCAACTTAAAGTTTTTAAATTAATTTAACAATGAGATGTTTATAGGGATTAAAAATAATTATAATCAAATTGAGATTTTTTAAGAGAAACAAATTAAATTTTGTGTGTAACAAATACTAGAACTATATAGTTCCTAAAAAATTATAAAAAAAAATATGTTTCCGCATGAAAAACAGTTAAACCACAACTATATACTTTAGGACGTAAAAAATAGTTAAAAAAAAGATTCTTCAAAAAAATTAAATTGAATTAAATGTGTTTGACCGGAATGTATTTGAAAATTTAGGGTTTTTAAGATAATCAACAATTAGATCGTTAATGTGTTGTCCGACAGACATCTTATTTTCTCCAATCATAATTGATGATTTGAGATCGTATACATACTCATCACTCGTCTCCTATATATTGAGAAAATTTATCGACTCCTATTGAAAAAATTTACACGAAAGTGTAAAAATCAATCAAGAGAAAATAGCACGCCTCATTATTGAAACGACACAAAAGTTGGTTGAAAGAGTCATTTTGTTTTGTTAACTGGTCTCCCTTGTTAATTGTCATTGAGAACGAATAATAACGGTTTTTATTTATGTTATTTGTAAGAAAAAAATAACCCATTGTACTTTCATCATCACTCAAATATAAAAAAAATCTCTCGTTAGATATACTTGTTTCTATTGCAACAAAAAATCACCGGTAACGGTGTTAAAGATTCTGTTAGTTTCTTGCAAACGTTAAAAATCACTGATGATTCAACGAGAGTCTGTGTTCTACAATCTCTATGCAAAAATTTGAGCAAGTTACAATTTGTGCGATAAATAAAATGGTATCAATGAAATTTGGTTGTCTAAAACTGCTCCCTCCGTCTCTATTTATAGGAGTAGTTTACAAAAAAGTTTTGTCCCTAAATATAAGATCATATACAAATTCCTAGATGAATTGATTACTCTTTTTCCAAATATACCCTTTATTAATACTATCAATTTGTCTTGGTATATGAAAAATTAACATTAAATATAATATTTAATTAAGGGTAATCTAGTAATAGTCACACCAATTTGAGACAACTTTATTACTCCAACAACTTTTCTTAATACACGTGATTTTTGTAAACTACTCCTATAAAAAGGGACGGAGGGAGTAATAATGTACTCCCTCCGTCCCAAAATAACTTAGTTATTTGTTCATTGCATACATATTAAGAAAAATATATAAGTGAAAGAGAAAGAAAAATGGTTTTAAGTGTCATTGTCAAGTATTTGTGCAATCATCATGTTCATAAATGCAAAATGGAAAATATTGAATTAGGAGTGATGAAATTACTCCATCCGTCTCAAAATAACTTAGTTATTTGCTCATTTCACGAAAAATGTATAAGTGAAAGAGAGAGAAATGATTTTAAGTGTTTTGTCAAGTATTTGTGCATTCATCATGATCATAAATGCAAAGTAGAAAATATTAAATATGAAATTAGTATTAATTATAATGTATAATTGGAAAAAGTAATTAATATTGCATTGAAAAGTGAAATGAGTCAATTTTTTGGAGACAATTGTTTTTTACAAAAGGGTCACTTAACATGGGACAGAGTTATAATATTAATTATAGTGTATAATTGAAAAAAGTAATTAATATTGCATTGAAAAAAGAAATGAGTCAAAAAATTTAGAACAATTATTTTTTTACAAAAGAGTCACTTATTATAGGACAAAATGAATAATAGTAATCATATAGTGTATAATTGAAAAAAATAATAATTAATATTACGTTCAGAAGTGAAAGGAATCAATTTTTTAGGACAACTTTTTTTTAAAAGGGCCATTTATTACGGAAGAGAGAGAGTAAGTTACAATTTATTTAATAAAAATAAAAATTACTACAAGTTACAAGCCATGATCGGAGGGAAAAAAAACTATGGAGCCCACTTAGAAGACTTTAAGTCAGTCAACAACCAAGTAATTTCACCCATCACTATTCATTCCAATTTCATAGAAATTACTACGTACTAAATTAATCAATCGAACAAGCACAACCAAGCTTCTATGAAAGTGCAATAAAGTTAAGTCTTCGTCAATTTAGTAATTTACATTTCGTTCCTCCACTGTCCTTATATATGATCATAAGTCATAACAAACCAATGAATCAAACACAAACCAAATATAGAAACATGGGTGGAGGATTAGTTGGAGACAACATAGGATTAAACGAAGAGGTTATAAAAAAAACATGTAGTTTGTCTTTCAAAGCTCACAACTCAGCAAATGAACCTTATATTTCCCAAGTGTTTAGGACATCCTCGGACTTAACCGAATATCTTATTATAAGCTTTCCTGGATCATGGGTTGAAGCTGATTGGTTTGTTAGAAAACCATTTGGTGAAACTAAGATTGATCTTGCTCAGTTTCCTTTGCTTAAAAGTGTTGGTAATGATGAAACTGCTTTGGTCAACCAAGCCTTCTTCAACAGATTCGATCGTTTGTTGAAACTTTCTTCATTTATAACCGAGGTATGTCGTATCTAACTTCCCTGCCACACAATCTTTCTTTTTATTTGGAATTGGATAGCACCACAACAAATTTTGAGCTTATAGCGCATAATTTAAAGCTTATAAGCTCATATGACCAAAATAGACATGTTTAGTAACAATTTATAGTGGATGAACTTATAGCGGATAACTAATAAGCTAACTTATTGATATCTAATAAGCTAACTGATTGAATTTGTAGTGTTTGGTTAAATTAACGGTATAATTAGCTTATAAATATGCAATACATAAAAAAGATATTTATTATTTTCAATTAAGATTACATTGGTAAAATTGAGAGAAAAAAGATAAGTTATAAGCTACTTGAATTAACTTATCAAAAATAATTGTAAGCTAATAAAAAAAATAAACTATAAGGTCGCGAGAAAATAACCGTTGCCAGAATGACAGATGCCAGACATGTCCTTTTTAGTCATATGATGTTATAAGATATAAACTATGAAGTATGAACTACAAACTGAAAAATGTGTCTTGCCAAATAGATTCATACCCATTTTTTAAAAGTTACTTCAAGTGGTTTATAGCTTATCATTTTTTTTCTCAATTTTACTCCAGTTATCTTAATTGAAACAAATTAAATATTAGTTAAACATATTTTTTCATGTCATTATATACTTCTCAACTAGTTCAAACGTTAATTTTATACTAGACAGTACAAATTCAACCAACTAACTTATTTGCTATCAGCTAGCTTATCGCCTATCTGTTATGTTTTCATCAAATAGAGTCCTAATGTTGTTTGTCACATTAAATCAAGATTTGAGTAATTTCACGAATTATCTGTTTTGGAAAATGATTAGCAGTTTTGAAAATAGCTTAGTTAATTTTTTGTTACAATTCAATTAAAAAATTTATTATAGATAAAACAAATTAATTACCTTTGAATTATGCTACGATACTAATCAAATGTGTTGCATTGCAGGTGAAGAAAGTTATGGAAGAAGGGAAACAAGTCGTTTTTACAGGGCACTCTTCAGGGGCTGTTTTGGCCATTCTAGCAACATTTTGGGCATTGGAAGAGAATCTTTACCCAACCAAAATCCAAATTCAGCACAAGTCACCCATGTGTGTCACTTTTGGTTCTCCCTTGGTTGGTAATCATATATTCTCTCATGCTTCAAACAGAGAAAAATGGTCTCATCATTTCATACACTTTGTCATGCAATATGACATTGTGCCAAGGATTTTTCTTGCTCCTTTCTCTTCTATTGAAAAACTTATTAGTCCTGTTCTTCAGCTTTTGACTCCTAACAGCAACTCCTTAACTCAAGATCCAATAAGAGACAGTGTGACTTGTGAATTTTACTCTACTGTGATGAGGAATGCAGCAACTGTTACAAGCCATGTTGCTTGTAATCTAATGGGAAGCACAAATTTGTTGTTGGAGACTATGACAAATTTCGTCGAGTTAAGTCCGTATAGACCCTTTGGAACTTACATCTTCTGCAATGGTAATGGCCAGCTGATTGTGGTAAAAAACTCAGACGCTGTTTTACAAATTATGTTTCATATTGCTCAGCTAAGATATTTGGCACAACTTTCTGAAGTTGCCAACAAAAGCATACTGCAACATCTAGCCTATGAAGCTGAATTAGAGGAGAGCTTAGGAATGCAAAATGTGGTGTACTTAAACAAACTTGACGACCTTCCTTTGTCTGCTGGTGATGGTCATGATACCGACATTGCAGCCGCCTTGGATAGCCTTGGACTGGTCAGTAATTAAATTTTCTCTACATCTCTATAGAAAGCACATATAGAGTCAAGGTTTTAAAAGTGTGATTGTGATTGCGACGTCAAAGTTTTTATTTATGTCTGTGACTGCACTACGACTGGAATTGTGGTTGCATCCCGTTGTGACACTCAACCATGATTTAAAACCTTGGTTAGAGCATGTTATTGTGGGAGAAGTTAATGTTGACCATCCATTTACGATTGTATGGTCAATAATAACTCCTCTTGCAACTTCTGCTCTCACTATATATGTCCTTCAATATGATAGATCTTATACAGACATAAAATTAAACTGCATAATTTAGCTAGCTGATATGTGTGTGTGTGTGACGAATTGTTTTGCTGAAACTGATTTCAGAGCGTAAGAGCACGGCTGTGCCTTCGAGCAGCTGGTGAGTTAGAAAATCAAAAAGAAAGAAATGAAGAGAAAATAAAAAAGGAGATTCAGGAGAAGGCAGTGGCAAGCATGAGGGATTTGGAAGAGTACAAATCAACATGTGAGATAAACAATGGAAAAGGTTATTATGATGCCTTCAAGGTGCAAAAGGAGCCAAAGGATTTCCAAGCAAATGTGAAGAGGCTTGTGCTTGCAGGAGTATGGGATGAGATCATTGAAATGCTGAAGAGGTATAAACTGCCAGATGAGTTTGAAGGGAAAAAAGAATGGATTGAACTTGGAACGAGATTCCGTCGTCTTGTTGAGCCTCTAGATATTGCCAATTATCACCGTCATTTGAAGAATGAGGACACAGGACCTTACATGAACAAGGCTAGGCCAAAGAGGTATAGGTACACTCAGAGATGGTTGGAGCATGCAAACAGGTCACCAAAAGAAGAAATCACAGAATCTACCTTTTGGGCTGAGGTGGAAGAGCTTTGCAGCTGGACTAGTAATAATAAACCTTTTGAAGATGTCAAGGAAAGGGTTCTCAAACTGGAGCAAGATATTAAAATGTGGACTGATAAAGAGGTACTAACCAAGGATGTGTTCTCAAACGATCCTACCTTCATAAAGTTATGGGAAACTCTACCTCAGGAACATAAATCTACATCCTGCATCTCCACTCTCTTTACCGTTAAAGAATAAATCAACTGGCTATCTTTAAACCCACATGAGGTGGCTTTGTGGTGCCGGCTTGGGACCTTGAAGTGTTCTCTCAAGATCTCAGGTTCAAATCCTCCTAATGTCATTTTTTGTGGGCTAGTCCATACAGGGATTTGCTCTGGCTTTAAATGGCCTCCTGCTAGTGGGGACCCTTCTCGTAAATATAAGGCAATCTTCATACATGACTACTTCAACACTCCTTGGAAAATAAAATCTTTTATAGCTGCAATTGTACTACTTTGGCTTCGTCTTATTCAAGCCACATGTTCTGTCATCTCATTGTTTTAGGTTGTATTCTTCATTCTTCAACAGCGATGTTGTCATTTTCAGCTTTTGATATAATGTTCCGCATGCGTTAAATTCAAGAATCATTGTATTTGTATTCTTAGATGCTTAGGGGCAATAAGACACTTGATCATTAGCCCTTTTCTTTTAGATTTAGAGAATATAGTTGATGTAGTTATTGAATCTAATGTCTTTGTTGTTGTTAAATGAATAAATTCATTTCGGCTCTTGCCACAATTGACACAGCAGTTCAAGATTGTAAGCCTCTTATGCACTAGTTTGAGAATGTGTTCGTTATCCACATTAGTAGATACCACAATGTTAAGGCTCATAATTTGGTAGGATTTGCAAAGAAGTTTGGCACTAGAACTTGCTTGGAGAGTACCCCAAATGAAGCTATTAAATCTTTCTGTAATGAATTTGGTTAATGCAATCTGTTGTTTAACTTAAAAATGGTAGAAAAGGGAGAGAGGGAGGTTATAGAAAGAAAGAAGAAAAAAAAACAGATAATTGTGAAAAAATATGAAAATTGGAGATGCGGGGTATCGATCCCCGTACCTCTCGCATGCTAAGCGAGCGCTCTACCATCTGAGCTACATCCCCTTTGTGTGAAAGTTCTTTTAAATATCATAAATAAAAGTTTTAAAGAAGTTGAGAAGTTAACTAACCTAAGGTGATTTTTATATTTTATGGGATGGAACTCCGTACGACATCCACATATGAAGAAAGCAACCATACTTATCTTCTTCTACATCTCTTCAACATGTGAAAAATGATTTTAAGGTCATCTTTTAGAGATTTAGTGTCTCCTCGAGAACATTATAAAACCGTCAAGAGTAAGACTTAGGGGCTGTTTGTTTTATGGATTGTAAATTTATTCCTAGGAATGTGATATTTGGAATCCTTAGTTCCCATGTTTGTTTCAAGTTTTCATAAATTATGCCTAGGTATATTTTATTCCTAGGAAAAAAATTTACACAAAATTTTTTCACTTGTTACTCCCATGTTAAAGTATGGGAATCTTTTATTCTCATGGGAATAAGAGGTAACCACCCATAAATTCCCACTCTCACATTATTTTAACTCTTTTATTTTATTGTTTTAAATTATAAATTAAATTTATTTAAAAATATTCCTGAGACACTAAATTAATTACCAAACACTTTAATAGGATTAAGATTCCTAGGAATAATGTTCCAGGGAATGTTATTCACAGGATTGTAAATTTAACCCTTGAAACAAACTCACCCTTAGGGGATGCAAGGAAGCAGCAATGCGAACCTGTTTTCTCCTCTTGTGTGCACCTAATTAATGTAAGTTATAGGACAACATACCCTTTGGATTGGAGAAGAACCCTTGTTGAAACACAATGCCCGTAATGTTCATCCTTGAAAATTAATGATTTGATAATACAAAACCTCTCATATAATAATGATTTTGTAATTTTATTTTTGAAGGATATAAAATTATGATTTACTTAAAATATTAAGTTGATTTCATTTCATATGATATATTTTAGAGCAAAGATGAAATTTAGTCCTTCACAATTTTCTCGCGACCCAATTTAATCCTAGACAAAATTGAAACTCAAAGTAGTCTCCCACTTTTTCATAACAAGGACAAATAAGTCCATTTATTATGCTATGTGGGGCCTTGCTCGGTCTTTGCTTGGCATTTCTACAACCAATCCGTCTCATCTTCAGGAGCATGCTATTCAGTTTACTTATTCTTCAGGTGGTTTGAGAACTCGTCGTTCCTTTTTGAAGCTTGTTTGACTTTGTTGCGTAGAGTTTTGTCGAATGAAAGGAAGAACCGAATATTTAAGAACATCAAAAGTCATATCCATCGGTTGCTAGATAAAGTGAAGCTACATTCCTTTTGGTGGATGAAGACTACTAATATTAATATTCGTCTAAATTTTCATATGTGGTGGTCGAGCCCGTTTGTTTGTTTAGGCATCAGGTAATTTGTTGTATTTTCGCTTTTCTTGTGACTTGATCGTTTGTATACTTTTGAGGTCCTTATTGACACACCTTATGCTATTAAGGATACTCCGTTATTTTGCGTTGTTAAAAAAAAGTTCATTTATTACGATGAATGAGAGACTAATTTGTATCGGTCCTCTCAAAATTGAAGGGTTGGAATGAGTTATAAAAATAAAATAAAATAAATAAGTACAAAATTGATTATGTCTTATTATTCTCTAACAAAAAAAAAACAAATTCACTACCAATGTCCAATTGATAATCAAATGTCACCACAAAAAAAAAAAAAAAGCCAAATGAAAACCGTTCTGCTTATATGTGTAAGCTGCATCAAAATTCTCATTTCACAGTCACTTACTTACTACTTACATTTCCACAAACTGCTTCTTCCATTATTCCATTTCATAAAATTCAATTTCCAACTTTAATTTAATCTTTCACAAAAGAAAAAGTGAAAAACTCACTCAGAAAAATGAAGACTATTCCTTTGATTCTAATGGGTTGTGGAGGAGTTGGTTCTCACCTTCTCCAACACATTGTCTCATGTCGTTCTCTTCACTCTTCACAGGTAATCGATTCTCATGTTTCTCATTCTGTTTTAATTTCCTTGTATATCTTCATTCTTCTCATCACTACCAATCTAGTATCAAAATCATTGCTTTAGCTTGAAAGTGGAAACTTTGTGATGATTTCTGATGACCCATTTGTTATATGGTAATAAAAATCATTTCTTTAGCTTGAAAGTGAAAATTTTATGATGATTTCTGATGACCCATTTGCGTTTTAGTATCAAAATCATTGCGCTTTAGTTTGAAAGTGAAAATTTTGTTATGATTTCTGATGACCCATTTGTCTTATATATCATTTTTTTTTTGTTTTTTTTATCATGGGTTTATTCTTTGGAGTTCATTTGCTATCTTAAACTTCATCTAGCTATTTATCATAGTAAATTATGAATGTACCACCAACACTTCTGATGGAAGGCATGTCTGGTGTCCGTGACAATAACACATGTAATTACATTCAATTAATTCTTCTTTTCAAAATTTTACTGGTATTGACGTGTAAGTGTCATGTCTGGTGTCGTTGTATGTGTCCGTGCTTCATAGAGTATGATCATTTTCTGACATTGATGGAAAATGTGTTTATAAATTTGAAGTGTTTTTGTTGGTTGATGTTTTGAATTTTGATTGTTATTTTGGTTGGCAGGGACTGTACTTGAGAGTTGTTGGAGTTGGTGATAGTAAATCTCTGGTGGCTGTTGATGATTTGTTGAATAAGGGGTTGGATGATAACTTATTGTTAGAACTTTGCAGGCTCAAGCATGGTGGCGAATCTCTATTGAAACTTGGTGATTTTGGTAAATATCTATGCTAATATGCTTAGCTTGTATTGGTGCTGATATGAATGTTTGTGTGATTTCTTATGATTACTCTTTGATTGTAATTGAAAGGACAATGTCAAGTATTTGTGCATCCAGAATCGAAAGGAAAGATTTTGGAGATTGCATCTCAACTTGGTAAAAAGACAGGTGTGTTGGGTTTTATTTTGTCACGCAGCACCTGCTTAATGTGATTGATTTCAAAGATAATCCCAAATAAGAGTAAAACTGTGTGTATGAAAAATTGCTTAGACATCATATCTGAATTTTTCATTGTAGGTTTGGCCTTTGTCGATTGCACTGCTAGCTCTGACACTATAGTGGTACTAAAACAAGTGGTGGATTTGGGTTGTTGTGTTGTTTTGGCAAACAAAAAGCCTCTTACATCTACAATGGTAAGATCATCACAAGTGTTTCATAATAATTGTTGAAATGGGGAGGTTAGAAAATACATCATATTTGTAAGCAGAAAAATCCCACTTATGTCTAATTTACCCCCTCTAATTTATGGTCATGTTCAGTTTGGTCATAAAAAAAAAGAGATGATCCTTAAACTTTATAATGTATGGAATTTTGTATTTCCATTTCATTTTCTGTTGATATATTAACAGAATTTGTCATTTTTATATCATGTTTTTGAAGCTTCGGCACCAAAGTGCTCATATGATCCTTCTTGAAGTGGACTTTTCCAATCTTGAAATTCGTTGAAAAAAATAGTCACTTGATCTGAATGTTGCGTTTCCTGTTAGCATTTGACAGAAAATAAAATGCAATGATGAAAATGTGCATGTCAAAAAGTTTTGGACATTGCTTGTTTCAAAGTTTTGAAACTGAAGTGCACAAGGCCCTAGGTTAAAGGGGGTTGATTAGACTTTTCCCTAAAATAAAGTTTCATTATAAATATTCTATCAATTAAAAGATAAGGTTTTATTCTTTCCCGCCTGCCTCATATAAACAATAACTCTCTCTTACATGGAACAGGAGGATTTTGAAAAACTTCTGACATATCCACGTCGTATCAGACATGAGTCAACTGTAAGTGATGTTATTTCATACCTCAACATGATTAAAGATTTTATTAACAAGTTAGTGCAACGAGATGGGACTATATTAAAAAAAAGTGTTGTGAAACTGTGAAAGTAAGAATTTTCAATAAAAAGGAATATAAACTGCAAATTTGTTTATGGAATTTCTTTGATTGGTTATATTTCTGTCTTTATCTCTAATCTCGGAGTAACCAAACTAGAGCCTGTATAACTTCTGGATGTGTTGTATGGATCTATAATCGGCAAGCAGTTGCTTTGCAAAAATTCAGACCTTAGTAAACAAGGAATGTAATCTAGGGGAAAATCTGAATGTTCTGATTTGCAGACAATTATCTGACGACTCATCTAAATTTTTCCATTAAAGAACTTGGTATTATGTCATCTTCATCTAGAAATAAGGAAGGAAAGATTTTGAATTTGAGGAGTGTGCTTTACTCAGTAATATTCTCATGCATATATAAAAATATGGAAGTTCAAAATCAAAATCTGAAAAAAGGGAGCCAATATATGAATTCTATTTTAATTTTGAAATGTGTGAATGGTATTATCGTATTTTTTTCTTTCAATTTTTTAAAATAATTTTACTTTAAGATTGTTCTTTTTGAACAAAAATGTATGTTTCTTTAACTGTAAAATCTAAATGCATGTTCTTGGAGTCGTGATACATGTTTGATTCTTTTTTTGTGCAGTACATGTTTGATTCTGACACTTGTTTGTCTCATCCGTTATTTTTTAATTAATCATTATTTCTGTTTACTTTCTGGCAATTTTTTCAAAGACGTATTTATGCTTAAATCAACTCTTTCCTCGGAATCAGTTGATTATACACTATCTTGTTAAGCAATCAATTTTTTTAACTTGTCTTGATTGCGAAATAAGAAACGTGCTTTGAATGGGGCATGTACATTTGTTAGGTTGTCAATTAATGACAGTGAAATCTAATACTTCCTCGGTTCCTTAGACCATCTACAATGGGGGGTCCTATTTACTTGCCACTTCTCTAAAAAAAAAAAATTGATTCTATTTACTTGTCGTTTTCAAAGTTCAATGCAACATTAATTATTACTTGTCAATTATGCCCGTATGTTTTTATTGCATAGAGAGGAATGATGGTGAGATGATTAATGGTATTATTGAAAATAAATAAATAATTCCATCAAAAATAACAAAATTTATTACTTTTCTTGGTATGTATAAATAACTTTAAATCGACAACTAAAAAGGAATTGAGGAAGTTTGAAACTTTTCCTATCGAAATCTTATTTGGCTTCATGGGGATATTGAAAAATCATGGATTTTGAGGAGCTTTGACTGATCTGGTTGTGCTATTTTTAAAGGTAGGTGCTGGTCTTCCTGTGATATCATCCCTGAATCGCATAATCTCGTCTGGCGATCCAGTTAATCGCATTATTGGAAGTTTGAGTGGTACATTATCTTTCATCATTGTATGATTACATCTTCTAGATATTATTTTATTTATGCTTAATCACATATTCATTGTTGGCAGTCTTCCACATAAGTGTAAGGTATTGTTATGTTGATATTGGAATTTATTCTGCATACTCTTACTAGGGACATTGGGGTACGTAATGAGTGAGGTTGAAGACGGAAAGCCACTGAGCCAAGTTGTTAGAGCTGCTAAAAGTCTGGGGTACACTGAACCAGGTTATTGACAGCTACTTTTGAAATTGCATTATTCAATGGGTTCCATTTGCTAATTGCTACACAATGAGTTTATGAAAATTTACCTTTAAATTTGTGGAATATTTATACATGTTTTATTGCAGATCCGCGTGACGACCTTGGTGGAATGGATGTTGCTAGAAAGGTTTGTTTTTCTTCTGCCAAATTTAGTTTTACAGTTGTGCCTGCTTTATCCAAAAGTTCACAAATCTGCATCATTGGCCCGTGTTAGCAAAATTTATGCGTTGGGTGTGGCTAATGGGGCTTCAGTTTCATTTTCGAAGTTTTGATATTGGACTTTATCAATTTTTTAGTTGACCATTTCTTATCACGGGACATTCTGCACTACTTTGGATGAAGTTGAATGTACTATTATGAATAGTAGTTTAAAATGCTCTTAAATCTTAATACAAACTTTCTGTATTTTGGTCTAATATTTGAAACAGGCTTTGATTCTGGCTCGAATACTTGGTTGTCGGATTAATATGGATAGCATTCAGGTTTGTGTGACATTTTTCACATTCTATTTCGCTATCCTACCTTCCTTTATTTATTGTATTTTTTCCCTGTTAAAATACTTGGTAGATAAGTCAATTTAGTTAAGGTAGTTAGAATTAGTTAGGTGGTTATAGTTAGTTAACCACTATAGTTAGGTAGTTATGGTTAGTTAACCATTCTAGTTAATATCATAAGTGGTCTATAAATAAGACCATACATGTACTCATTTCTCATCCTTTTATCAAATCTATATTTTCTACTATGTTTTCATTTGGGCTTCTACCTCATGAATACAACTATGCTCTCTATCTTTCCTACACATATGATCTTTCTCCCTTCGATTCCATGATTCTTAACATGGTATCAGAGCGATACCCTAGGGAGGAAGATGATGATGCTTCCGCTACCGATTCAGCATACGATGAAAATGAAGATGAAGAATCTGAAGGTGATGATGAGGTTCTTACAGTTTCTGCACAACCTCTGGAATCTTCAACTTCTGATGTTCACTTCGTTTTTGGTAGTTTCGAGTCTCCAATTCAACCGGTTTCTAGTCCTTCAATTGAACCAAAATTCGATGGATTCTCCATCAAGATTGGTGAGATTTCTTGTGTTATCATCGATTCTTGCTGCAACATCGTGAATAACGATGATTCTGTGTTCGCCGATTCGCAATATGAGAAATTGCAAATTCTTGAACCTGAATTGTAGAATTGCGACTCTGAATTCGTAGTTTCTGAAGCACCGGAGGTTCTCGTCACTACATTACCGGTGAGATTGTGTAGCTCTGTTTACGGCGTCGCCGCCGTGAGGCCTTTCGCCTCGTGGTTGTTCGTCGGAAAACAGTCTGAACATCTTGTTTCCGCCATCAACAATCAGTTTCAGTTTCTCAAGTTACATGACGAATCAATCATCGATTTCGATCCCGGCGGAAGAATTGGTTCGTGTTTGTTGTTCTCCGTTTTCACAGTTCTCCGACAAATCCAATTCCGTTTGTGGTGGATACCTTGGGATCGAGGGAGGCATATCCTGATTCCGGTGAAACTTTCTCTTCACAATCTGTTTGCAAACTACAACTCTAGGCAAGCAATGTTTGTTTTTGTTCAATCCACGCCCTAAGACACCATTGCAGAAGCTCTCGCGAGGGAGAATGTATTGTTTCGAAATTTCAATTCAGCGTTTCAACATATTGCATAGAGGAAGCGTAAGCCACCATGAATTCTGACAGAGTGTTCACAGAAGTTTTGGAAAAGCTGTTTTCAGAAGAAGCGCGTTTTACATAAGTTGTTCTTCGTTCAAAAGCGCTTTTGCAGAATATCAAGAGGATAATTGCGTTTTCTTGTTTCATGTTACATACACTTTACAGAAGCATGTTTTGAACCAGTTGTTTTGCATCAGACTCTGGAAAAGTGATTTTGGAAAGCGCGTTTGGTACAAGCTGTTTTGACAAAGCACGATTTGTTAGCAGTACTGTGTTTCTCCTTCATCCTTGTGCTTAGAGTTTTGGCAGTGTGTGTACCGTACTGGAAATTACTTGCAAGTTCTCTATTGGGCATGGGCTATGGGAGGATCGGAAATTAAAATTGGGCTTGTGCTACCTCATTTCCTTCCTATCATTTTTTTGTCATTTGCTAGTTTTAACCCCATTTTACTTAGTTACTTTAGTATGAATAATCATTGTAATTCCAAACTTAAATTGGTGAATTTCCCCATTTTGAGTTTGAGGGAGGCTGTTAAAATACTTGGTAGATAAGTCAAGTTAGTTAAGGTAGTTAGAATTAGTTAGGTGGTTATAGTTAGTTAACCACTGTAGTTAAGTAGTTATGGTTAGTTAACCATTCTAGTTAATATCATAAGTGGTCTATAAATAAGACCATACATGTACTCATTTCTCATCCTTTTATCAAATCTATATTTTCTACTATGTTTTCATTTGGGCTTCTACCTCATGAATACAACTATGCTCTCTATCTTGCCTACACATATGATCTTTCTCCCTTCGATTCCATGATTCTTAACATTCCCTATGTTAGTAATTTTATATGAATTTCACAGATTGAAAGCTTGTATCCCAAAGAAATGGGGCCTGATGTAATGACTGTTGATGACTTTTTGAGTCGTGGACTCTTGTTGCTAGACAAAGATATTCAAGAGAGAGTTGAGAAGGCAGCTTCAAAAGGAAATGTTCTGCGATATGTCTGTGTCATTGAGGGCCCAAGGTATCTTTTTTCCTCCCTTCATATTCTGTGTTCAATTCAATCAAGCATTTGTCACACTTCCACACACATGGTTTTCTCCTTTTTCATGTTCAATTCAATCTTTGCATATGATTTGGTAATGTTTAATGTTCAAAATTATTAATATTAAATATGTTGACACCTTTTATATCAATTATAACTTCTCTCCTTTTTCAAGGTGTGAAGTTGGTATTCAAGAGCTTCCGAAGAATTCTGCTTTAGGAAGATTAAGAGGAAGTGATAATGTGGTGAGCTTATTTATTTTCTCGCTTTTGGTGTTAAGTATTTTTAATTAGAATTCTTTTCCATTTTAGAGGCTTGACCTTGCACAATATGCTTTCTTTCTCAATTTCTTTGCTCTGCCATACGGTACAAGTTCATCTTTCCGGAGCAATAACTTTGAAGTCTTGACCATTTTATATGTTGATGCAAATGACAGTTGGAAGTATACACTAGGTGCTATAGTAACCAACCGCTGGTTATTCAAGGTGCTGGAGCTGGAAATGACACGACTGCAGCTGGTGTCCTTGCTGATATCGTGGATATTCAGGATTTATTTCCTTGAGGGAAAAAATTTTATTCTGTGAATTTAAAGAAAATAAAAGGTACAGCTTCTTGGTATCTTGTCCTGGAATCTTGCTGATGTGCTTTTAAATTTTTGGTTAACATTTTGATTTGGAAATTTGTCCTATCAATTTCAATGTTGATTTCAAAGACCATGATTTCGATGTAAAAACTCGCTTATAATATAATTGCGTTGATGGTTTATAGTTGGTTTATAAATCATTTTTTGTTTATGCAGCCCTGAAGACATTTCAAGTCAAAATCTCAAGTTGATGGTCAATGGAGCTTACCTGCAGGCTTCATATGGATATTACTAGATTACCTGAGAAGCATTCTTTTCCCCTCAAGCACATTCTAATGTCTGTTTATGCTGGAAGTGTTTTTGATGTGTCTTATTATTATTTTCAATTTGGTTGGTACAGAACTTCAGAACATATATCATATATCAATGTAGGTGAGAATAAATATAATGTATGGTTTATGACTCGTAGGCATTATTTTTCATTATGATCTGTAGGCATGCAACTGGTCTCTTGAACAATTTAAACAAAAAGGTTACTACTGCTGATTCCTATGAGGCATTTCATGGATGTGGTTTATGGCTTGTCTCGTCAGTATAATATAGCATCACCCTTTAAAATTCTGCTAATTCAGTGCAATCAAAATAGCAACCTGTAGGGCCATCATCTGGTAAAAGGCTCAGCATGATTGGTCCTCTAGCGCCCTCATCTACTGTCATTGTCCCTTTGTGCCAGTTGAAATCAGTGCTTACGAAGCCAGGATGAACACAGTTAATTAGCATGTGAGGATTTTTCTTTGCAAGAACTCTTGTGTAGGCATTGAGGCTGGCCTTGGAGATGCTGTATGCTGGAAGCATCATGCCCCACCCATTAGCTTCATGATCATTTTCTTTAAAATCATGCAGAAATTTCTTCACCATGGCATCTATTTTCCCTTCAGACAGTTCCTCTACATCCCCAAGTTCGTTTCTTAGCTTCTCATTTGGAATCCTCTGCACGCAATCATGATGCTTTGATCAGTGGA
This sequence comes from Medicago ruthenica, assembly GCA_018208015.1. Taxonomy (NCBI): domain Eukaryota; kingdom Viridiplantae; phylum Streptophyta; class Magnoliopsida; order Fabales; family Fabaceae; genus Medicago; species Medicago ruthenica. Next base: position 65,672,576 of record CM031373.1, on the reverse strand, counting down.
AGTAATCACAAGACATGTGCTTTAGACAAGTAACCATAGTTACATTCTAGAATAAAATTCATAATAATAGACCCAAGAGCGCATGATTTGGGTCTATTTTAGCTTAACCAAATGTCATGAGTTCAACCCGGCCTTGTAAATGCAGCAACGTTGAAATATACTTACCATATTATATGTAAAGGATATCTATAATCTACATTTAGCTTGAGAATAATGTTTTATTTGTGGAGTTGGATCTTGGTTTTATACCTTTAACTCACCCCTGAGGGAGGAGAGATTCACTATCCTTGCCTTTGCTGGTGATAATTTTAGCAGGGGAAGGAGAGCCATAGTTACTCTTTTGACACCATAGTAATTGGTATTTAAACATTCTTCTGCTTTCTTGTAAGTTTGTGTGATAACTCCTTGCAACAAGGTGTTGCTAACCTTACCTGCCAACTGCATCGACAAGTCATAAAAGGTGTAGTTTTATAAATTGTGGTAATTTAGCAGAAATTTGAGCTTACCCATGTTGCAGGATCCACATTTAAGGCCTTTAGACCCTCCTTATCTACTTCAACACATGATGCTCCTGCGTTATTAATCTGCACAAAACAAGCTATATGTTTACTTCTGTAAACCCTTACAAAAATGAGACAAAAGGATAAAGTTGTTAATACTATTTAGGAATCGACTCATTTTGATCCCAAAAACAGGAACAGAAAAAGAAAAAGTTGCATTGTTTGTGCTTTTTAAACACCGAGAGGCAACAAACTCATGTTTTTGAAATTATATTTGTAGCATATTATTTGTTCAATCTTAATTTGACATCAAAGATATACAGCTATATATGAAAATTTTAAATGTTAGATCTATAAAAAAGCTAACCAATATGTCAAGCCTGCCAAATTTATGTTGGATGAACTTGGTCAATGACTCAATACTGAGAGCATCCAAAACATCCAGCTGATGGAACATCACATTTGACAGACCTATCTGGTGGAGCTTTGTTATGGCATCCTTTCCCCTTGTCTCATTTCTTGCTGTTAAGACAACCACGACTCCTAAAGATGCCAGTTGCTTCACTATCTCCATTCCAATGCCTTTGTTTGCACCTGTAACTACTGCATATCTATACATATAAACCAGATCATGTGTCAGACATAACCTTGTACAGACATTCATTAATTTCGACCATTTTGTTCTGAAATGTAGAATTTTTGAATTTTTAGTGTCTTTAGGATGATTTTCAAGCCTAAGGTTTAACAAATCACAAATGATGGTTCCTCACCTTTGTGCCACACATCTTACATTTGGATCCATATATGCAGTATTATGTTTAGCTGAGGATATGCAAAATAAGTTTGTGACCTGCAAAATTTTAAATGTTGAATTCAGTTAAGTTAAAATCTGAAGGAATCAATAAGAGTTTCTCCATTTTGTGTAGAAAAATAATAATATCTCTAGTTTAATAAATGAAGTTACTACTACCTCTGTTTCAAAATGATTATCATTAAAAGTTTTCTCGTACATATAAGAAAAATAATAAACTGATGAATGAATGAGTATAATGATTTTACAAATTATCCTTATTAATATTGAGTGTTAATTGTTGTCACAAATACTTGGTTGAGTAATGAGTCAAAATTGAAAAGAAAAAAAAAATTGTGCCTTGAAATTAAACACAAAACTATCAACTTATATATTTTTCTATAACAAAAGTCATTTAGTAAAAAAAATGTGAGGATCATGAATATAAACTTTTCTATCAATTTTGCTCCTTTGTGCATTAACAATTAATACCTAGTTGGAGGAGTAAGAGCACTAGTTAGAATCACATATTGGAAGATGGATATATAAAGAAACTAGTTTATGATGCATTGCAGGCCAGGTGACAATTGGCACACACTGACACAGGTAATAAGTCAATGACTTGTTTGTTTATTATTTAATTATTCTGAGGAATTATTCCTAAGATCCCATGTTAAGTAAACCTATTGGCTAATGTTATGTGTATCAAATAAGAAGCATCGTCAAGTTTGTGATTTTGTTAACATGTTGGCTTAAGTTGTACATGATCATGTTCAGCAGGCATGCAGTAACAATTGCAAACAAAAACATTTTATCTGTTATCCTACTCTCAATTTTATACTCTGCGTTGAACAATTTTTCTTAATATTTGTGATTTTTGTTAATAAAAGGACTATAGGAGTAACATATTTGCATTGATTTCTCTTCAATTTTTGCTACGTTGCATGAGTGTATATCAATTAGTATTAATATATCTATACTATTATATTTGTTATAATATTGATATCATTAAAAAATATAATTGTTTGTTACAATATGAAAGTGCAAAATATATATTATCTATACCTATAATTTTAATCAAAATTAAAATAAAAAATATTGTTCGTAGTTTATACACATTAGCGCAATAAAAGAACGAACAGACGGTCGGAGTGCCCGTCTGAACGCTAGTAATAATATAATGTCAATTTGTGTGGATGATTATAATTGTTTATATAAAGTAATTTGATTCCACGGGGTAAGTTGTTATTTTATTTATTTTGTTAGCTAAAAATAAACGATATTTATTTATTAAAATTGATAAAGTACATCGATAAAATACAGATTTACTAAAAACAAAAAGGATAAATGTGCAAACAAATTCAACACATTCATGTTAATAGCATAAAACAACAAATTACATAAGCCTGGAAATATGACTATATTAGTATCCGAAATATTCATGCCTCTGGATATGTAACGTTGACGGCATTAAAGTCAATGATTGGATATGCATTGGATTGAAGCTTATCTAACAATCTGAACTGAACAAACATCATAACAAGACAGGAAAGACAAACAACAGTACACAAAGATGACAAACACGACAAATCACACTAAGACGATGAAATCACGAAAGAAAAAAATAAATATATGTGAGAATCACTTATATAAAATAAAATGGAAGGAGAAAAACGACTTATAGGGGTGATTTCGTGTAAAAAAATTGATCCTCAATCATCTCTCTTTAGTGGAATAAGGAGAACAAACTATGGTTGTAGTGACAACTCATGAGAGAGAGAGAGAGAGAGAGAGAGAGAGAGAGAGAGAGAGAGAGAGAGAGAGAGAGAGAGAGAGAGAGAGAGAGAGAGAGAGAGAGAGAGAGAGAGAGAGATGGATTCAAGAGTAAAATTGATTGAGGATAATTTAAGTATATTGAAAATAGGCTACACAAACAAAACAAATATGTATGTACTTTTTCTTTTGTCAAGTAGCTCAGTGGTTACTAATACACTTTTTAAAGTGAATAAGAGTGGAATCTGGGTTCGAATCCGACCCATGTATATATAATGCAATATTCATATCAATTAAACTAAGCTCACTAGGACAATTAAGTATCCACCTTATTAGTAGTATAGAATAGATATAGATTAATTTCAGAAGCGATATTTTGACATCAAATTTTGATGTCAAATACGTAGTCATTTGATTTTTATGTGTATTTTTTTAAATGGATGTAGGTTGTAAAAGATAAAAAGTAGGAGCGGGAAAGATACAACATATACATGTCACATATGATGTTCAAATATTATTTATACATGTCATTCATTTGAATATCCTTAAGTAAGTTAAAAGATTAATGAGCAAACAAGAATAAACTTATGTACGGTAACCCTAAGAATTAGAGAAAATAGACATTTTGGTACTTAAATATGTAAGCGTTGTCAAAATATTCATTGAGTGTATTAAAATTATAAAATAATACCAAACTGTGTCTTTTATTAGTCATTTTAATCATTATGTTTTTTGCTAGTTAGTTTAGTTATAAAATGTGCCTGAAATTTTGTTGTTATATGATTACAGTTGACATATCATAACTCATTTTTATTTATACATAAATCATTATTTGATATATCATATCATAGATTCATGTTTTTCTTCTCAAACATTAATCATGTATTTTCTTTGTTATGTATAACTTAGTTAAAGTGGGCTTACAGTTGATCCATAATATTGATCTATCAATGTGATACTGTGATTAGCAGTTTTTTTCTTACTCAAGCAGTTAAACATTATTTTTTACGAAATAGTTAAATGTAGTTGCTGCTCAATAATGCAAAAAAAAAATGTAAATCGTGACTGCATACATTCTTTTTAAAAATTTCTTCTCGTGCATTGCACACGTTACAAATACTAGGTTTGATACAATTAATTCTTTAAAAAATGATACATTATGGATTATATTGACACGGTTTAATGAGGGACATGGAGAAAAGATCCTACATACTGATAGACATTATTTTTTATAAGTAGAAATTTATTTATGAAAAAAGAAAAATAAAAAATTGGAAACATAAACCTAACCCTAACAGAAGAAAAAAGACAAGAAAATAAAATGCATCTTACTCCATACCTTATTATAAGCAAATTTAACAAATTCTACACATGTTAAGGAAGTTAGTTAAAGCTTGTCAAAAAAAAAAAGTTAGTTAAAGTTAATTATTTTTTTATTTAATATAAGGCATACAAATCCCCTAAAAAAAACATACAAATATTTACAAAAACATCATTAGTCATCTTTCCACTATCCAACTACTAGAAATAATGGTGCTCTTTCTAGGAAAATTATTTTAATTAAATGAAAGGGTATATAAAAATCAAATGATATCCTCTAAAAAAAATCAAATGATATTTTATTGAGCATATTATGTAAAGAATATTAAGTAGTCAAAATTGCTTATATTAGAGAACAAAAAATATTGATTTTTTTTTTTGGCTTATTAAAAGAAACAAATGGAGAGAGTGGTCGTATTGGTGGGGCAAGGAGAGAATCTCAAGCTTTTATTTGCATTGATCCTTTTCATTCTTGTGACAAGTAACCAATCTCCATGTGGGAGGAAAGTTTAATTATCATAAGTGTAATATAGTTTATACAAATATTCAATCACAATTTATATTCTCATATCATAATATTACTTGAAATATATTTATACCGTAACAATATGATAAAATACAATTAAATAATACAAACACTAGAGTCTTTTTAGTTTAACCATAGATCTTATGTTCAAATTCAACCATGAGAATGTATCAACATTAAAAACTCTTAAATGAGTTTTGACACGCATTATGATTATATCCGATGCAGTGTCTCTATTGCAATGGACTGCTGGAAATTAGAATATAGTTATTATCAAACTAAAAAGGAAAACCTATTGAAAACTCAAACCCAAATATTGCGCCTAGAGGGAACTTCTGCAATGACAAGGGTGCATCAACTTATGGTTGATGATTGACTATTATGACATGATTAATTACTTACCATTAACTAGTTTTCCCTCATTCAATACCGTACCCGACTTCTATGAGCTTCCCCAAACAACTGAAATGACAAACTATATGGAGCAAGAACTGATTATGAAAAACAAAGTACCGCATTTTTACAAGAAATCTCCTTGCTTAAAAAACCACTGTATTAGCAGTGAGTCTAAACATTGTAATGAAAATCGTTTATCCTTGTTTTAGTGCTTCAAAAGTCAAGACATCAAGCCAGGAAAGCAACAGCTGATATCCTGGCATTTCTCAATTCCCTTTTTCTTGATGGATTTGCTTAAGAAGAGTAGCAGCCAACTTTAGTGTTGCTTGTAAACGGGTCTGTGGATCTGCATCTCCATCTTCCTGCAAGCTATTATCTGCCAACTGTTGATTTCCACTAACCTCTCTCTGTTGTTCTCTTTGAACCAGCTGTGGCAAGTGAGGCATATTTGTCATCTGCTGTTGCTTTTGCAGATGTGAAATGTGACCAAACTGAGATGTTGAGAGTTCAGAACTCGCATGGTTGTTTTCTGCAGCATATGATTGTCTGGATGAGGCTTCAGACTCATTAAATCTATTCTGCCTGGGATCATTCAATGAAGATGTGTTCATAGAGCTTCCCAACTGCCTCTGCTGCTCAAGAAGAGATGCAGCTAGTTGTGCAAGCTGTTCTGGTTGGAGGGCTCCCACAGGGGTTGAAGGATCAAAATTTCTTACTTCCGGATACGATGACATGCCGTTACCACCAAATGGAATACCAGAATTTCCACTGGAATGTTGATTTGAAGTTACATTCATGATGGGACGACACTCCTCAATAGGTTCAACAGCACCACTGAATAGATGTGAAGGTAAAGTTCTATTAGAGATTAAGTTCTGTGAATTGTGAGAAGACCAGTTTGGTACAGATGTTCGCGGCTGGATGGAAGGATAGTCACGACTTCTTTCATCATGGGACTCATGCCTGCTAACAGCAGAACGAGAGGAATCCGATACTAATGGAGCTGATGCAAATTTGTTTCCCAGATATGAAAGATTGCTGATTCCAGAGTTACCCAATTCTGAAATAGATGGTGGGTTTGTAGGTATGCGTACGGATGGAAAAGAAGAATTCGGATGCAATATGTTCTCATTATAGGACGATAAGTTTTCGTTTTTCATGTCTCTTTCAATGTGCATAGGACCTTGGTTTAAACCAGGATATTCCAACCTTAGGATAACACCAGATATGCTCAATTTACCAGGTACCTTCAACACTTTTTCTGAGAAATCTGATGGAGGTACAAGAAATAAGGTGGTCTTGTCATCCACCTTGGAAACCGCAGCCCGCTTCTTTTCCTCCAGATAATGCATAAACTCGTTGTAGAATTCAATGTCAGCATCGCTTCCTGGCACAAAGAAAACAACCCAAACGCCAACTGCTTGGTAGTAATGCTTTGAAAGCATGTCTAGACTAGTTCTTGCAGTGCAATCCAAGAACTCTGGTCTGAAATAAATGTATTGGTTGACATTATAACCAAACATAAAACAGTTTATAGGAAAGTAAAGTCAGTAAACTTCTATGGCATTGTGCTGTCGTTGCATGGGTGTGGTGTTAATGAAAACGCAAAGTTTTCGATCAGAACTTCTCCCTTATCTTTATGGGACAGTTGATGTTTTTGGCTTCTGTGTGGCAATCACCATATGGGCTTATTTAAAAAAGTTTCTATTGTGACCAAGGGGATTGGATAGCTTCGTTAGACAATGTATGTGTCATTTTCTCTTCATTGGTTTCTGTATGAGGATTTTGTGTCCTCTTACTCTGATCTTTGCTGTCGCCTCATGAATTCTTTTTAACAATTGATCATGTTTTGCTTTTAATATTAACAAGATGCTGCATATATGTATAATCATAAATAACAGATGTATGTTTATTTTGGTAAAAGAGTTGCGTAAATATGAAGTATAAAAAGAAGAGCTCTAAAGCCACACATGTCTTCTCATATGAAGAAAAAAAACTGTTAATTAAACAGTCCAACTTAGTTATTATGTAATTCATCTTTAGACGTTATCCCACATCTCGTACTAGAGATATAATATTAAAACTGTCCGGGTGTCTTCACCTAACAACTTCAGTATTTGGAATAGTTTATAACATGGTATCAAAACCTATGTTAGAGTCCAGGCCTTACTGTCTCGTAAAAAAATGCTGAATATCAGCACAACACAAGGTGTTCATGCTTCAAACCTAAGGGGCTCTTGCATGAGAGGGCATATTAGAGATGTGATATAAAAATCATCGGTGTAAAATCATCTGCTGAACTCTTGACTTCCTCTCCTTCAAATTAAATTGGTGAAAGCTCCAATTATGTATATGAATGAACACACTTTCCCTTACAATCTAGCACAGACACAAGGCTTCTTATATATTAATAATTTTTTTTTTGAAGAATCTTATATATTAATAATTAAGAGTTCAGGTAGAGCCGGTTTCTGAGGGCTCCTATATTTTCTGAAGCATTCTAGTTCAGGGTTGTCTTGGAGTAAGACTATCTGGAATAGATTTATTCCGCCTTCAAAATCTTTTCTTCTTTGGAGATTGTTACATAAAAAGGTACTGATGATAATACTTCGAAAAGAGGATGCGCCTCAGTTTCAAAGTGCAGTCTTTGTAGTGCTTCGCAAGAATCTTCTGAGCATCTATTTCTTTTCTGTCCATTTGCTCAGAAAATGTGGATTTGGCTTTAGCTATATTCTTTAGTGTAATATTGGCACATCTTCTGTGGAGTGTATTCCTGACATCTATAGTAAGCCCTGAGCTCCCAATTGGAACCAGTCATTCTTGTACCAATAATTTATTCTTTCTAGTTTATTTGGTTCTGTAGGAACAATATTCAGTTTAATAGCAGGTCCTTTGTGCCCTGTCAAATATTAACACGCTTAGTGCTGTTGTGTCTATTCGTGGGTAACATTAACTCGGAGACATGGTACTCTTGTGTTAAAGAATTCACAATTCTTAAGGCTTTCAAGTTTCAATATTTTTGGGCATGCTACCAAGTCCCCTAGGATTGTGCCGATCAGTTGGGTTCCTCCTACTACTATGGGGATAGATTAAGTGTAACACGGATGGTACTGCTCATGGTGCTTCTGAGATAGCAGAATTTGTTATGTCTTGGTCGGATTGCATCTTTTATTAGTTGTTTTGCTGGTTATATAATCATTTTGGTATTTCTTTTGCTCCTCGCGCTGAGCTTATGGCATTGAAGTTGCTTATCGTAGAGGTTGGTCGTCTTTGGTCATTGAAGACGGATATTGTTCCTGGGCTATTAAATTCAGTGTCTCAATTGTTTATTTCTCACTGGCCAAATGAGCTCTATGGTTTCCCATATTTACAGGGAAAGTAATAAACTAATAATTGTGCTGATTGCTTAGCTTCATATGGTTACTATTGGTGGGGAGGATTTTCCTTGTTTTAATGTTGACAAGTTTGCTCGCAATAAGTAGAGCCTTCCTAAATAGGTTCCAATTTTTGACTTCTCATGTGTTTTGATTTTATATATTTTTCTCCCATGTTCAGCTGTATTTTTTTTCTTCTTAATTTATTAATATTGTGGTGTACACAAATGAATGATAGGTATAGGAGTGCAGGTGATTGATAGACATAGGAGTGCCAACATAGTTGGGATCAAAATATTCTAGAGTGATGCTTTTGCGTACTAATGTCTTTATCAAAAAAGTTTTAAGGTATGAAACCACCTGCAAATGAATTACTTACTCCTGGTATATTGGTATACTGCAATCTAAAGTGTGCCCCTTAAGTTTTTCAGTTAATTCAATTATACAACCAGTTCACAAGTTTTCTGGGATTTTCTCTTGGTTCTCAATGTCTTTCAGATTATAACACAATATATGGCTATGAGGAAGCAATAGTTTTTGCTTTTACAAAAATTAAACTACGGTTGAGGTGGGTAAGTGACACCCAAAAACAAAAAAAAGGTGGTTATTTCACAAAGATTTAACTACATGGTGGGTGAAGTTTAATTATAGATTACCCACAAAACACATAAAAATTAACTTGAAAGCTTGTGCTAACGACAAATGAGGGCAGTTTCTACCAAAAGACAAATTAGTTATATGCTATGGATAGTCATTCAAAAAAAAAATGCTTTATGCTATAGGCAGAAAAATGTCTTGAAAATATCAGTATATCCCTTTTTTGGTAATCAAAGTTTTGGGGGATGTAAGGTGCCCCAACTGAGGTCAGTGAGGGTTTACAAATTACAAGTATTTTTCTAATTTCATAAGGTAATTTTCTTTTTCAATATCACCCCTCCCCAGAATTTCCAGGTTGTCTTTTCACCCTCTTTTAAAAGCCACTATATCTCATGAGAGTCTTGGTAAAACAAAACTAGTTTAGAAATAGAAAAGGTGACTATTTCAGAGCTGATATAAGACATTCTTATCTAGAAAAATAGATTTTAAAAGGAAAATTATGTACTTACAACGCGATATCTAGGACTTTCCCTACAGGGAAGCAGCGGGCACGGCAAATAGGAGTCCCACCTTTAGCAATGGTACCTTCCCATTTCCACTCAGTTGAAGATGAATTATCAGGTTCAGGTGCAAATCTTTTTTTCTCAACAAAATTTGATTGGAGAGCACCGGGACCCATTTGGAAATTATCATAAGGTTTGCAGCCTTCATGTCTATTGAAGCGAACCAGAGGTGAACTTGGTGGGTGATTAGATGTTTGTCCATGAGGGAAATTTCCAGCATCAAAGCTTTTGTCAAAAGGCTCATGATGAGGAAAATCAGGTAATAATCTTGGGAAAACATGTTTTTGTCTTTCTAACTCAGAGAAAGCATACTCTGGAAGCTCTCTCTCAGGAGAAGAACCACTCTTTAGCTTTTTAGCCACATGTAGATAGGGAGCATCTTCAGGCAAGCCCTGTAGATCTTCAAAGAATGCACCTCTTTGAGGATATTTCTGTGGAAAATCACCCTGATGAAAGTGTTTTTCCCTTGATGGACTGTTTATATGTTCATAGAATTCTTGTGATACTCCAAGAGGAGTCCCCTTCTCTCCAACATTCCTTTGCTCATATCTGTTAGCTCCGCCAGCCCATGAAGAAACCCTGTTGTTAAAATCATAAGCACCAGAATCTCGAGAATCCCAATTCGAGAACATATTTGGAGAACTAATGTTCTGCTCCCCACCAAAGCTCCTCTCCGGCCTGAAGTTCTCGGATGATCCACCGCGACCACTTGACTTGTATGATGGGGATCGAGGACCATTAAATGAGCTCTTACCACTGCTGGATGAACCTGATTCACTCTTTGCAAAGCAAATATGTACACGAGGATTCCCAAATAACTTTCCCTGCAGAGCATCTAATGCTCTGCATGCTGAAGCCATACTGCTATAGCGAACAAACGCATAACTACGACCTGGAAATGTCGAAATCTTCTCAATCTCACCAAATGGAGCAAAAGCCCTTCCCAAAATTGATTCATCCACCTTCAACTGAGCTGGGAACCCAACCCACAAAACCTCGCTGGGCTCTGGATTTTTATCACTCAACTTGGGCTTGTCAGAATAATGTGGTTCGGGGCTACCGTGACGTCCTCTAAACTCTCTTTGGGAGAAAGGAGATCCCCTTAATGCTGGTCTTCGTTCATCACGTGAATAATCTTCATCACGTGTAACTGTCGATGGCTTATCCTGTGATCAACAATATAAACTAAATGTGAAATTGTTGCACGTTTCGGGAATTCAGATTTTAGAATTTTTAAAGAAAAGATAAACTAATTCCATAACCAGGCTCAAATTACAATATGACAGTTATGAAGGTAATGTGATTACAAACATCCAACACTTTGAAGTGCTAGGACTTGACTAACACACATTTTTTAGCTTTGATAGACTACTTAGCACGAAGCAAATCTTGTTTCTAATGGTGGCATGAGATGTTCAACCCATATAAGTGGAACAATTTCTAAAATTGCACAATCAAAACTAGAGTAGATATCCAACACAAAGACAGAGAATGACTTTCACACAAGAAATTTCCTATTTGAATGGTCACGACAGTTGTATAATGACCCTACCTAGCACTACAAAAACAGACAAACAAAATATGTTGAGACAGCCAATCACTCTGAGCTCTTCAAAATACAAGTTCAGCTTGATGTTACCCCACAAAGGTGGAATCAGCTTCATAGATCAAACAAGACTTTAGGCTCTTACCAAAACTAATGTATTGTTGACCTTACAAAAGAATTAAGATGCAAATGAGTTTTATTTTGGCTTCCAATTGCCTTAACCTAAAATATTGTTCCCATATGCTATATTGCTTGAAGCTTCCAACTAATGTATTTCTGCCTAATCTTCTTTGATATCCAAAAGAGGAATTTTGCATAAAGAAAAAACAGAAACGCGAGATTGGCTATCTTATCCCATCTAAGGTAACTTATCTTTGATGATTCTACAGTTCCTTTCAACCCAATGGCAAAAATACAAAACTGAGATCACTCGGCCTAATATTGTCTTCTCTATCAATGTGGTTACTATTTATATCATCACCATGCACTGGGATTTTGTTCTTAATAAATCTGAAAGGGCTCCAAGTCACACAAGAACATAAATATCATATACACACTATAGTAATGGATTTCTCAAATGATGACTAGGCTAGATTCCTAGTCAGCTAAAGAAGTAAGATGCAAGAGTGCTATTGCTGAATCAAGTGCCAATTCAGGATGTAATATCATGGTCCAAGCTACAATTGGTGGGGATATATCATATTGTTGATGAGATTGGATTCAAGAGGATAATGCATATTAAATTGCAGGCCATGCAGGTCAACATTAAGCTGCAAGCTTGAAATAAATTGAATTGGCAACTACTGAGCTTCAACAAATATAGCTCAAACATTATAAATGTTTGATAGTGTATATACAAACACTGATAAAGTCTCTGGCCTTTGCTTCAAGTAATAAAGGCAAGCTAACTACTGATTCAAATCCACACTAAGTTCATCTTTCTAAAGGTTGCCTCTTTTTTGTCTTTGGTTATGTATCAGATGGACTATAGATCTCAGTTCAGGTTGATTTTTTGTTCTGAAACGGTCCTTTTTTAAAATACTATGCTTGTCTATCCACCCTCTATCTTAGAAACAGACTGCATTTAATTTTTTATTTATTTTAGAAGTTCCTACATTTCTAGATATTTCTATTTTCTGAAAAGCTGAATCACTGAGAAGTTTGTCAGCTTTTCTGGATGTCTCCTCCCGTATGGATGGGGGAGTTCGAACTCCTAATTCTTCCACAGTGCAGTCTAGTAAATTCATTCAATTTTTTACTTATTCATAAAGCAGGAAAATATTCCTTCTTGATAACAAACAAATAGTTATAGATGCATACATCATGACACATATTTTCCTGCCTGCATCCAAAGTTCATCATTTCATTTGGATCGCAATAATCAACAAGTCATTAACATGAAACCTGTTTGACCAATACCATTGCATAGCTTACAAGCACATCGGATAAATAAAAGTACATATTGATGATTCCAACAGAGAAGTTACTTTGACAACACAAAAGTTGTCTAACACCGTATTTTTATATGGTTGTCAATTTGATAATAATTTTTTCTCTCTTTTAATCAAACTAACACTTAATTTATGTGTATTTATATACGGTGTCCCAAAAGTTGTCACATTTTGGTTGTTCAAATATCACTTCTCTAATCATGATGGGTTAAGAACAATAACCATTCCATATTCCATAATCACTTTCATGTGGCAATAAAATCAATTGCCCCTCCCTGTAAGCTTTAAATGCAGGAATTTGGAGCTTTGGCTGGAAACAGAAAATCTAAGCAAAACCTAGCTATGATTGCCTGTTTCTATTGATTCTCACCGAAGAACTTTTCGCAGACATTCTTGACATTTCTTTACTTGCAATAGTAAGTCTTAATAGTGATGCGGGTATTTCACCAGAACAAGCACAAATGTCAGCAGTTTGTTTCAAGTTTGGAGGCCTCATAAAGCCCCAGTTCTACCATGTATTTGCCTGTTTTATTCTTGCCCCAAGACTAAGGGATACTTAAATTTATATGTAACACTAACAACATTCATTTGGATTAAGCTTTGTCTTTTTGTGAATACCGGACTTTCCCTTTAAGAGCAGTTTCCTCAGTGAATTTGTTATGTTTTCGGAAGGAGATAAAAGCCTTGTAGAAATGCATTAGGTGTGTTTTTTTTATTATCTACTTGTATTTGAAAGAAGTAAAGCATTATTGTCAGATTTTAAATTTGTCCTTAAAGATCCACTATGGGAAAATTGTGTTTCTTTTTTGCTTCTCTCTGATGTGTGGCATTTATGAGGTATCTTTTGTTTAACATTGATGTATTTTCCTTCTTTTATGTTGTGTGATCTCTTTCTGTCAACAACAATAACCTACTTTCCTCCTTTGAAATCCTTTCATATATAAATCAATGAACAACAGCAAGAAGGAGAAATCCAGTCTACAGCTTTATCCCCAACAAACGCAAGTGCCTTCCCGTCTGCAGCTTTATGCATTGCATTATAATTAGATTTATGTCTAGGCATGGGAAATTGTGACTAGACATGGGAAACAAGATTCAGGTTCTTGCTTAGGAAATTGCAATCATAATCTACACTCTGGGTGGACATGAGCATTCTAAAACATCATATCAAAACTGAGATACGTCGACTGATATGAACACGAATTTAACGTAGTAGACCATGTAAGTCAACATTCACATCCATAACTACATAAATTTTGTTGGATATTGAGCTATGTTCACTAAGATTCAAACACAAGAACACTGAACTGATATTACCACATCTTTGTTGTAGCTTCCAATAAGTGACCTGGATGAATTTTTTGACTTGTTGACAAGGTAAGCAGTTCTGTTGATTAAATGTTAGGACTTTTCTGTAAAATTTGTTTCTCTATTTCTAAACTTAATTAGCGAAATTATTATTTGAAACTGATCTATATTATATAACTGAGATTGCAATTGATCTTCTGCCTGTGGATGGCCAGATGGTTTTCATGTAGTGGGTATATGCTATTTTGCTGAGTTTTGAACTGTTATTTTTTCAGAATCTTTCTTTGATTGTTGATTTTTGGAACATCTTGTGTTAAATGCATGCAAGAACTGAAATTGCAACAGAAATTACATCTTGTGGGGATATGCAAGAACTGAAATTGTGTTAAATGTATGCTCGGTTGTCATGTATTACCAATTTAAGTACTATAAACCATTTCCATCAAGAACTTGGAAATGTATGCAAGAACTGAAATTTGGAGGTGGAACTCCCAGTTCCATACATTATAAACCAATACATGCAATGTAATTGGCAAGCAAATTAATGCAGTAACTTCATCTGATGCGTAACATATCAGAATTTCATCAACATCTCCAAGTCAATATTAGGCTTTTATGTTTGGTAATAAGCAATCTAGGTTAAACTTTGGTGCATATGGCTGAAACTCAACTGCAGTATTGCTAAGAAGGTTTCAGTGGCACAGCAGTAGATTTCTTTTAAGATTAGGTGTTCAGTTCCAATTTAGTTTGAAATAAGAGGCCACAACCCCCGTGGTGAATAAATGTGTGCCATGATTATGGGACTCCTAGCCATTGAAATGGGTAACATTGATGGTGACATTATATAATGAGCTACTGAGTGCTTGCTCTTAGAAACTGTCCTGCTTTTTTAATCCAAATAACACGAGCCCAACTGTCTTCTTTTTTGCTTAGTCTACTAGTTGAACATTGATTCTTACTAGGTAGAATGATGTGCTAATAGGGTTACTTCACTCATAGTACCATACACCTGATGAACCTTCTGTTTAATTTAAGTTTCTTTAATTTTTCTACAGTTGCAGCCTCCCTTCAATCTGCTTTTGTGTAGCTCACTTGTTTTTTAGGTAAAATATTTTTTTGTCTTTTAGAGTCTTAAACCATACAGAACTGAAGCTATCAATTTCATAGCATGTGTAGGTATAGAGAAAATTATTATGCTCAAAGGTTTAGCTGAATTTTAAAGAATTAAACATTAAGAATTAAGAATAAGAATATAATCTTATAAACTTGTTGATATTGTGCTAAAAGGTTCAATCAAATGCCCAACTTAAGCTTTCTACTCTGCAAGATTTATCCTCATATTTAAGCTCCAAATTTGATCTCTAGCCTTCTCTTGAAGTCTAACTAAAAGGTTTACCTGAGTTAACAGGAGCAGTAAACTCCACCCACTTTTTTATGAGTTTTTGTATACCTTTGATGTTAAACTCATTGAGTGCGAAAAATCTCATCAAATTTGTAATACTAAACAAAAAAAACTTGGAAAATATCTTGCCCCAAGATTTCGCAATACGGAAATCCAATTCAGAACTTGCAAAAATATTAAAGAGCTGGGTAATGGTGCTTGGATCCATATGGTGGTAGTCGGAGGTATGGAGTTATTACTTCGTAGCATGGTTTGGAGTGCAATATAGTGGCGGAGCTTGATTGATTTTGTTGTTGGGGGCAATAATTTAACAAATATTTTTAAAACTATTTCGAAGAAGAAGAAAAACTCAATTTGTTGTCGTGGTGATAATTTTAGACTGATTTTAACACTCAAGAAGTGGGTTCTACGCCTAACTAGAACATTTTTTAAAAAAATAAAAAATACCAAAAATATACATTCTTGGACTCGAACTCACTACCTCCGTGAACTCACTACCTCCGTGTAGCTTTGCCACAGGGCCACTAGCAAGGTAACTCTATTTAACAGAATGGATAATACATATATAACTATAATGATGTGTATACCTATCTAATGAAGAAGAAAATTTGGGGTGGTCGTGGCCATTCCCGGTCCCAACTGAGATCTGTTGGCAATATTATACTACCTCTGATTCTACATAGAAGAAAATGTCGAGTCGACAAAAAATGATGTGTATTTGGGCTAAAATTTGGCCCAAAGACATCAACTTTTGTTGACCCAACATTTTCTTATATATAGAACTAAAGGGAGTATTAATTAAAAAAAGCATTCAGTCATGCTTTTATTGAATGTAAATGTAGTGTGCATGTTTGGAATAACTTCCTTTGATGGATTAAACTGTATCAGTTATCATACGTGGAAAAGGATTATTGATGTGATGTATTCCTAAATTACGTTGTTGCGAGTTTTGTTTGTTTATATCTAAACCAATATTATGGCCTTCATTATATGAATAGAATCGAACTGAGCTGAAAATCTGGGGTATATACATATAATCAGCGGGAAAACTAACAAACAGTATAAGTTTGGCAACACTGACCGCCTTTGCAAACTCAATTCTAAGCGGGTTGCCAGCAAGAGGAAAACCTTGCAGCGATCTCATAGCATCAATGGCATCTTCATCCACTTCAAAATTGATGAAAGCATAGCTTCTCCCCGGCTGAAACGCAACTTTCTCCAACGGTCCAAACCGTATGAAAGGATGCGCAAGCTCATCCTCTACAATATTGTGTGATAAATTCCCAATCCAAAGATGCCTGGAAGGAGGATTGCTGCTGTTCCCGCTACCGCTACCGCTACCACCGCCACCGCGCCCCGGACCACCATTCCCTTTATTGTCTTCATATCTTGCCGGATAATCCCTCCTGGATCGATCCCTTCCGCCTCGACTCGACTATTGCCAAACACAACACAAACAACAAATCAACAACAAATCATAGTAAATTATCATGAATTTTTCTACTTTATATATATACAATTAAATTACACAGTTAAATTAACAAAAAAATTAAAAAGTAATTTTTTTTTTCTTGCAACGATTAACTGAGAGAAATTAAAATAAAAAATCAAAATCAAAAGTGAAATTGTTACTGAACAGAAGCTAAAGTGATGAAAATTAGTGAAAAGCGATAAACCCTAGTAGAGTGATTAAAGCTGAAAGTGTGAAGTGAAATTCGGAAAATTGAAATTGAAGAAGTGGTGATGAAACTAACCATGGTGAATTGAAGAGGCGAAATTCAGAGATGAAGAGAGAAAGAGCGAAGAAATGTGAAATTAGGGTTCGCAGTTCCCAGAATTTGTGGATCGAAGAAAGAGAGAGTGATGAAGATGATGATTCCGCAGGAACTATTTACTGTTTAGGGTTTCTCATGATTGGTTGTGATAATCCCAATAACTGGAACTCATACGCTATGCTAATGCTGTGCAGCAACTAAATAGTTGGATATGGTGTAAGATGCATTGGATAAAAAAACGGACCGACTCACCTACACTCAATAAAATTTCATGCAAATTTGGGATATCGTTTGATCTAGATTAGACGGTCTATCACGTTGATAAAATACCTTTAATTTTATTGAATTATTCATAGTCCCTCTTATTTAATAAGCATTTATTTGACTACTAAAGAGGCATGTTCGCGGATCGTGCTTGAGATATCGTACCTCCTAATAGTATCAGATAATATGAATTTAGTTTAATCTCAGCGGTGCAGCAGGTTGAAATATTAATGTTGTTTGGCGTGTCATAGTTCGTGGATGTGAGGAACAAAGAGTTGCATCATAAAGGTTATTGTCGTCTTGTTTATCTGGCACAACATGCGCTGTAAGTTATGAAGGATTATGTTATGGCGATTAAAGCTAATAAAGTTATGGAGGATGTTCGCCGTGATAGGATGGAATCCCCCTATGAGTGGTTGGATTAAATTGAACATTGACGGTTCTTGTAAGGAGTGTGAGATAGCTAGTTATTAGGGGTCTTGAGAGGAATGGGTGGGGGGGATTTGTAGAGAGTCTGGGTATTTGTAGTGTGTGTGTGTAGCGGAGTTGTGGCATGTAGGGGTGTCTGAAGGTTTGAGATATGCAAGAAGACTTGGTTTTCGGCATATAGAGTTGCATGTGGATTATGTGACAGTGGTGTATGGTACTCCAAGCGGGAGGTCACTCGCCATGAAGATTAGGCGGTTGATGGACATGGTCAGGGAAGTGGGTATTCAACATACTTACTAAGAGGCAAATCATTGTGTTGATGCATTAGCAAATTTTGGATGCTCTTTGAATTCTAATTTGATGTGTTTTGGTTCATGCCCGCTGTAGTTTAACCACATGTTGGCAGTTTATGCTCTGGGAATTACTACCCCTGAATTAGTTTCTGTGTAGTTGTTTTTTCTTGGGTTTAGGCCCTCTTTGTAATAAAAAATAATAATATAGGTTTTATATAATTTATTTATATATACGATTGAAACAAATTCTATTTTCTAAAAAAAACATAAATAAAAACCAAAATCTTGGTTTCCATTTATTGTTTATGTTTCATTTTATGTAGTGCAACGAACTTGCCAACTCACAATACTAATTTGAACAAGTCAATTACAAGAAACGTGAGAATCACAAACGTGCAAAGGAGGACTCAAGCTCGAGTAACCAACACTCACCTAAACGATTACATTTATAAATCACTTTTATAGTGGGGGTGAGAGAATGGAAGACGTGATGAATGTAGAAATATTCTCATTATTCAATGATAATTCTCTCTTTCCACTAATATTCTTATGCATTCAATTCTAGGGATGGTAAAAGGGGTATACCGAGCTGGCTCGTTTAACCAGTCATTTCAGGTGGTTTGAGTCAAGATTTTTAATGCACCTTCTCTAGTTGGCCCGTCCCTGTTTAACCTGTTGAAAATATTGGGTGTGGCTGACTCACTCGCGGGGTCATTAAAAAATTGTTTAATTATTTTCTTTCTTGTACTAGTCAATAACAAGCGATCCAATTTTTAAGTTTTCCCCCTAAAAACAATTGGATCGTTCTTTAAGGCATGCATAAATTGGACCATTCTTTATTGGACTATTGTTTTCCCCTAAAAACAATTGGAGGACTTTTCATTTATTCATACTAGTGAATTATTATCTTTCTTTGATAGGCCGCAAGTGCATTATTTATACCACGTAATAAAAAATATTTATACCACAAGGACTAAAGTTGATTACCAATTCCCTATTTCTAATTCGATAAGCTAAAATAATTTGATTTTTAAGAGGTTGAATTTGATATGTGTGTAACAATAATAATAAAAATATCTTATGATTCCTTAAAAAAAAATATCTTATGATTGTGGCTTCCATCACAAATAAAAACTCCAATATCAATTCCTTTTATTGCTATGAGAATCAAAAGGATCCCGCCAATCCAAATAAAAGGGATCCAACCAATCAAAGTTTAGTATCGATATTTAGTGGTCCTTGTAAGGAGATATTTGCACCATATTCAATGATAAAAATAAAAAATAAAAAATTAGCCATTGGATAGCAATCCAAATAAAAGGTATCCAGTCAATCAAAATGTAGTGTGATCCTTGTGAAGATGCTCAATAAATACACTCCCCTCAAGAATCGTTTCCCAAACTGTTGATTTCAATTCTTCAACATTTTTTCAAAGATGACGCACAATGGAGAGAAGTGAAAGCTGGTGCTTGAGGTGTTGGATCTATTTTCATAATTTTAAGGAATAGGGGATCAAAATTACGAAATTAAAAATGTGGGGATCAAAATGCAAAAAATGATAAAATAAGAAGACTAAAATTATAATCAAACCTATCTGACGTAAAAATGAGTTATAATTTTTTTTTTTCAAATAGGTTTCTAAGAATTTCATTGAGCTTATCTAAGAAATTTAATTATAAACATGGCACTAATTAATAGACACTTATGGCCTAATTTACTTGTGATAACTTTATTAAATATTTGGACATGTTGTTTGCGGTCTGGATCAGATAATGTGACTTTTTTTATTTAAAATTTATTTGGAATTATCTATTCAAAATTATTTCTACAGAATGAAATTTGGACTCTTGAATGCATGCACAAGTAGGAGGATTGATCATAAAATCTGCTATAAAGAGATAGTAATTATATCCTGCAACAAGTGAGTAACTAAAATTTTCTCCTTGATGCAATTTAGGTTTAGTGTTACAAGTATATTACATTTTCAATCTTTATCTTTATTGTAGTGACTATAAGCAAGTAGTTATTCAGTATATTACACATAAAAATACATCACACATAAAAATCCACCTCACGATCAATTAGATAGAGTGGATAATAATAGGAGCTCCATGTTGTGGCTTAAGAGTAAGGCGATTATGAGGAGCATGAACATAAGAAGGTGAAAGCTCAAATGAGAAATGTTGAAGAAACATTGCAAGAGCCATTTTTGCTTTTATCAAGGCAAAGTTTTGACCAAGACATATTCTTGGACCCCGACCAAATGGATAAAAAGCAACTTGATCATGAAAAGCAACTTGATCGGAAGAAATAACATCGTTTTCTTTGTCCATCTGATGAGAGCATTTCATTAATCCAATTAGTTTTGCGAAAGGAACATCTTGTCTGCCGGCCCTATTCTTCCTCTGCCGCGGTAATGGCTTTTCCGGCCACCACACCTTTATGTTATTTTGTTACTTTTATGTTTCATTCATCTTTTTAACTATCTCCTTCGTTTTTATGGCAACATAATCAGTTATGCAGAATTAAGGATCTTGAAGCCGCCATTAACTTCATTTTTCCAAGGTGAGTGTTCTCCTTTCATAACTTTGAGTTTAAGCTTTGAAAACTTAAAAGATCAAATTTTTTGAAACCCTAATATTTTTTTCCTCAAATCCGAATTTGGCAAAATGTTTGGCTAAAATTTTGGTTACTAGGATTTTAACTTGATTCTTGTTCTTACTTTATTAAACTCTAATTTTTCTCCTTTCTCTTAATTATGAAATTGGATTTTTCCAAGGTATTTTTTTAGACTATATGATTTCTATTGTGTTTAGGTTCCTAATCTTGGGTACTCTGGAGTTGTTGATGGTTGAAAAAATTTTGAGAGTATTAACAAAGTTATTAGAGGTTTTAGTTAATATTGAGTTATTTGACAACTTGTAAATTTTCTTGTATTAAACATTGGTGGCTACTCTATGGTTTGATGTTGTAAAAGATAATATTGCTGATGAGTTTGACTTAAGTATCAATGAGATTTGAATTCCAAACTAGTGTTAGAGATTTTATTATGTGGGTATAAGAATAATTTGAGTATTTGATGGATTAGTTGTTGAGTGATGTTGCTGCTATCTTTTTTTTAGTTTAATTTGTAAGTTATTGTGGACGAAGGTTATTATGTGAGGATAAGAATAATTTGAGTATTTGATGGATTAGTTGTTGAGTAATGTTGCTACTATCTTCTTTTGAGTTTAATTTGTAAATTAGTGTGGATGAAGGTTATTATGGGAGGATAAAAATAATTTGAGCATTTGATGAATTAGTTGTTGAGTAATGCCGCTGCTATCTTCTTTTGAGTTTAATTTGTAAGTTATTGTGGATGAAGGTTGATGAGGTTATACTTGGCATCAAATAAGTTCAATTAGGATTGAGATAAATGTTTTGTTTAGGCATGTTGTCTTGACATTGTTTGTAGTTACTAAAAGGTTGTAGAATATTAGCAAACTTATCAGAGAATTTATCTAGTGTAGAGTTGATTCATTTAAGAGATTGTAGAATTATTCTAGTGTTGTTATGATGACTATTTTATGACTTTGATGTTGTAGAAAATTACTCGTTAAAGAAGTTTTCTTGTTTATGGTAATACTTTGGGTGTGTTTTACTAATTCTCTTGGTTTTTATTTGTGTTATATATAGCCGTTGATGACTTTCTAATTGTCCATTGAATCGATACTATCTATGGTGGATGTAATTTTGTTTTACTCTTTTTTGCATCAAGGTATCAACGAAGATGATGAAAAAAGACGATGTAGATGATGAATTTCAAGAGGGCAACATAGATAATGGTGAATTTTAAGACAAAGTTGAATGAGTTGGATGATTTTTTATTTAGACTTGCACTTAAAATTGACCGAACCATGTATTTTGCTCGGCTTGTACTTGGTATCAAGTAGTGCTAGACATTTGCTCGCCTTTGGCAACAGTTAAAAACCATTGCCCAAATGACATAAAAAGCGTCCCCTTTTCGCATAGTTTAGGCAACGCTCAAAAAGTGTGCCCAAAGAGCGTGAAAATGTCCCCTTAGACAATAGGCCACGCTCGAACAGGAGACGCCTGAAAAACGTTCTATATTCTTTTAGGCAACGATTTTCACAGTTTTGGCCACAATTTTAAACTGTTGCTGGAGAGGATAAATGTTATACTCACTGTTCGAGCAATGGCATCCCCAGTAAGAAAATAAAATTCTTTAAAAACATCTACTTCGTATGATCCTTTGGATTTTACTAGCTCCTGCCACCGTTGTATTTAGCTACAACAACTAGTTGAAATTGCAAATCATTGCCTATTTTTGTATTAACAATATATTCGTAATAGTACAATGAGTAGCATTCTATTTGAGTAAAATGACAGGAGTGTGTTATTTTTTACAATATTGCTGACCAACAAATAAAATTAGCAAAGTAGCAAAGGATAAACTGTTTTTTAGGAAAGATAAACTATTATTATTAATGGTAGAACTAACTACTATTTTATAACTGCAACAAATTTAAACTCTCTTCATTGAAATCATAAAGTCAAACTTACAACACTGAACTAACACATCATAAAGATAGGCAACACTGAACTACATAGTAAATTAAAGTAACACTAACAATTTTAGTTCAGTGATACTTTATGATAAGTTAGTCAATCTTAATAGTTTGGAGTTTGATATCAGTGTAATTAAATTTTAATCAAAGATTGTTTCAGGATTTAGAATGGTATCTTTCGAATATTTTTTCTTAACCGAAACTTCACCGCCGTTTAACAATGATTAATCTTCGTCAGAGAATATGTGGCTATGGGGCACACAAAGTAGGTTCTCCCAACCACTTTTTTCATACGCACGAGTCAAAAATCAAACTCTCATTAAGGGGCCTAAGTCCCTTACCACATAATCTAACTAATTAAATATATTCTTTGGATATGCTAATGAGTGCTCTTAGGACACTCTTTAATGACTTTAGATAGTAAATTTGTATGAAAATTTGTGCATTTAATGCATCGAAAATTGAAGTATTCAACATTTTCAATGAATTGCTTCTTAATTGAGAATTTTTAAAGAGTGTCTTTTGAACCCTCGTTAGCAAGACTCATTTTCTTTTAATTAATGAAATGTGTAAAAGTGATTACCAAATAATTCATGACTTGAAGACTAACTAATTAAACATTTTTTTGGTTGCCTATCAATCAATCATCAATAAAATAATGAATTGGTGTTGTACCTTTACCTTCTCAAGAAGGAAAGCAGATGCAATTAGTTTTCTTCGTTTACTCCATGTTTCACCATCCAAGTTTGACACACCCATATGCAGAATATTTACAAGAGGGTTTAGTGGCGGTTTGATGAAGTGGCCATTCTTATTTTGTAAAATAAATCTCACAAGTTCTACATCATCAATCACCATACATGGAATTCTTCCAAACAAAAAATGCGAAATATTGCCTGCACATATTAAAAAATGGTTTGTACTGATTATTATTATTTTTATAAATAAATGGTAAATTTATTAGCAAACCAGCAAGTTAACACCGCTTCACGAAATCAACTATTTAGGTACCGTTTGTCCCGGTTTTTTTTTTTTTTACTTCTCTTTACTTCAAAAAATATTTTAACATTTTTTATTTATTATATATTTGCACAATGTTTTGTCAAACAACTTTTAACTTAAAAATAGCTTTAA